>JARQTJ010000479.1:284487-366141 GCA_030142635.1 Trachelus troglodyta
AGACAATTCCTAGCTACGCATTTGCAGTTCATCTCTGTTTAATTCCATGAAATCCGACCACTAGGAAGGGGTTTTTTCTTAGTCCCGACTTCCTAATCTCGTCTTTTGTTGCCCCTTCCTTAGAGCGGGATCGCCTTGGTTGCAGGCGATCGATTTTGTTTATGCGATGACTTCCTTAGGGGAATATTCTGACCTCGATGGTAATACGATAGGGAACTGTCGTTGGATTTATTCGCAGTAGGCGATAAGTTGGAATGCTTCTTAGAAAAGTATTGCCCGCCATCATCCTCCCGTGTCAAGTGGAGGTAGTATATATATATATATATATATACATATATGTATGTATGTATGTATGTATCTTAAAGGCGGCTTCCGTTCGAGTAGGGATTCGTGATAGGTGGTATGAGATGTGATTAGAAATTCCTGCGAGGATGTAACAGCGGCTTCTGTTGGAGTAGGGATTCGTGATAGGTGGTATGAGATGTGACTAAAATTCCTGCGCGGACGTAACAACACCTATACTAAGAAGGTAGAAAGCACCAAATATCCATGGGAATAATTATATTATATAATTAGATAATTGATATCTCTCTCGTCGCAATGACAAACAATACTTTGGTATAATTATTATTTCTCCTTTTTTTGTCTAACAGAGCCCAGGAGCTGAGGTCCCTGAGAAAGAAGTCTCGGATAGCCAGAATGGATTTTACTATATAAACTAGAAGACTAGATGATTCACATATTATATTCATATATATATGTCCACAGAAAAAGAATCGGCAAGAGCCTCGATCGACCTTAACTCTACTCGATGACTATTAAAATACATACTCGAATTTTTTAAGACAAAACGATTAATTATTTTAATAACAGTTGTAAATTAGTGATACGAATTAATTGTAACTACGTCTGCGCTTGTTGCACTTGTACATCCGGCGTATCTTCTGTATATCCTTCTTGCTGAATCCTTCTCGTTGACCAAGAACGGCCTTTGTTTTTCCCTGGAATATTTCTCCAATAAGACCCAAAAGACCAACAGGTTCCTATGAAAATAAACAACATGCACGGTGCGTGGGTGCTAATAGAAATATAATCTCTAAGAAATAGTAGGTGCAGTTAATCCTCTTCGAATGTTAAAAGTAAAAGGTTTAGAAAAACAAAGACAAAGAATATCATACAAAAGTACATCTACAGCTGAGGGTCAACAACCTTGAATAAAATCATTGATGATCCAATGTCAGTCTATAGACAGTATAAATATTTCAAGTACTAGAAATACCATTATGCAATAGATGCTTACCCTGGGTTCCATAGTTGGTTGGCCATTCTTGGAAAAGGCATTCGAGGAATAGTGCATCACGCTACCATAATCGTACCCAACACCAAAGGCATCGGTAGTCTGCTTGCTGGCCTTTTCAAAATTATTTTCACGTCCTGTGATGGAAAACTTACTTAATGTACGAATCGTTGCATCGTTCAAGCCTTCTTATGAACAACTTTTTTAGGGCAAAACGTACCAGTTTGAATGTTACTCCAATTGATGATAACATGGTCATCGCGCTCGTAACGGTTTTGCTCGTGAAGGAATCCAATGGCATGCATGAGCTCGTGGATCACTGTACCTTTCTTTGTGACGCATCCAGGTACCTGGAGATTAACGTCTTGGGGTCCTCCGATACGTCCTACGCTACTCCAGCATCCGCTGTTGCCAGCAGTGATTCTAATGTAATCATTTTCGTCGCCATTATAAGGTTTGAACTTGATGCAGGTATTTTTGTGATACTCTTGCATGGCGTCTGTGATTAGTTGCTGTTGTTGGGCGTCTGATGGAAAAAGCGAAAGAAAGTGGTTTGGTCATAAAAATGTTTTCTTCATTTTTTATATATAGTAAATAATTGTATTACATTATTATATTGCATAGGATATATATTTATATTATATAGTAGCTAACTTACTGAAGTAAGGACTGATCATGTAGGGAATGACACCTCCTGGCCATCTCGCTGTTTCCGCTTTGAGTCCGTTGCGTCCCATTCCTGCTGGAAACAGGATATCGCCTTCGGCATACTCTCCAAGTTCTTCTGGATTAACTCCTGTCTCTTCGGACCACTCAGCAACCTTTATTCCCGTATCATTGTTTGGTAGACCGTAAAGTACCTCCTCGAGATGCGTTAAATGCGCCATAGGTCCGTCGGGACTGTCGACGGCATTATCGAAGACGTCACGACGCCTAAAAGGCCAGGCAGTACTCATCGCAATAACGGTGGAGATCAAAAAGAGTGTTATACCAATCATGATTTCTGCGAGCAAAAGGAAATATTTTTAAAATTATTTTACAAAAATGATTAAAACAGAAACTATTATACGTCTGGGAAAATCATAGACGTGGTAAATCGTTCGTGATTTATTATAAGTTACTATATGATATTTGTTATGATATCTGGATTCTCTTACCTCTGATAATAAAATGTAACTCTTAATATGTACTGGATCCAAATATCCAGAGACGTAGAGTTCAGTAAGTGGTATAAAACGGGGATTGAGTTTCAAGCAAAAACTGAAGAACTTCCGATGACCGATGGTGTCTTTATAGGAAGTCTAAGAAGGGGCACAGCAGCCCCCACCATAACTCGTTCTGCATACGGAAGCATCGGGGCCACCGTTGATAAGCAGTGTCTTCGTCTAACGGAAGTGCCAACCAGGGATTTATCACCAAAAACTAAAACTAGCCACAAAGGACAATAGCCAGAACATAGGTGAAGCGTGACATTGCTCGGGATGAATTAGTGATCATTAGCTGTGAAAAATGTCTTGTCTTCTCAGATTATCTTATTGTGTACCAAAAATGTCGCGAATTGAGTTTATTCGCATGCAAATACAAATGAGCGACCGGTTGTTTATTGCACAATCTTTTGGTCGACACGACCAAGGTCTCGGCTTCATTCCACCTACTCCAAAACTTACTATGAATTCTTCAGAGGAATTCCCAAACACCACAAGAAAAGAAAATGAGACGAAGGACTTCTCAAAAAAATCTAAGAACCCTCATCCAACCCAAGATGTCCTTCGAAATCGATTAATCAATTTACCTATACATATAGTGTAGAGTGTAAAGACATTTCTCATTGTCCGTTATTGATCCGCCTTATGTCGACTTTAACGTCGTTTTCACGGCTGTTGAAGCCAAGACGTATCTTCTATTTATTCAGCAAATAATAATTACCATCGCTACATGAACTGGTAATTGTCGTCCTCCATTTTACATTACTTGTTCATAGTTATATCAATAGGAAGTATTGGAGATCAAATAAAGCAAATGGTAGATATCTCTAAAATGTCTTCATGGTTGTCATTTTCCTGTATGGATGATGAATGGATAAAAAATTCTTCCTAAGAGAAATATTGGATACATTCAAATGATGCTATTCATAGATTTTCGTACATCCGTTTTAGACTTCCTGTATGTTCATGATTTTTTAAATGTTGATGTGTTTTTAGCAAACAATTATAGATTTTCAATGACACGTAATGTGTATGTACCCCTTTTAATTGCGATGTAGTATGTAGCTAAATTCCGGAAACCGACTATCCAATATGCCTATCGGGAACCGGTCCCGAAATCTCTAATACGCTTCATGTCGTAATTAAGAGTGCTCTAGAACTACATTTAACATAGATTAACACCTACGCAAGTATTTTTTTTACTATGTTAAATAATCTTATTTGGACACTCCTATATTTAAAGTCATGTACTGTACATACGTCGAGTTTTGCGACTTCCGTGTCTTCGTTCTTTATGCGGTCAACTACCCCATGAATATAAGTTAAGCAAAAGTGCTGCAACATTATCTTTCAAAATTCATCTATGAAAATTAGTTTGATACTAAATATATTTTTTAGTATATCAAACACCTTTCGTACCCATAACTGTGTATAGTCTACGATAAAAAATATATGTATATATTCATATGTATGGCTTTGTGGATGAATTATAGAAATAGTTTTTACTGAAGAATATTACGATTATCTAATATGCCTTCATTTTATGCAATTTTTTAAAGACTTTTTTTAAATAAATAACTTTCTACAGTATAGATTTATAACCACGTAAATATGTTGCATTGATTTATTCCAAATAATGGCGGCTGTCATTTCTCCCGAGCTGTCTCGAGCATTTTAATAACACGCCGGCACATAACCTGAAAGCTTCAATTTCTATGATATTCCTTTTGCAAGTGACGATCTGATTACTTTATACGAAAATGACTTCCAAGGAAACGTGGGCCGAAATTATTCAAGTTGTGAAGGATAACAGACACGAGTTGATATTGTCCGGTGCTGAGATATCCCGCAAAATTAGTGAGACAGGCTTAGACACAGCTTTGTTTGATCTTGGCAGCTTAAATTATCTGAATATCAACCAAACTTGTCTTAATGAAATACCAGATGGTATTGGGAAGTTGAACAATCTAACTACTTTGGTTTTGCATTCGAATAAAATCTCCAAACTACCATCTGTCATGAGAAATCTACAAAAATTGAAAGTACTAGACTGTTCAAGGAATCAACTTGAACATCTTCCACAAGAACTGGGGAATCTTCCACAATTGATGAGCATTAATTTTTCATCGAACCTCCTTAACGAGTTACCATCACAAGCTCGCAATATCAAATTGAGCATATTGGATTTATCAAGCAATCAATTTAATAACTTTCCTGATGTTTGTTATCCAGAATTAATACATCTTGCAGAGATAAAATTGAATGGAAATAAAATAAAACAAATTCCTTCAAATATACATGTGTTAACATCATTAAAATTGTTGGATCTTGCAGAAAATCATATCTTAGGTGATACAAGCTCATAGAATAAACTCCTATAATTAAAATGCCTGTAGAAGATAGATGAATATACTTTTTGTTTCAGCTGTTCCTGGTGAACTGGCAGATTGTAGTAAGCTGAAGGAATTAAATCTAAAGGGTAATCCATTATCTGATAAACGCCTTTCAAAACTAGTAGATCAGTGTCGTACAAAGCAAGTATTAGATTATGTAAAACAGCACTGTCCAAAGACTACTTTTGGCACAGTAGCTGTCAGTGGTAAGCCAAATAAAAAAGGAAAGAAAGGCCGTAAAAACTCAGAGAGCGAGAGTACCCAAGCAGTTTTAGAAAAACTAACACACAAGATGAAAGTATTGAAAGTGACTGAAGAAACACCAGTAATAAAAATCACGGATCATGTAAAATCCGTCAGGCCTTACATAGTTGCGTGCATTGTCAAGGAACTATCCTTTACTGATGAGACCTTCAAGAAGTTTATACAATTACAAACAAAGTTACATGAAGGCATCTGTGATAAGAGAAATGTTGCAACCCTCGCTACACACGATCTCAGCTCACTCATACCTGGTATGTAATTAAATATAAAATATCTATTCGTTTGATCAATATATAACATATTTGCAGGAGATCTGACTTACACTGCAAAGCCACCAAAAGAGATTGAAATCAAACCCTTAATGCGCAGCAAATCATATAGTGCAGCTGCTCTATTTCAACAATTACAAGCAGAGGCTGATAATTTACGTAAAGAAAAGAAACGCAATGTATATTCAGGGATTCATAAATATCTTTATTTATTGGAAGGAAAAGCACTTTATCCGTGCCTTCTCGATAGTTCTGACCAGGTTATTTCCTTCCCTCCAATAACAAACAGTGACATTACCAAAATGTCTGTGAATAGCACTGCAATGCTTGTAGAAGTAACCAGTACTCAGTCGCAGCTTGTATGCAAGTAAGTAAATCATAATTTCTACAGTAACGCTATGCATCTACAATTATTGTTTATATTCATAGTGTTATTTCTTTCGACAGAAAAGTAATGGATCAATTCCTGAAAGAACTAGTTGTATCAGGACTTGGTTGTTCACCGGAAAGCGACATTCCTGAAGAATACCATTCATTATGCATAGAACAGATTAAAGTAGTTGACAGAGAAGGTAACATGAAACAGGTGTATCCATCAAGAACGGATTTAGTATTCGAAGAGAATAACATAACTATAATTCGTGAATAAGCAGTATCCATTACAGTTTATGAGTTAGTATTATATACTTGCAATATAAACAAGAAAGAGGAAAACAATGTTAAACGTTGAGTGTAACAGCAGTGCATGATGTCAGCCACCCCTCATTTTCAGACAGATTTATTTTTTCTATCTGTACAAATGTAGAATATTAATTATTACCATTTACACAAAAGTCGCATTTCTGATATTCATATTTTCGTACGCCTCAAAATAACTACGTTTACATAGCCATATTAATTGGTTTTTGCAACAGTCAATTTACTTCATATCTCTAATAAATTTACACAATTAAAAAATTAATCATTTTAGAAAACTCATAACTATAGCAGTCAAAGTATACTGCAGAAACGTAATTTATCAAAGATAAGTTGTATTGGTAAAAGAAGCACTTAAAAATCTGCAGGGTCAGTTATCATTTAAACCTACACAGCATTTAATCAGATGCTATTTCAATGTCTAGTATGCTAATCTTATTCATAAAATTTCTAAATAATAAACAAAAAACTTCACGATTCTAACAAGCAATCACGTTATTTATTTTTGTGTTTACTAATTGATGGTATATTATCCGAATTGAAATATGTTCAAAAAGAGCGCTGTTTTTCATAGCAGCTGACGTGAGATCAGCGCTACTGGTCAGGTTAGGTTGAGCCAAGCAGTACTTGCTGGCGCGAGCACTCGTCTTCGAGAACGAGCCGGTCCTGTGATTCTCGTCTGTTTTTGCGAATAATTGCAATCGGTTAGTTGGTCAAAAAAGTTTGTTGTGCGCTGTACGAAAGTTGCTCCAAAGGCTCGCAACTTATCCTTTCGTTTGGATCGGTTCGCGTCGGGCAGTGAATTAGTCTTTACTTTTTTTCTTTAATTTCGTTTCCTATTCGTTCATCGTAACTTCGAAAACACTGATCTTAACTTTTCAACATGCGCGAACGTTTGAAGTGAGAACATGGCGCTTAAACGTGACTGGACATGATAAGTCGCACAAGAGAAGGAATTTTTTAAGGTTAGTCTCACGTCATTTTATTTCGTTATTTTCTTGCATTATCTTTACGTATCACGAACGACGTCTAATGATATTTCTGGCAGTTTATTGGTATTTTCCTCTGATTGCGCACTATTGTAACGTTGTCCCTATTAGTTACTTTTTTGGTTATTAACTTTGCTACTGGACGAATGATACGCTATGCGTATTTTTATACAATGTTTTAATAGCGAATTCCTGAATGAGTACGTAAAGTTTCCCAGTGACAAGGCATCTCTCTTACGTTCTTTTCAGCACAAAGCATTTTGGACATATATTTACTTTGTGCTGTGTCACTCCGAAATATGAGATAATTTTACAATAGATTGTTTCCAATGTCTTTTGTTTTCTTCTATTGTCCATACCTGACAAAGTTTTAAGTAGCTTTCAACTTTTCATGGTAGATTTGTTCAGTCATTAGGTTGTAAGCTTTTATTTATACGAATGTCCTGATTTTGGACTTTTGAGAATCCATTATTTTTAGAAAGTTGTAAAAGATACATTTTAGAGATAATTATTTTGTTAAACAATATCGTTGTTTAAACACATTTGTATGCAACTGATTAAGAAAATAAAAGTGGTAAAATTATATATGCATGTGATGTACTGTTACATGATTACAATGGCAATACCAGAGTCCCATTTTGATTTCTTTATTCAAAAATGGCTATTGTTTTAATTATACATGTATCATATAATTGTAAATGATTTATTCAAGTCGATTCAGCTGTATCATACATAGAAATCTGTTAAAAAAACCACAGAGAGTACAATGTTTATTGAAACTTATAAATAACCTAATAAAATGCAATGTAATTACACCAAGTTGCTTGATGGCTCTATATAAATGTAATTATCTATTAGGAACTGCCAACTAGAAAATATTTGGTAAACATAAATATCTTGTTGTAACTTCTACAAAAAATGTATCAACACAATGGAAAACTTGGAACGTACAAGAGCTGTATGTTTGATTAAAACCAAATGATACCTTTGATTAGTCTGTTACACTGATGGCAAAGCTAAGATTTCTTAGTGATTCTGTAGTTGGTACATCGAACAATAACATTATCAACTAGAACACCCAATTTAAATAATAAAGCTTAATTTCCTTTACGCTGAGCTTCACGTTCCTTAATGTCAATAATGCTTAAGTTGATGCACGATACATATCCATGGAGTACAGAAATCAGAGTTTTCACAAAAGCAATAGGCGCTGAGATGTATGCCACCGCTCTGATCATACTTATACCAACCACTGAAATAATTGAAAGAAATCAAATTACTTAAAGCTGTGAATTCTATATTTGAAAGGCAATCTTTTTTGATATTACTTACAAATGGGTCCTTCGGTAAAATGCAGAAGATACAGAGCAGCATAAAATGCCTCGTTGCCAGCACACATAACAAAGAGAACTTGACGATTAGTGTAGTACAATCGCATTATTGGATTTTCAGACATATCCAGGAATTTGTGACTTGTTTTCCCTTGTAGAAGAGTCCTGAATGAAAATACAAACATTTTTTGGTATAAAAGGAAAGACATGGTAGAAGAAAAAAGACAGTCTGGAGGATCCTACGTATGCAAGTAGATCCAATGGCAGGCAATGTCAATGGCCATGCTCAATTGAAACCAAAAAGTATATGTTGGATAAAACTGACTCAATGTCACCAGAAGACACATAGTGCCAACACGATCTGTCAACTGGTCCAAAATAGCACCAAATCTGGTACTTTGATTGAAATATCTGGCAGCATGACCATCCACAGCATCCAGTAGTCCACTGATGATATAGCACCATGACGAGATAACATAGTTTGTTGGCATAAAATAGAATGATATTAATGCCAGGATTATTCTGCCATATCCTGTTAACATTTAAAATTATTATATTGAATGAATTATGGATATATGATTTTCATTCAAACTAGTATTTATCAATCTCACATTTGTATTTCCAAAAACTTGTGCTATTGAAATACAATGAAAAAAAGCTCTCATTCAGAAATCTATATGACAAGACTTGGACTATTACATAAAGTGATAGCATTGAGACATTAATCAATAAAGGAAGTCTTTCAAATGTTACACACTTATATTTGAGTAGTTCTATGTCAGAGGATAATCCTATCACAGCGGATTATTTCAATGGAATAATTTTCTGTAAGATATTTTTTTGAACTCTCAATATATACATAGTTGTTGCAATAATTATTGATTTACAAATTATTCTATTAATTGCACACCATGATTAATTATACAAAGTTTGAGTCCGATTGTAGAACACGAGATATATTCAAAATGTAAAAAAACAATATTTGAGAGCAATAACAGAAATTTTTCACTCTAGTATATATGAGTACATAAAGTCCGATTACAAAGTAATACTTTTGCAAACTAATAATCTTCCACGGTAATGAGTTTCAACGTTGCGTTTAAGATTCTACATGCAAATCCGACTCAGTGATTTGAAAATATCGCACAAGTCAATTCAACGCTAAGTATCGATTTAAACCAGTTGGTCGTTCTATTGGAATTAATTTGCATATGATTTTCGTCTAGAAACTGTATGCTGGAACAAATTATAAATAACTCTCCACATCCAAAATTCGTTCAATTTATATGTTCTGGATATACATTATTAAAAATTCAAATATAATTATCAGGTTCTACTATTACCAATGATATTGGGAACGAAGAGGAAAATATTCTCGGTCTCCGTCATTCTGTAGTTTCGTCTGCTCCTCGCTGTTCTCTCAGAAGTGTTAAAGCAGACTTCTCTTATTTTTCAATGACAAGAAAGAAATGTGCTATCTGGAAAACAATCGTGCTTGGTTTTGTTATCGGCGTTGAGCAATTCGTATGTGTCACGCACTATATTCTTGCACTTATCGTGCACGACTTACGCTCTCTGTATAGGCAAGAGAGAGAAAGAAGAAATACAATGACCAACGGGACAACTATGTACGTCCACTTTCGGCCTACCTTCCTTCAACTGTGCGCTTCTCTAGCTCTACACAATAATCCGGGGGCTTGTCACTAAATACGTCAATGAACATCCCAGCAATCGAAAGGAAAACTCGTATCGCTGAGTGTCTTGTTCGAGTTCGAGAGTTATCGATCTTCGTGACGTAGCTAGGGACACAGGGCCGTTATAATTTACACTGTTATCGCGGAGTGACCCCTGAGGTAGTACAAACAATAAGATCTGAAAATAGCAAAGAAGGGTTGGGTCTTATATCTATGGAATTATTGGTTATCGTATTTTCTTAGTAATAAAATTTGTAATATCATGATATACACATGAAGAATACAGGGACTTTAATACAGAAGCATTGCTTGGAATATTACAATTATTGTGTAAGGATAAATAGAATGGAATTGTTGTTAAGTTATATGACATGCACCAGGCATTACATAACTGCAATAATGGAAAATTATAACAAAAACGTGAGAGGAAGAAAAATTATATAAAAGCTGTCATGGAATAGTACCACTTTAGTACGTCATAGAGATACCGAACTGAAGCTGGGGTTCCAGGTGTGTATATCACATCCCTGAAACCAGACGACATTTTCGGAGGCCAAACGGCTAGTAGGCCGTGTCTCTGCGCAAAAGCGATCGTTTATTGTGTCGCGAGAAAACTCCAAGCATAGGCTTTCACGGAGTTTCTCGCTGGTCTCCAAGCTGTTGTCGAGTGTTGTAAATACTTGGTGGCTATCTCTGGAGACACGGAGGACAGTGAGGTTGATTTGCGTGGGTCTAATCGTGGCAAAGTTGTCGAATGCCGAGGTCCAGAGTAGCAGTGAAGGGAGCTCTTTCGCACGGTGCAGTATCATCGGCTGGAGCCTCAAGTCCTTTTGCACGTTTGAGAGGCAGTGCGCGATACTTGTAAACACGATTGCAAATCGACCTGTCGATACACCTGGACATTTTGGTAACCCGGCTGAGTCATCTATGCGTAGGGATCTGGCGAGCCGATTGTGCTCTCTTTCTTGGGATTGAATATGGAGAAAATGAAAAGTAAATCTCTCTCTGGTTAGCGATCGATAATCTCTTGAGGATCAGAGCAATCGGTTCCCGGATGAAGAATTCTAGGCAGCAGTGCACTCGATTCTGTGAACATTCATTAAGTGTCAATGGAACTGTACATGAGGACGACGAGTATATCTCATCCTTTGCCAGCGAGGTGGACACAAGTGAAAACAGTGAAATGAAGTTGTACTCTCATTAATTGCAGTTGAGAAACGTGTCTCTCTGTTGGAGAGTTTATAGGTGGAAATTGGAAACTTTCTGTGTTTCTAGAAGCGAGATACTTTGATATTTTCCTTAAAAAATAGTGAGTTATTACATCTCATGTGGAAATGAATGAGAATTATGTACACGGTCGAGACGGTGGCCATCTTGAACTCGTCGATATCTCGAATTCGAGCGTGAGCGATTGAAGCATCTTGTTTTTAATTCCATTCAAAGATGAACGCGTGATCTGTCCCTGTCTGTATTTTGCATGGGGCTATCTTGTGACTGTACAAAATTGTATACATACTACTGAATTTATATTAAAAGATTGATTATCCGTATAAACAAGATTAACGAGAATTCTTGTTGGATGTGGGAATTGTCCCTACTCAACCTATTATTAAGTGCATCATGTCACTCAAGCATTTTTGAACGTCCTAACAACGCGAACACGTAATTCCATGTCGTTCCTTCGGACTCTGCTAAACACTCCATGTGAGTTATTGAGTGACATAAGCATAGCAGTGGTGTCCATTTTAAGCATCACCGTGAAAGATTGACGTCGTGTGCTAACTGTGAAAAACGGCCATTTATATCCTCTACATAAATTTAAACTTCCTGAGTCTGTGGGGGATGTTTTTAATGGGGCAGGATAGAGGTACAGGATTTTTTCGAAATTTTCTTTTGAAGGAAGAAAGAGATATATCTTCCGTGCATTGAGCTGCCAAAATAACTTTTTCGATTCATCGATGATTACGATTTTACGTGGCAGAAAAGGGTGCCATTTTCAATGGCAACTTGCGTCAAATAAGAACGGACGAATAATAATCTGAAGGTGCGAGTGGTTTACTAAATTAGGTTTAACGTCGCGATCTGGCAAAGCATGAGAAGTTGACTGTTGTCTTATTCGGACGTTATTGAATTTCATTGTGAAATTCTTTTGGGAGTTAGAATCAGAGAATTCTTTGTACTCTTGATGAAACAGTGACTTTTGTTCGTGTTTTAGTGAAAAAGGCTATTCCAATGGTGTAATTTTGTAGAATACGTGGATATGTGTGAACAACAACAATTTCTGTCTCTTTAATGGAACTTGAGATAAATGTCAAAGCGTTATGACGTTCAAAGCAACGACTAATAACATTTCTATGTGGAAAGCAGATCCTGTTTGCAAGTAAAATTGGCCTGAGTGTTTGTGGCTTTAAGGCAGCGTAGATGGTTACTACCTGCCAGCGAGTCATGGCCATCAGGCCCTAGCTACAGAACAAAGAATGAAGAAGAAGATATGAGCACGGTGGACACTGCTCTGTCAATATCCATCAAAATGGCCCCTGGGCCTGATCATCGTCAGGAACCTGTAGCACCTGATAAGACAACTGAGAACCGAGTTAATCTTACATCTGATACCAGTATAGAATCTGCTGTTACCACTGCAACTGTTGTTAATTCTCTTAATACAACAGAACCTGCAGAGGCTAATACGACACAAGGCATCACAACTAATAATTTTGAAAATAAGCAGGTGAGCCATTGCCTAATAACACCATGCATCTAGTACATCAAGGAAGATTGAAATAACATATATATTTTTAAGAAACAAAGCAAAGAAAGATCAGCTGAATATTTTCTCAAATATATATATGTATATAATCACCATTATGTGTATCAATTATTAGAATATTAGAAGAAAAATGATATCTTTGTTATAATTCACATGCAAAATACTCTGCCTGAATGAAGAAAATAGAGAAATTGATTTATCGCACAAGGGTGTTGCTTTACGCATTATTATATGTGCATATCAGTAATTGTATAGGTTCTTGTGTACATGAATGTTAACAGTCAGTAATGATTTACTGTCACAGTGCAGAAATTCCAACTTTATTATTAACACATGAACACATAAGCTTCCGGTTCGTATTACGGGCATATATCGGAAATTGAATTATTTTAATGGAGGACGATCAATTTTGTAAAGATAAAAGAAGGGAGAAAAAATTCAATAAAATGGCACCCACTTAATAATACAAGGCAGTCTCAAGACTGGTTGCTGGGCATTTGGAGAGACCTAGGAATCGACAACGTTAGGGCATTGCGGCTTGCGAATAGTTTCTTGGCAAATTGCCTTGCTTATGCAGACTCAGGGCCGTTTGAATTCGGTGCTTGCAATTCTTTATGATCAAAAGTATCGCGTAGTTACGGATGAAAATGTCTCATTTTGCTTTGTCGTACATTCCACTAATATGCTTGAATGCATACTTTGTATAGCAACGTTTTGAATCAAAAAGAAATTCTAGGATTTCTGAAATTTTCGGATTTAAATCTCTGACAAAAGTTGCGGTATCACTTTCTGTCTTTCATCGTTGAAACCTTCAAAATGTACAGAGAAATATACTAGTGTCTTTAGGATTCTCAATTTCACTTATATTATCTTGTAATTATTTATAAACATTGTTGAAAATATTTTATGGACCTTTTATTTTACTACCAGCTACTACGACCATTCTATCAAGACATTTTGTGTAGGCAGCGGTATTTATTTTGCGTATTACAACAAATGTATATGGCCGTAGCAAAAGCACAAGGCATCATAAAATTTGACCCTGTACTTCTCCCGGCTCAATGCGAACAATAGTTAGCTGCGGCAGACCCTGGCAGCTGGCGAATTTATGCCTAAACCAGCCGGCAGCGTCTGGGACGTAGATGACAATGTCGAAAATTGTTCCGTTATGCCTCCAATGCTGTTCGCGCAAAACTTGAGGCAGGGGGGGGGGATTTTCCTTTTGTATTCTTACTGATATATACGGGAAAACATTTCGAATTTGGTGTCTACGATGAACGCATCGTACAGCACCAACGGTGGTATACAATTGACACGAGTGACAATAAACCGTATCAAGTAATTCATTAAAATGCTGAAAAATCGTATCCACGTAGATATAATTGGGTTAAGGTTGATACTGCGTGACATCTCGTCATTCGAGAAAGACGAGGTATGTTTTCGGGAATATTTTTAATTAGATTAATTTTCCTAAGTGATACTCTTCGCAAAAGTTGGATAAGGATTATGCGGAAACCCGTATTTTTCGTTGTTTAGTTTTTTTTTTCTTTTTTATTTCATACACTGATAACGTAAATAGTGATTTTTGTAGCCGCATGTTTTCGCGCTCAGTTGTTACCAACTATTTCCGTTTTGTGGGGTTTCGTGGCGTTAGTGCAGCGAAAAGAAAATAATATTACTAGATGTCACTTTTCAAAAAGTGCAGAAAGTGTACGTAACGAGAACAGACCTATCGCGGTATAAGTTTATGGTATACATATGACTACCTCAATGTTTGTTACTTCATCCAACGTATGAATTTCGTTTTCTTAAGTGATCTCGTAAAGCTAGGAGGATAGGATATTACTGGATTATCTTCATTCCGAATCATAACAAACTTAGGTGACTACTTCGTAAAATAATAGGCCTATTACAAAATTCCTCTTCTATCATTCTTCGTGATTCAAGAGACGTGTATGCTATGTAAGCAAAACTGAGCAGCGAAGCAAAAAAGCAACACGGTCGATGAGACAGGCGTGCAACGTGTTAAATCGAACGCGCTAGTTTTGCCATTGCCATTTTGCAGAGGGCCCCTTCTCTGCTAGAGGCATCCCTGAAAAGGCTGTGTTCCCAGTATAATGGCGGCGGCCATACTGAGAAGAGCGCGCCGCGCCCGCTCGTTGAAATAGCGATTGTGATCCTCGAGTAGACTTACATTTTCGTCCGAATTCGGTCTGGTGCTATGGAGTGATTGGGTGTATGTCGTGAATTACTGCATTTGGGTTGTGTGGGAAAGATTCGTGCTTAGGTGCCACGTAAAAATAGCGAGAAATTCCTACGGGACGAACTGAGGGAAGAAAGTGTGATTGAGTGGGCAGGAGTGCGAGAGGGATAGAACGAGACGGGTACCAAGAAGACTGCAGCCGACGACCCGGGTGCCCTCTAAAAATATAAATTCCATGCCGGCACTGCCCAGCATATTTTCTGTTGCCTGTAAGTTTTATACAAATACTGCCATCGTGGCTTACCTTCTCATCTTTCCGTCCATTTGACAAACGTTGCAATTGGATGATGGCTGTTTTTACTCTGCTAGAAAGTGGCTGTACAAGTTTACTTTAATATTCCGGGATACTTTTTGGTTCAGACTGAACATTGTTAACTTGCTTATCAAGAATTCTGGTTGAATTCTTGGATTTCTTTGTTCAAACCTTTGGGAAACTAATATGTCCTGTTTGTACTTCTTGAAACAATGACTTTTCATAATCTAATGTGATATGGAAATATAGCAGACTGATATATACTTGATGCTACTACTTGATTTGAAATGTCTTGTTTGTTTTTAAATGAAATTAGTGATTTGTGAAATCAAATGTAAATGTGATGTTTGGTGAATCCAAATGCAAAGTCTGTTTTCACTTATTAGATTAATATATTTTCAATAATAATCACAATTAATTCAATTCAGAATATGATTATTTATTTATATCTAATATGAATATTCTACACTCCGTTACGAATAAGATATTTTTTTAAATTACAAGAGATAGAATTAAAACTGGATTTTAGATACTCTGTTGCCAGCATATATGGTTATTGTCATGTCAAGTCTGTATCTAACCAGAGTAGGTAGCATTAATCGTATTATCATTCCAGATAAAATGTTATTTCATATAGAGACTCTTTGTAATATGATATGCTGAAGTAGCTTCAAATACCTATTACTAATATTTTCCTATGAGAAGCATTTCCCATTATCAAAATATCCTCACAAAATAATTATTAAGTCACTCTAGTGCAAACTATAAAAAAGTATTCCATGTAAAATATTTTTCTCTTCCACCACAGAAGCTTCATTAGTCATAATCGTGTGTCGACGTTCGGCACTCGTTTCGTTTTCCCACTATAATCGATACTACAGTGGGACTTTGATAACACGAACTTGTATAATTTAAAAATCTCTATAAGGCTATGAATCTTCGAATTTTCTAAATCTTCACCTCTATAATTTGAAAATTCCGATAGGCCGAAACTACGATAATACGGAGCATATTTTGTTTCCCTTGCGATTCTCGTTATCTAAGTTTCACTGTATTTAAATTTAACACTAGTAAAACATTGCTCTGTTTTTGAAATATTCTAGCATAGCCGGTATATGGGTCAAGTTTAATTTAGACAAGTAAAAGACCGATTAAACCACGAAGACAATTGGCTCTTAGTTGGCAACTGGTCAAGCACAGTTTTCGTTGTAATTAACAAAAAGTTCAGTCACATCATTCTAAGAAGAAGCCAATGGACCGAGAAACGCCCGGAGGAACTCCTTTATCTCGATGGTATTCAATATATTACGGATATACACCAAGTTTAACTAATATGTACATATTTTTTTTAATGTAGCCGATTATTCCAACGTCCTGGGTATCAGTTAATTCCTTGAAGGATTAATGAGAATTTTGTATCACGTAATAAAGTTGCGAAACTTGTTAATTAATTCAAAAAGAAAACAAACGATTGATGGATGGCAATATGAGTAGTATTACATGCTACCTAATATATGATAATATACTGACAGTGGCAGAATTGCTATTTTTACTGGCGCTACACGTTCAACGACGTATTCTTCACTTCCACTATATCAGTCAACCAGATCCAATAAGTGAAACCTTAAATTTACCCTACGAATTTACCTACATCCTCGCTTATCTACTCGTGAACTACTTTCGGTCTGTTCGCGTAATAAAAATCACAGAACACAACACCAAGATCTTTTTCTATACAGCGTGATACCCGTAGTAGTATGAAAAATGGTATGAATATAATTTTTGTATAGATACCATGAAGTACAGTAGATAATTGATGGAGAGACATACAAAATATAAATAAACTAATCGAAAGACTATCCACCCGTAGAAATAACGAAATAAAAAGAAAAAGAGATCTCACTGGACAAATCTCGATGTCTATCATTATTTTCCAAAGTGAATTACACGACACCTAAACCTTCGTATCATCTAGACGACCCACATTCCTTATTTGAATGTAGTTTTCTGAAACACGTTTTTCGCGCCATATTCGCAGGCCTCATTCATACCGTAGATTTAGGTCCCGACTCTGAGCATTACGCAATTTTTTTTCTTTCTCTTCATAAAATAAATGCGAACTCTCGAGTCATAATTGTTCCTAAGATTCTGGACAACCATCGAGCGACTAACGCAAGGATCGAAAAATAACATAGAATTATAATACAAATCATACGGTATTTGTATTCTATGTTATGATAGACCAGGCTCCCTTGTATATCCTTATGAATTTCTTGACAGAAACACGCAAGTTACCGATATGATTTTAATTTAGGATTTTGCGGCGTGTTGCAAATATTCCGTGACACGTTTATTTCCATCCATATTTACGTGAACGCGAGCTAACAACAACCGCGTATGACTTTTGTTGTTGCGACATACATTTGACTATACGTATCAGTACATGTTTTGAAGCCAAGAGGGACCCAAGGTGATGCAGCGAATTTCAACTGATCTGTTACGAATGTTTCTTGTTGTAAAACTATGATAAGTCTTCTTACATGCTTACTTCGGCACCTCGTCATCGCCTGTAACTATACTGCAATCGATGATGAATCATTGAATACGTTTGTTTGGTGATTAATGTGTCAAGTAACTTATTACAGAAGGTCGAATGTCGATACTAAATGATTTTACTGTTATTTATTGTGGGTTGGTATCTTGGAGTAAAAGTATTACTAAAATATACTGCTTTACATCGAAATTATTCTTAGCCTTGGCTAATATTGTCATTGAACAGTCAATCGTAAGACAAACTATGTACGTGGATTCTATACTTTACTTCGAGCAGTGTCTATAGATGCATTTGAATCGAGCTTAGAGATATCTAGGAATATTATTACGTGAGGTTGGAATTTTTAAGAATTTATTTTTACTTTACTTATCCTGTTAGTCACATGTAAGATTGGTGGATGACGAGCTAACTAATTTGTATAAATCGTTTACGGGAGCGTGGCTCTGATTTGAGATTCGGTGAAATCGAGTGGGGTTTATCATTTTTATAGTGTTTTATCGGCTAGTATTAAGAGTGGAGAATTGCAAGGCTTGTGATTACATGAAAAAGAAGGCCACGCGACTACATTGTGTGCTGTGCCCATGATCGGTTATATATACAGTGGTAACTTACATAATAGACACTGCTGCTCTGTAGTCGTATCTTTTTCTTTCGTTTTTAATTGCACTTTTATCATCAGAACTGAGAGAGACAGTCGCAAAATGTTTCTTATCAATCGTAACACGTTTCTCCACCGATATGCTGGTCAGATACTTTCTGTATCCAGTAAGATCGCCGGCTAGTCATCGACGATTACGTGAAACTGACGTGACTTTGTATCTGTCACACGTTGCGTGGAGTGTCAATCTTGTGAAATGCGATTTGTACGAGTGTTTCTTGTTGCTTACTTTTTAATGAGTCAGGATCCCTTTTGTTTTTGTGTTTTAGGAGGAACCAGCGACTCTCTCCACTTTGAACGATAGCGAGTTGCGCGCCTTGTTGGACGAAGCCATAACGTACAAGTGTCCCAAAGACCGTGAAGGAAAATCCAATCTCTTTAAGGTATGTAGAGATGTGAAATTGATAAAAATTGTACTGTATCGATGTACAAGGATGTAAATTGATTACTGAATTTTATTATCGTAGGAACTTCTCGAGGAAGTAGAGGCTGACGAGACTGAGGAAGGTCGTCGTGCTGTTGCAAATTCACGCTGCCTACCTGGTTCGAATCGTCGAAGACACAAAAGGGACTCAGTTTCCGAACGTCTTACCCACGGTGGTTCTTTGCAGAATTTAGCACAGCCTGTCAATTCAGAGTTTGACAGTAGTTTTGCTTATCTAACCTCTGGATCGAGTCATACTTACGGAGGCGGTAGGAGGAAGGGCAAGAAACACACTGGCCCTAGTGTATCGGCTAGACAACGCGAAGGTGGTTCCCTGCCTTCTAACGTGAACGCATCGCATAGTCTTGCCTCTCTAGCTTATTTAGAATTCAACTTCGATAAGAAGGTATGCATTAGTTGGATACGTTACTGATACGTTGGTGTATTTATATAATTGTAATCTGACTTTGATAACTAATCATGGCCACTGTGTTTATGGCGGATTCCATAAAGAAGGGGTTCTCTGAGGAACGAGCTATTGCTGCTTACGACTGGACCAATAAGGAAAAATCCAAGTCCCTCGATAAACCGTCTTACAGCGGTTCGAAGCGCGAGGATAAGGATAAAGAGAAGAAAGATAATAAAAGGGAAAGCACGCAACAGAGTGGGCCTACAGAGCCGGATAGCAGTGAACAACGAGAGAAACGGGGGTCCAAGGGAAAGCAAGGGACAAATGAGATGCTCGAATCGGACAATCCACCTCCGGAGTACAAATCGGATTACATGGTAATCGATTTGGGTGAGGTTGAGGTAAGACACTTCCTGGAGACAACGTGTTTATTTTTGGGGTATAAACTTCGAAACCGCTGCCGGGAAATGATTAAATTTTTGTTATTTCTGTCCTTGTATTATTAGGTCAGTGGCATCGGCGAACATAATGCGACAGTCACAGGAGCCGGTGCCCAGCGACCTCACTCTCTGGACACCGAGGATGATGAAGGCACTGAAATGAAAATCATCGAACCACGTAGACCGGTTCAATTCATAACGCGTGCTACCTTCGATATTACTCAAACACCCGTTGATACCACCATAGAATTTCCAATACGCGAGCACAACGGGAAACAAGATAAACCAAAAGTTTCTGTTAATGGTACTGAATCAACGGGAGCTTTATCGTTTCCTACGTATAACAGCATGAAATGTGTTGTTGGTGGGACATCAGGTGGTTCTAGTACTCAGCAGAACAAGGTTCTCGTGCCGAATGTCTATTCCGTGATGCCTGTAAATTGGCCATCGCCTAACATTACCATGGGTGAGCGTTTATTTTCTTTTCCCTCTTTCTTTAATCTTGGGAGTAACGTGGCGAAATGTCTCTCGTTATTGTTCCTTCTGACATTGTCAATAAACATGGCTTTCCGGTGTCTGCGCAGAAGCTGTTTCAAGACTAACGGCACAACACATCACTATGAAGGATTCCTCTGCTTCCGGTGAAAAGAAGTCCTTGGATGAGAATGGAAATGCTGTTCAGGGTTACAATGGGGAACGGAAGAAGTCACGAAGAAAGTACGCCCACCAAGAACCTAACGTGATAGTCTACAAAGCTGAGACCGTAAAAGGACACCGTAACGAGAAGGATATAGACACTCTAATTAATTTTATTGAGAACAAGGACTCCAAAGGGAAGAAAGATAAAGCTGTCAATGCCGTGAGGGTAAAAACGAGTTCTGATGCAAAACCAAGGGCTAGGGAAAAGGATACTAAGAGGGAAGAAACGCCGGCTAAGTTACATAAATCCAATTCCCTTGAAGAAATTTCCAAGACTAAACTCGAGGATCTCACTGCTGAGAAAAACACAAGTTCCAGTGGCGCCAGTAGTATTTCCAGTCAACAGGGTGAGTTGTGTTAAGAATATTCGTAATAGCACACATTCGGCAGATGTTTCCTTTATAATGTTTCATTACACGATAGTGTAACGTGATCGATAACTGTATCTTCTGTTTCCTTTTATAGGAACCATAAATGTTGCTTTGCGACGTGCAAAGCAGCGAAGCACCGGCGATGCCACCATTGATTGTCGTGGTGACAGAAGGTCCTGGGGAACCGAGGAAGGCCAATCCATCTACTGCAACGACACTGGTGATGATTACGAAACCCGTCGACACTCCAACAAGAAAATCATTGCAGATCCAGAGCCGGAACAGGAACCGGAATTCCATGTGGTGACGAAGAAGAAGAAGAGCAAGAAACAGCGCAGGAGTTCTAGTGGGAGTAGAGCGCAGAATTTGGCAAACTCCGCGTCTTATCTTCAGCGATCGAGAGGATTTACCGCAGAATATCGGACTCCTCTCTCACCGGAGCTCAGACGGAAATCTGCCAGCAGTATGCCTCCAAGGTAACTGTGATTGACTGTATCTATTTCAGACTCCTATTATTTATTGAATAAATGGTTTAGACGTTCTGTTTCATCTAATTTGGTTTTACTATCCGTTTGGGGGAAAAAAATGGAATTTTATTGTTACAGTGACAAGTCCGACAGCAGTGACTTAGATTCGGTTCATTCATTGCCCGTGACTTCTAATTCAACGAAGCACAATTTAACGAAAAACGCAACATCGTCGAGCGGAACTCCGCAAGCCAGCTATGCCGAGATTGCTAGGATGGCTACTATTAACATGTCACAGAGTACTGTCTTGAATATTTCCACAATGGTCCCGAATGTCCTCAATACTGCATCCTGGCCAAGTGTGCCGTCTAAGGCAACATCGGAACCGGACAAGTTACCGCAAGATTGTTATCCCAGTCTAGATGAGTTACAACACTCCGATAGGAAAATACGACAACATAATTTTGTTTACTCGAATCACGTACAAAATAGTCTCAGTCTGAGCTTCGAAAAACCGCCTTCGCCTGTACCTTCGAAAAGTAAAAATTCGCCAGACAGTAAAAAAGCTGAGGCTAATGAAGAAGCCATCAACAAGAATATTCAAGTGTTCAAGTATGTACAGGACATCGAGAAGATGCATCAGAGCCTCGCGCAACAAGAAAACAAGAACGCGAATTCAAACAATTCCAGTCCAAATTTCGACAGTACACCTGTGAATCCTGTGTTACCGAAGTTGAACAACTCCATTGTAAGCAATAATTTACCCGAAATAGAAAACAATAATTCACACGATCACAACACAACCAAGGATACCAATGCTAATACCAATGCCAATATGAATGCTAGGTGTAATAATAATCCACGCTCACGAAGAAACTATCAGCAAAATATTCAAAATCAACAACCACATTATGAGGATCCAAGGGAATTCAGAAAAGGATGGAATCCGCAACACGAGGATAACACGAAGAAATCGATTAGTGGACCAATTCAGGTACAACACGATGACAATTCATCTAAGAAATCTATCAGCAGTGCTCAAAATCTAGCACCATTGGCAATTCAAGAGGATTCTGAAATGAACAAATCCAGAAATCAAACAAGGCCAGTCCTGCAGCAACAGGCAGTCAATCCTGATCCTGAGGCTACAATGAGAAACATTAACAAAATTGACAGGACTACACGAGGAAAGGATCATCAACAGAATAGCACGAAGCACGAGATTGGAAAGAGTAGCAACGTTCAGTCATCAAATTCAAAGCAGGAGGCTGATGACATGGAGACAAGAAAGTCGAAACAATTATCAGGAAAGAATGTAGACAAGGAACAATCTCAGAAATCCATAACAGAATCGCACTCTGCAAGCAAGACAAAGAACACATCCTCCAGACCACCAGTAATCATGGATGACATGATGACTTCTTCGGATCCACTCAGAAATAGTGATTCACCATGTGAGCTTGTGTTTGGTTTTGACGTTAATGAGGAACTTCTTCTCTCAGAAGATTCAGAAGCAACACCAACTGCCAGTCCGGTTTTCTCTCCAGTGATACCGCCTTTCTTCGATAAGCCACCACCAAATTTCGACAGACCCCCTCCCCCTCATAGGTTCGACAAATTTCCACCGAACTTTCCTCCACATCCGCAACATGCGCATCCACATCCGCACATACAGCATCATCATCATCCAGTGCATCATCCTCACATGATGATGCCATCTCTTCCATATCTGGGATATTCACCACGGTTTCATCCTCCTCCTTATATGCCTCCAACACCACCACCTCCACCTGGCATCATAGAGAAGTGTCATCATCAACCTAAGGAAGACTTCTCGGCGCGTTTCATCGCACCGGATGATGGTGTCAACGTGCAGACATACAATCATGACAAAATCGTCAGTTTCGTTGGACTCGGTAAGTTTCATATTTTTCTTAATAGGCTATAAGTACAATGACTATAAGTACAATGATAATTTAATTTCTTTTTATTTGTCTAACAGCGTGGGAAGCCGTTATGCGAGAAATACCTATGACTGCCGCGACAGGTCGTGTGCAGTACTACAGTGGACAGTGAGATATATTTTTAAAACACTAGACAAGTAACATGATGAAAACTGCTTTAAATATTTGGTAAAAAAATCTCATCGCGAATTGCGAAACTCTAGAGTGCTTTTATCGCTGGCGCGAGACCAACTTTATCCGTATATGACGGATAGGGGCGCGCATCCCCAATGGGAATGAATGTTTCGCCCTACTGGACTCTGCTTACAAGTTGAAATGGAAAATTGACGTCCGAGACGCGCCAGCAATTCGTCTCTTCGATTCGTATAGGACGAACGCGTGATGAAGTTGGCGTGTTCCAGTGCCTCGGTCGATATAGTCAAGAAAATGTATATATAATAATCCATCGTAACATGAGATAACGGCTAGTGATAAGGCGCGGCGCTAATCGTGCCTTTGTCTCTTACGTCCTAACGAGACATTGGGCAAAAACTGTCAAATTAAGCGTTAACGTAATCGTAAACGCGCGGATCACTTAAAAATCCCGTGAAAATGCCCTAACCAAAAAAAAAAGATATATATTAGAGAATGTCATCAGGAGTCTACGTGTCTCGAGATGAAATCGTTAAAACAAAAAAAATTAAAAAAAGCTAACTATCCCCCGCCCCCACACGGAGATTAAAGAAAAAGGCAGAAGGAAGATCTCTGATTATTTTGAATTAAAACCGTGCGTGTGTAAATATTTCAAGGATCGGTGTAAATTTTTTAATGTTTCCTTTTATTTTGTTGTTTCCGTATCTCCTTTTTCTTTTTTTGTTCCTTTCTTTCCCATCTCTCGTCTTGCTCGAGACAGGTAAAAAATTCATTTGCGACGAAACTTCATCGTTCCTTTCTTGTTTTCTATGATTCATGAAGTAATGGGAGATAAATAGATCAAAACGAAAAATGATATAAAATAATGAAAAAAAAGGATACACGATGTCGTGCAAAAAAGGACATTCGCGGTCAACTACCGTGCGTCTCCTCGCTACTTAAGAACAACATGCAAGCAAATAATTATCGCGACGCGGTACACGGTTTCATAAATAACGATAAAATTTGCGTTTAACAGTGTGATACATTGTCCGCCCAGTCGAGTGAGAAACACGAGAGACGCCGGGCATTGCAAGAGAGAGAGAGAGAGGACTGTGTGCTATTGAAGTGAACTGCCGTATTATATCTCTTCGCCGGCAGGTCGTGGAATTGTGATGAAAACTAAGAAAATTTTTAAGAATTAAAAAAAAACCTAAAAAATTGTTGGATTCCTGAAACAAACTGGAAGCTGCTTTAGCCTCTGTCGAAGGACTCAACTGTGACGAGCGAACGTCACGTCCACGCTCGATATTTGTATAAAATAATAATATAGTGTGAATCGCGCGTGGATATTAATAGCTGTGACAATATGGATACGCGACGTGGATGGCTCGCAGCGGAAGATACATTTGCCAGTGGCAAAGTAACCCGAAAGGTAAAAAGAAAAATGCAAAAGACACAGAAGCGACTCTCGCAAGAAAAGCCAATTTCGGCTGGCGTACATTTGTTAGGAAATATTCCAGACAGTAAACCGTGAATCGTCAGATGGAGTGCGTGTGTGTGTGTGGAAAAGCGCTAAATTTTTACACAAACTCGCTTATTTAATAAAATATCGAATAACCAATTATGAATTACTGGTAACAATAATTCAATAGAAATAACTTGCTTGTGATCGTGCGTCGCGAGAGTGCGGATGAGTGTAGTCCATTTCTAATAGGGTTTGTTGCTCTAGTTGTTCTAACAACTTTAGGGGTTGCTGCTCGAATTTATGATACGTAAAAATTATTACCAATATATTTTATATATTTCAAAAGCCCCACAGTTCATAATAATACATAACGATTACGCAGGAAATTTAAACTTACTTTTAATGTTCCATTATTTAACTTTTTTTTCAATATCGTTCAACCATCTTATTCGTGCCTCTTTGATTATGTATCATGTGTAGAAAATTGAAAATATTCCATGATATAAAAAAATATGATCTGTAGCTGGGTATTGCGATAGTCAATGTAATTGAAACGGTGTTGTTACCGCTTTTGCTGCTGTTAGTTATTGTTGTTGCTGCTGTTGTTATTGTTTCACATTGAAATTGACTGAAGTCTCTTGAGTTTTCATTAGTTGAAAAAAGGGAAAAGCAAGGAGACCGTGTTCATTCTAGGAAAGATAAAAGCAGCTGCTAATTTTGAAACGTCTTTATTATCGAAATACTGGAATACGTAATGGCTGACCAATATTTCCTGAGAGTATTTTGGGTTTGTTACTGGTAGGATATTCAATATCGTCTTAACAGTAACGCAATGAAATAAAAGTAGCACAATGTTTGTAGAAATGTAGATAACGATAATGAGACTGGTTGGATGACATTTTTGTATTTTCAAGCTTTTTATTTTTTTTTTAATATTTAATTCTTCGATTATGTCATCTCAATGATAACATGCATAATGATGTGTGCTATTCGTTGGTGGTTATTGGTTGTTGCGAATTACATTGTGCTACTTAAAAGTAGTATAACGATTAGGTCTTTACTTAATTTCAAGACAGAAAATTTTATCCGGGTGGCAAGGAATTTATTGCACGGTAATAAATTTTTAAAAAAATTTTGGTATAAAAATTATCGGAGATTCCCTTTAACCGTTGGTAGAAAAGATGTAGAAAAGAATGAAAAAAGTTAGACTTTAGCGCATAATATTTTACGCCTGTGTTGTCCAGTTTCGAGTTTTATCAAGATTTCACGATAATTCGAGTTATTTAGAATGTCATTCGAGCAGCAACCTTCATGAGCCGGTACCACACCCAAAAATATATATAAAACGGAGTAACTTGAAAAATTGCAAAAAACTGATTCGTCCTCCTCCCTTGCAATATCAATCAACCCCCTATTAGAGAAACAAAAGGTAAAACTGAAACGATAAATTACCTTGGACGGGTTTCGCCTGAAAGCATGAGAGGAAGATGTACTGTCTATTTAGTATTAATGATAATTAATAATTATTATTTGCAAAATTCATTGTTTTGTTGCTTTTCTTCAAATTTTTTCCTATCTGTTTTTTCACTTTCTCTAAACTATTTTTTGAATTCTCAAAATTGTACATGCTAAAAGAAAAAAGGAAAAATCATCTCGTTGAAGTTATCACTTTGGTTTTTTTATATTATACCTTTCACTCATAAAATCTTTTATTAGTCCTAAAGTAAACAGATTTCGCTTTTCTTTCTTTTTTTCCCCTTTTTTTTTGTTTGTTTTCGTTTTACGCGATAACACGTGTTCATGTAATAATCCCAGCCGACGGCGCAGCCTTGAGCGAGTTAATAAATAAAAATGTAATATGAATGAGCATTAAACGAATGAAATTAAAATATTTAGAACGTGACAAGAAGCATCATTGCACAATGATCCACTGATGACATGGTCACTCAACACAAATGACTGAAAATTATTGTCACATGATCTTAACGTCTCTATTTCGGTTGTGGTTATCATTGTGCAACCAACTACATTCATGAAAGAAAATCAAGGTGCTTCAGCAACGCCTTTAAGCTATGGTAAATACTGCGCACCGGCCTCGGACTGTCGCCGTTGTCCGGATTCGTAATAAAAAAAGTGTCTTTCTCTACTTCTCCTTTTTTCAATACTACGAGAATGAAGCGACGAATAACGCATATGTACTTGAAACGAAAATTAAGCAAAGAGGACCATGCATGTACACATTGTATACATATAGACGCGTAATAGCACACGCGTCAAAGGCAAGAATGAGACACGTGCCGGTTTTCGTAAAATTAAATCCGTTGGCACTTTGACGCGGCGCTTTGCGACGTCGGGTATCAGTAAGTGCGAGCGTCGCGAAAAATAAGGATGGTCCGACGATCTCAGAGTAACTTGTGTACCAGCGTACAATTTGTTATTCAGTGTACAAGATTTTCTGTACTGTATATATATACATACACGCATATATATATATATAAATATATAATTATCTACTATCAATTATTAATAATACTGTCGAGCTGTTTGATGACTATTATTATATTATATTATTATTATTGATTAATTAATTAGGCGAAATTCGAAAAGACTATTTGGAGAATGTATGTCGGTCGTGCATGATTGCTGCATCCGTGCGTGCCTGTGCATCTGTCTGTTCGTATGTCTGCTGCTGTCTGTCTGTCTGTACTTTAATTGAAGGCTGCGCCGATTGGTTGAGTAAAATGCGAAAAAAATAAGGGTGTTTTGTTGCCAACGTTTAGTATGTTGCCAAAGTCCCATTGCGGGTAGAACGTATATGCCTAATGCGTGGAGATGCTGGACGTCATTGCGATTACGTTCGATGCTTATGCGATTACGCTCGTAATGTGGTAATCTATACGAGTACATATATTTTCCTGTTAACGAGAACGAATAATGCAGCGAATCGTACCAAACGAAAGATAAATGTCTCATGGTGATTTCAGTTTAAGGAATCGTCCATGATATGGCGGCACTCGCTATACGCATCGGCCAATACTCGCGAGAGCGTCTCTCATCACTGTCGTGAAGTATTCTTAAGAGATGCCACGTATTCGCTGGATCGTTGGATAAGTGCGATTATTGTTATTATTTCTGAAAAGTGTTAAGTTCGCCTCGATTTTAGTTTTTCTTTTATTCTTCGAACAGCAAGTGGTATTAAGGCGAATCGGTGCGACCGTTTTGCGTACGTTCTTTGTTTTGTATGAGCGGTAATGCCTATCTATATCAGAGAATCGCGAATACCGAAATTTATTCTTGTTTGTGATATTTCCTATTATCGATCGTCTGCTGTAGCCATCACGATATACCACATTGTTATACCAATGTCCGTAGCTTCGATTTCAAAAAGATGGACGAACGTTTGATGACGAGGCATTGAATACAGAGAACACATACGCAGATGCGCGCATGAGTAATTACATGCATACACACACAAATTAAACAGTTAGGAATATAACGAAATACACACCAGATGAAAATTGTGGAAAATATATATACGAAAAAAAAGAATAGCGTGATAAAAAAGGGCGTGACGAAATAAAATGATGTCAGGTAAAATAGACATGCCCCTCCTTTTTAACGCCGTGAGATTAACATTATTGTACTCGGAATTTGGCCTTTATGCTGTTCTATCTGCAAGTCATACGGGCTTTTGCGTGCGTCGCTGTGATATACGCGGAGAGACTCGAGAGGAATAAATCGTTTGATTTATTAGCACGGAATGTCATAGGTAAACTTACCCATGACGACATCAACGTCAACACACTTGCGGATTATCCATTGGTTCTTCATGGGCGTACAAGAAATTCTATTTGGATGAACTCGTTTGCTTGACCTGTTTCATATTATGTGTGTGTATATATATACAATATATATATATATATATATATATATATATATATTGGCGTATGCATATGCATATATTGATAATATATGTCGCTGTTTATCTGCTTTCCCTACGCACTTTCCTTCCCACTCCCATTTCATTGTCGCACACACACACACTCCAAATAAAAAAAAGTCATGTGATTAATTACTTGAAACTTAATTCCGCTGGGGGTTTAAATCCAAAACAAAGAAAAAATAAGGAAGACAAAGAAGAATATGATTAATTACACCGTAAGTCGTCATTAAAGTCCTGTATATGTATTACTGCCATGCGAGTTTACAATTCGCGGTCTCCCATTTCGTTTTAAGTCGATGAACGTCGAGCAACGATCGTCCAGCAAGACCTTCCGATTCGGGCGGAGGCATACTGCAAAACTTCCTCTTACATATATTAATGTTATGCTCATTACGAATCGTTGATTGATTAATCAATTAAATCGATCCTTTTGCTTTTAGTTTCCGTCGCATATGCGCGCTCCCTCGTTCGTATTCCATTTTCATTTCGTGCAGACGACGAACTTAAGAACTCGTTTTTTTATTAGCTTCCAAATTTTGTTCTTTCGTAACGCTTCGTTGTAGCGGTTCCTTTATATTTTCTTTTTATTTGACGTTACCACATTTCGTCTTTTTTTTGTCATCTGTCTGTTGCGTCACACCGGAAGAACACTTGATAATCGCGAAATCTTGATACTTCCTGTGCACGATTTTAAAGAAAATTAAAAAACAGATAATCACGTGACGCGTTTTAAACTGCGACATTCCTTTGATCCATCGTCATTAATTTTTTTTTCAATGTAGGCGCAAATCATTTATACCGTTTAACCACGTGATGTTAATGCAAATTAATATCATAAGTGAACAGCTACCCTATAGATTGCGCGCGTATGTGCGTCGTGCGTGCGTTTCTGCTATGCGTATATGTTGCTTGGGTGAGTGGGTGCCTTTGATGTTGAACGTGTGAGGCAGTATGTATGCGTCAGAAGGTATGTTGTCTCATTAATTACACTTTCGTTTCATGTATATTTTGCATTCTTCGAATGTTCAATTCTTCGAGTTCAGTCTCCTTCCGCTAGCGTTTAAACGTAATTATTACTATTACTATTATTATTATTATTATTAATGCGAGCACTGTCCTTTCATCGTATAAGGGATGAAGTAGCAGAAAAGTATAAATGGTGTTAATGATCCGAATGTTCCAACGTGTATGAGATAAGATTACAAGTAAAATTTCGTTTGCGCTACGGTCTTGTTGATTTTCACATAAAAATTTGACAAAAGTCCTGTAACTCGTTCTATTATATTATCTTTGAAAGTTTTGTACGGCTACCTTTAGTTTAAAGTACATTCTTGTATTTTCGTTTATAAATTAACACAGTCGGTCCGTTCGCTTATTCTTTTCTTTTTTTATTTTTCGAATGGTTCATGGTGAGTGTGGTTTTGATCGACTTTTCGCGCCAGTGTTTGAATTACCTGTGGAATAGTACCTAGAGTCACCACTATTTAGAAGTGTCGCTTCGAGCGGCTACGTGAAAATTACGATAGCGTAAACGGATGAATGTCGATATTTTGACGGATAGAATAAACATGATCAGGGAGATTAGAGAAGAAGTATGTGAGTCAGTCAAGCAATATTTCAGTGTTGCTTCTTTGTTTTTGTAAAATACAGACAATAAAGGAAAGAATTATAAAAGAACCAAAAAAAAAGAAAAGTGAGAAACAAACGCTAAGCCATATTTAATGTAAATGAAAGAAAGATACTAAATGCAACCCGATAAAATCACTAAACTCTCCGCACGCCTAGACGTTTAATTCCTCAGTAATGAATGATAATGATGAATCATCATACGACATGGTGAAATAATCCGTGTAAACGAACTGTTTCGATAATTTCATTAATCGAAGTGTGTCTATTAATCAACTCGTGTAATCAAAGAGACCAGCAAGTCACGGTCTAAATTCGATCCGTAATTAAACAAAAGAAAGCTAATTGATAAATGCGCTTTCTATGCGTAAAACTGCTGTTGCAGAATATATAAACACTAATTGCTTGTGTCCAATGAAGACAATGTGTAATGCGTCAAAGTAAAAGAGGACACGACGATGCTTCAGTGTATTCGAAGTAACTTTAAAAGCGAAAGGTTAAAGCGATGGCACGAGGGATAATATAAACAAAATATTTAAAAAGAAGCATCCAAATCAGTCTTCACGCATTTCCATTTTGCTGTTGTATAAAGAAAAATCGAAAGGAAAAAAAAGGTGTGGAAAAGAGAAGATATTCGAAAATTATTGAACCCTTGTATAAAACTTGTGAATTAAAACTCGTAGTAGCCATTAATCGTATAGCGCACTACATTTACCTACGCGTAGAGTTTAAGGGCAAGTGCGGGGATGATAGAATGCGAAACTGTGCGAAAGTGAAAGTGGACGAATTGATAGCCATGTGAGGGTTCGCAGTTGTTTGAATTATTTGATTGACAACAAGAGAAACAGTGTCGCCATTTGAGCTCCGTTGAACAGGCGGGAAAAATTTTAAACTCGCGATTAATCCACACGGTAACGGTTGGACGATTTACTTGACAAGAAAAATACTATTCTCGAAATACAACATGGCGAACGGAATGCACCGTGGTAATCGCCAGCATTTTAATTGAAAAAATTTTGTTTGCTCCTCGTCTATTATTCCATTCTGTTTCTTGGAGTTTGTTCGAATTGACATGATTATTGAGTTTGTCCATTGTAAGATTTCCATTTAATGCATTGCCGTAATGGCGACACTATTTTCATCTGCCATTAACAAAACATTGCGCTCATACCAGAACACAGTGGTCGTTATACCTATCTTGTAAAACTCAATTGACACAAAAAGGGACATTTTTTCTCCTTTATCTCACGTTATGCAGTTACAGAGACAGCGAGTGCACTGTTGCACTTTCGGTTTCAGTAACCGTGCTATCACGTCCTTACTGTTAGTCACGAACAAAAAAAATTAAAAAATCGAAAATTGTGCCGGACTCCGTAAGTTTATGAAAAACTCGTTCCATCTGTACGAATGGTTGTATCAGTGCATCTGTGATCGTTGCCGTAACATTCTTTCCTTATTAACTTTAAGCCGAATAAAACCTCGACGAGTCTGTGGACTACGATATGTTTTGATGTGATATAGCTAACGTATGTCCTTAACCCTTTGACTACGGCGCATTCTTGGAGGAATCCATCAATCCATTTACGCCTTTCGTATATATTGATAGACTTGTGAAAGCGTATATGAAAGCGTGCCTTTAGCAGTCAAAGGGTTTAAATGAAAAATTCATAGTGTCGACATAGCCAACTCTTATTGCTTACCACAGAAATAGTGAATTTCTATGAAATATTCAAAATGATATCGCTTGATATCAAATTTTCGTTTATTCAACAGGGAAAGAATATTCAATGGTTCAATAGTGGCTATTGATTACCAATTGAGAGCATAAGGAGACTTGCTGAAGATAAAAATACAAAGAATGAAATTACAGCCGAAATACATCACACGTTTGGTGGATGATCATTCATTTTTAACAATGCATTTTGTCTGTACTTTGTTGTTTGGCTTATGTGAATTATGTCGGTACTTATGTCATATCGATTTCCTTGCCTGCCTACGAAAGGTACGTTCTGAAATTCACTGTCAACATTGCGGGCATTATTGGGTCTCCACAGTCTATTGCATGGAGGTGGACTGAGACATAACGATACTCGCAGTACTAGCAGTAAATTTTTGAACGTATCCGAAAGCTCCAGTTTAAAAAATGTTTGGCCTCCTTCACAGTTGTCCATTTGACTCGTGAGATAGGGTATTCGGCTTTCAAGCAGGTCTATAAATGTCAAATGAGAACCGAGGAAAAAACAACTAATCATGAGAAATATTTAAAAAGATTGTACCATGGTCAATGGCCGCTGGAAAATATAAGTTGAATAATATTGTTAAAAACTTCTTGTGTTATATACTGTGTACGATAGTTCCAGTTTATCTGCCCTTCTCGATCCCTAATTAAACCCTAGCTATGTGAAATTTCTATTTTCCTTCTTTTTTGTTCTTTTCCAAGATACTTGATATTAAAATTTTTAATCTACTATATCTCATGGATCGCAGAATTCCAAGTTAATATTCTTGAAGAATAAAAAGTAGGGGAGAGTGGACCCATACCGACCCCCCAAATGGTAAAGGCCATAATGGTGCCAAAAATCGATTTTTTTTACCGAGTTCAAAGTTGTACTCTATACAGGGATCATTTTTCTGTTTCTCGCTGGTTGGTGAGGTTTGTGGGTGTCATTAAGTGGGAGATACAGAGGCAGGCAAAAGTTTACGCTTACGACATGCACGAAAGTGGTGGTCCGAAACCGGTCGGTATGGGACCACTCTCCCGTATTTACAAGTATTTACAAGGCAAACTCTGTTATATGCGTTATTTCCATCGACGGTATTTATATGACTTCTTTAGATTTTTCAACGAATCTACGGGCCAAAAATGATTCCGTTTCGTTTGTTCTTTATCATCAAAAAATATAACATAAATAATCAAAAATAAATCTGTCTGCGGCTAAAATTAGGATGAAATTTTATTTCTACTTTTCTGAAAAATTTATCAACATCTAAATTGTTTAATTAATCAGCCAATTACCACCAAAATACCAATTGATGAATAGAACTAGTAAAATTGTAATAAGTCCAAGTGTAACCTCCCATAGCTGTAATAGGACATTTTAATGGATTAAGATCATAACGCTATCTGGTGGTGAATATCGTAAGCTTGCTTGGACAGTCTGTGCGGCTGTTGAGAAGCAGAAGAAGAACATCTAGATAAACGCAACGCAAGTACGTCATGTAAAACTAGAGTGAGCTACTCGTTATTATCAAGAAGGGGAGGTTTCCCGTTTCCGGCTGTCACCCATCGAGACGCCCTGTCTAACGTCCTGTGTTTATAGGTGTTTAAAGGGATACTTTATAAAGTCATTTCCAAGATTCGCAGGGAGCAGGAAATCAGTGAGGTTCACCGTGAGTCGGTGAGTATTCCAACAATACTGGAGTATCTACAAGACACATTGTACCTGCAACAGCCTGTAACCAACTTTACCCTACGTGCCGGGGTTGAGGGTGGGGTACTCTCACCCCCGAATTATTAGTCATACTTTGCTTTGCTCCACTGGCTCGCAGAATGCACATAGCGAAAGTATACGATTCACTGGAAACTGGATTATTAATATCTTGCCGTTGGTTTTCTGATCTCTTGATTTGTTTTGGGACGACGATTCTTTAGTCGTATTTTACTGATTATTGCTGAATATATTTCATATTTGTTATTTTATTTTGATTTTATGTTGTTGACATATGTACTGTTGTGGAAGTATTCCAACAAGGTAGCATCCTTCCACGATTACATTTGGTTGACTTATTACTTTGTTCCATAGATTACATGAAGTGAGCCAAGAAGTGAGGAGCATTAGTAGCAGTCAGTGGCAGCAGAGTTCTACCCACTACTACCTTCAGAATGGCCTGGCGTTTTAAAGCATCCAAGTACAAGAATGCTGCACCTATTGTCCCTAAGCCAGAGGCTTGCATTAGGGATATATCAGTAGGTTCTTATCAAACCTATGGAAATAATATTGCTGCATCGGCTGCCTTTATGGCATTCAATGTTGACCATAATGGTGAGAATTCTTATCACTGGAGTTAGTTTTAACTTCATTTTATGTGTCTCTTTGGATAATGTCCCATTAACAGGATCCAGTCTGGCAGTGTTGCCTCTTGATGATTGTGGGAGGAAAAGCAAGACAATGCCCCTGCTTCATGCTCATGCTGATACGGTTACTGACATGGATTTTTCTCCATTTCACGATGGTCTACTTGCCACTGGATCTCAAGATTGTCTCGTAAGATTACACCTTCTAATCAAAATTTCTTATATTATTTACCCCAAGTACAATAAACTTACCCTAGGTCAAGCTCTGGCATATTCCCGAAGCGGGTCTAGAAGAATCTCTCTGCAATCCAGAGTGTACATTTTCTCACAGGCAACGCAGAGTAGAAGTTGTACGCTGGCATCCAGCTGCAGAACATCTTCTTACAACAGTCTCTTATACAAATCTTTCCTTGTGGGACGTTGTCTCACAGCAGGAACTGTTCTGTAAGCTAATAAGCTAACAAACAATACTTATTGTTGACAATGATCAATACTTGGATTTATTATTTAATTAATTCTCAACAGCCAACAATGAACATGCAGAGGTAATACAATCTTTAAGCTGGAAACAGGACGGCACTATACTAGCCACATCATGTAAAGACAAGCAAGTCCGGATTATAGATCCTCGTGGCGCTAAGTGTATTGTTAACGCAGTAGCCAGTCATCAAAGCATCAAAGACTCCAGGATCGTATGGCTCGGTGATAGCGACCGAATTTTAACGACAGGATTCGACGCTGCCCGCCTGCGCCAGGTCTTCATACGCGACTTGAGGAACTTTAAAGATCCTGTCAAAACTTTAGAACTTGATTGCAGCACTGGGTGAGTTCTAGGAATATTAAGTTATTTCACATTTTATACAGTTATTTGCCTTCTCTCTTAGACATAATATTATTTGTTTCACAGTATCCTTATGCCTCTCTTCGATCCGGACACGAATATGCTTTTTCTTGCTGGCAAGGGCGATACGACTATCGCTTATATGGAAGTAACGGACAGAGATCCATATCTTGTTGAAGGTATTCGACATAGCGGTGAACAAACTAAGGGCGGTTGCCTAGTACCAAAACGCGCCCTTAACGTTATGCAGGCTGAAGTTAATAGATTGCTACAGCTTACATCCAATATGGTCATTCCTATTATGTATCAAGTACCGAGAAAGGTAAATGATATTCTCAAACAACAATGAGGGTACTTCATTAAAGACAAAAAATTCGGAAAGCATATATTATCTTTATTACAGACGTATAGAGATTTCCATGCTGATATTTATCCGGACACGGCTGGTTGTGTCGCACAGAACACGGCAGCGGCTTGGATCAAAGAACATGATGCTTCAGTGCCGAAAATATCTTTAGATCCTGCTAAACGAGCTAAAGGGGAAGAACCCATTACGGTAAGTGATTATTTTTTTTTTTGTAATAAAAATAATATGATCTCAGTTATTAAGTACTGCGTTTATCATTTCCAATTTTCGTGACTAGTCTGTAAAATTAGAAAAAAAATGAGCATGCCGATTACAAGTGTACAGAGAGAAAAAGGAGATAATTTGATAAAATAAGGCATTTTATTTTACAAAAGTAATTGCACTTAAGCACGAACGCACGCACAGTTGTACATATATTATATATCCTATCGATTACGTATATTCATATTGAACGGTGAACGTGAGTGTGTTTATTTAATGTGGATCGGCCGATAGAGTATTTTCAAATAATACGTGTTTGACTGGACGCATTATATGAGAGCGTAGTGAAGTATACATAACACGTAGAGTAATTAATAAGTAAGAAAAAAAGAAAGAATTTTGCAGTGGTACGATAAAAGCGAGCTGACCAAATGCGCAATTTTTTATTCATGAGATAAGAAAAGTCATTCATTGGACACCCGATTCATTCTATGCAGCATCCCTAAAGATACTTATGTAAATACATAGTCTAGATGTTCCTATAGCAAATACCCTTGTGCAGCATCCTAAATCCTTTATCTGTATGATTGTGTAATTCCTGAGGCTGATCTTTTTTGTACATGTATATATTGATTTTTTTCACGTTTCAGATAGCCAATGTATGATTTATAGTTTATCCGTTAGCACTGCTATCACCGCGCGCTATTCCTGGCACGCGTAAAATTTAGCTGCCGATTGACGTTGATTAGCTTATTCTGTCATGCGTAAGTAACGTTAAGGTTCGACGTGTGTAAAAGCTGCTCGCCGTGATTACATCCTCATGGTAGACTAAATTGTGACACTTGGAGAAGTTTTCTCAGTGTTCAGCTGACTTCCTTGAGGATGTGATCGCGAATTGCGTAGAAACATTAGTGTGCGAAAGTAGTGGTTTGTAATGTATATACATATGTGTATGCAGTATAAATGGCGAAAAGAGAATGGCAATCATTCTTATAAATTGTATAGTAAGTTTGACTGCTCTGTAACTATGCCTACCTGTACTATAGGTATACTTTTGTATAGTACAAATCTAGTAAAGCTCTCTTCATTGGTACATCAGTTAGTACCAGAGGTATGAGTGAACAAATTTGTCATTTTTGGAATACAAAATCATTGTGAATAATTAATCTGTATTATACAATTGCACTATCGTAGCAGTAATGTCAATACAAACTGACAGCTATTCATGTGGAGGTGTAGTGAAGGTTGTCATACTACAGTGGACTCTATGAAAACTTATACACCTCTCATACGAAATAGAATTGAAGTATAGATGTTTCTATGTTTCTAAATGAACAATGCTTACTCTTTTTTACTTCTATAGAGGAGAAGAAATCTTTGCTACTTATATTGTATGTTGCATGAGAAATGGTGTAAAAGGTTTTTATACCTGAGTTATAAGCTTTATTTAACCGTAGCATTTCTTTTAAAGACAGTATAACAGACTTTACGATATTTGATTTTTGAAGAAATTATACACTAATTGAAATCATGCAGTACAACTGTTTTAATTTATTATCATTTATTTAATTTATTATCATTATTGTAGGACAATGATTATTGCATTTCTCAAAAAAGTCAAGCTCGCTATATTATATATCAATGATTACAATATTTTTGTAAGAGAGATTGTCACCAACTTTTCTCCATGTACAGAACATATATATAATATATAGAGATGATTTTGCTTTATTAAGTCGGACGCAAGCTCTCGCGTCGAAAGTGGAAGTACGATTATTCACTCTGCTTATGGCGGAAGCAGAATGTTTCATTAAGAAAGTTAATGTACCTTTAGGTACACAAAGGAAACTTAGCGATGCTGAAAGATAGTCAGCGAGAGATTAGAGAGGAAGCGACAAAAGCGACAAAGTCTATCAGCATCTCTACACCCAAAGGATATTCCAAGGTGCAGTCTATGGTCCAGGAGAAGGAGAAGAAGGTATTGGAGAACGAGACAGAGATCAACGAGGAGATGATAGCTGATATCTTTGCCAACGAGGATAAAGCGAAAATGCAGAACGGTGGCGTCGGTGGTGGTCAATCTGTACCGCCTAAACCCTTACCGAGGTCTTCCAGGACGAACAGCATCTCCGAAGACGAACCGAAGCCCGTTGCGCGTCCCAGAACTACACCTGCACCAGGACCTGTTGTTACTTCTGTGAATCCTAATATGGTCGGAGGATATAAGGTTGGAAATAGGATAGCGTAGACTTAGGCGATAATCCGAGGAGAACGTCCTTCTCTTTCGGCCGAGTGTGTGCTTCTGCTGCTGCGTTTTTCATACCGTCCTTATAATCCTTATCCTAGCACTTCACGCCCTGACCCACGACACTGTTCTATATATTGTGTTCTTGATATTCTGCGAGTTCTTTGCTAATATTTTGAATCAAAGGACACTATAGTTGGTAATCATCCTCATGGAATTTTAATGTCTGCCGTAGCCTCGTCTTGGACCAAAACCCTTCCAAGCCAAAAGCGGAAGTCAAGAATTCTCCTTTGAGAAGGTTTTTTCGGTTCCGGTCGCACCCAATAGTGACAGCAATGGTTACACTAACGATACTATCGTACAATCGGATGGATGTAATATACCAGTGGATAAATCACCTAGTGCGGAGAATGAACCTATTAAGGAGTCCGAGAATGGAAAAAGTGATTCTAGTTCAATGGAGGAAGATGCGAATTCAAGTGATTCTGGTTATAAGCCTAAGACACCGAGCACTGCCGAGAGACGTAAACTTTTTGAGACCAAGGTGAAGGATGAATCCCCCGAGAATGAAGAATGTGGAACTTTCGAACGAGGAGGAATCAATAGAAACTCTATTGCTGAACGTAGACGTCTCTACGAGAGTCGTTCTGTATCTGTGACTGATGGGAATTTGGCTGAAAAGGCTATGGGGTCACCAACTGCCCTGAGACGACGTGACTCTTTCAAAACTAAGAGTGATGTTATCAAAGAGGATGACACTAAAAAAGTGACGCCTGTTCTACGTCAGCAAAGCATGGATCCCCGATTAGAAAAACCTGAGCCCATTACCACGCCAACACCAAAAAGAACATCCACAGTATTCGGTATATTGTGGATTCGAATTTAATAATAATATAATTAGTTAATAATTATAAAGTTGTATAATTCATCGTTGTTTTCTACAGGTAGAGTATCGAAATTCAGACACCTTAAGGGGACACCTGGTCACAAATCTACCCACATAGAAAATATTCGAAATATAAGCCGACAAATATCTGGAGAGTGTGATGGCTTTCATGGTATAATTATTAATCAATATTATTGCTATTTTTGTTAGGATTATTTTACTATTCATTTAATTTTATTCGTTTAGCCAATCCTGATCGCGTTGCGGTACCCCTAAGTGGACCAGGTGGTAAAATAGCAGTGCTGGAACTTAAAAAAACTGGTAGACTACCGGACGGCGTAATGCCAGCTCTAGTGCACGGAGCAGCCGTCATGGACTTCCAATGGGATCCATTCGATAATCAGCGTCTTGCTGTTGGTAAGTTCATAGCTGATATCCGGTTTCAGTTTTTCTTAATACTAGCAGACATCAGTACATCTACTCTATTCTTTCTATAGCTTGCGATGACGGTATGATTCGACTGTGGGATATACCAAAGACCGGTTTGACAGAACCGACAAATGAACCACAGTTCACTATTGAAGCACACACTGATAAGATTTATTTGATTAAATTTCATCCATTGGCATCGGGTGTCCTTGCCTCAGCTTCGTATGACACAACTGTCAAGATTTGGGACCTGTTACCATTAACAGATGGCGATAATGCCATTGCTAAACTCACATTGACTGGTCACACTGATCAGATATTCAGTTTGGCGTGGTCCCCATGTGGACAGTATCTTGCTAGTGCTTGCAAGGATGGAAAGCTTCGTATTTATAAACCGCGAAGCAGTGACGTCCCAGTTAAGGAAGGGAAGGGTCCTGTAGGAACTAGAGGTGCTAGAGTTGTATGGGCCCTTGATGGTAGATACTTGGTTGTTATGGGTTTCGACAAGTGAGTGTTCGATCTATAAATTATCATACCCAGAAACTTTTGTAAAATAAAATCTGTTACAATTTTTTTTTTAAATTCTTTAGAGTTTCAGAAAGACAGATAATGGTATTTAAAGCAGATAATCTCAGTTCTCCATTAAACACTGTAGGATTAGATGTTTCACCAGCCATACTGATGCCATATTATGATGAGGACAGTTCAACCCTTTTCTTAACAGGCCGTGTAGGTATCATCGGTGATAGAGATAAGTCTTCAAACAATAACTAGATCTTGAGATGAATTTTTTTGATCAGGGTGATTCCACAATATATGCGTTTGAAGTTACGGAAGAAGCTCCGTATTGTTGTGCTCTGAGTCATCATCGTTGTGCAAGTTTACATCAAGGATTATCATTTCTTCCGAAAAACCGATGTGACGTCGCGAGCGTTGAATTTGCATCAGCCCTAAGATTAACGAATAACACGATAGAGCCTCTGAGTTTCACGGTGCCACGTATCAAGGTAATTTCTTTTAAATTAATGAAGTCTATCTATATAATCTCTAATATGCGAATAATCAATCCTCATCGTTTGACAGAGCGAACTCTTCCAAGATGATTTATTTCCACCAACGAGAGTTACATGGGCACCTACGCTAACAGCCACAGAATGGTTTAATGGGGTGAATAAACATGCACCGCGCGTGAGTCTAAAACCACCGGGCATGGATTGTCGTAAGTAAATAATTTTGAAGAATTATTAAAAAATATGAATTATAAAAAAAAACTAATAAAAATGTCTGTATGATTGCAGTGACTGAGAATCAAGGTCAGGGTGTAGTTACAGCGCCTGTAGCAGCTAAGCAATCATCAGGCTCATTTCCAACGCCAACACAACCCTATGGCAGACTAGGATGGAATTCGGACATCAATCAGATAAAGGTTAAGCAGGACGAGGTCAGTGATAATAAATATTCTTATTGCATGTAACAAGTAGTTAGCACATCTTATGGAACCAAATTATTCGGATTTTACTATTCATTAAGTCTTGTGTGTGTACGTATGTGATATGTGTGGTAGATCCTAAAATCTATGAGCACCAATTTGGGGGAGGCAATTAATCGTCCACTGGAGCAAGATCAGATGGAAGGAGTCGACGAGCACGAATGGGTAGGTCTTTATTTGTAATTGATGTTAGATTTAGATTTATTGAATTTTAATACTCTTCTATAAAAATGTCAAATATCTGTCTGCACCTATTAAATATTAACTTCAACATTGATTATTCCGCTATAACTATTTATTTTATTACAGGACGAGTGAATAAGGTGCATCAGGATATAGAACACTTAAATTAAGGCCAAATATGTCATAAGAAATGTCGTAGTCGTGGCTGAACGATCATATTTGAGGAAAGACTCGTTAAATTGCAACGATTGTGGAGCTGATCGTGCCAATGGTTGCTTGTAATTAAAAACGCATAGCGTTAACGCATGCTGAATGCATTGAATTATGTTACGCATCCAAGAAAAAAAAACCAATGAGTCGATTGCAATTGCCTGTTTGTTTGGATAATCGCAACGCGGGTCAGCAGAATTCCCCAAAAAGTAATATTCACGAACAGTTCGAATGCATTGGCCGACATAATTACCATTGTACGTCTCCCTAGTATTTTTCTGTACTGCCGTGCTTATAGCATAATCCTTTTTTTACTAATTATTATTAATAGCGACAATTTTATTGTATTGGCTCTCACGTATTATCGTAGTGCGAGGTACTACGCCAGAAGGGCGATCCCCATCGCGTTTTCGCGAATCTACAATTTATATAGATTCTTTGTAAAGCTCGAAGCTCTCGACGACATGATTGCTGCTGCCATTAATAATCTATGCTCAGAAGTGAATTTTTTATGGATCATTGTTTATTATGGAGGACAACAAAGACACGTGATCGTAGTTCTAGTCCGGGGTGGTTCTCAATTCTCTATCATTTTTGATTAAGTAACGTTTTTAGCACACTTAATCATAACATTATCAGTCTAGATTTGTACGCCAGACTATATTAAGGCTAGATTATAACGCTAGAGTATGTTAAGTATAAGGAGGGGGCAATGATGATTTATAAATGATAATTAATAGAAAGGCGGAGGGGTCGTTTCCCTCGTGAGACATCATCTCAATTCGTTACCCGTTAGATCGCCGGCATTTTGAAAGTCGAAATTAAGCCTCTTTCCGTGCACATTCCCATATACATGTTGTCCATGAATTGGTCGATTTGTACGAGTCATTAGGTGACACCAAATGGCGTCATACCGGCGGGCTGAGGGCTAATGAACATTGAAACGAGACATTCCACAGTGGGATAAATATATTCCTGTTCGTAAAAGAAACAAGGAAAATAAATTCGATCATCGCGATATTAACGTTACAAATTGAATCACGTGTGATATTAGCAAATTACACACTTACAATTAGCAAAATGTCTTAACGATAATCTGTGGAAATACGTACGCACATGCCGCATACTTTTAGGCAAGGCAAAAAGAAGATGTTGAATAACAGCTATAGTATATGTATAGCAGATATGCACTATAACATTGTATTAGGTATTACCTAAGTAATGAGTAAGGATAAAAAAAGGAACATCAATTTGTGCGAAATTATAATATCCGATAATAATTCGAGCATCCCTCTCGCGCCGACTCGACATCCGACAATGTAACGAGATTAAAACTATTTATATCGTAAACACTTTTATATTAGTCGAAGACATCGTTATTTTTAACAACGTATTAATTAACAATGCATAACATACCTACATCAATGCATACTAATATGCATACGATAGGACACGGAAAACTCAAACGTTTTTACCACAGTGTATTTTAGTACGAGACTTTTTTCTCACGTGAGCGTTTTACTTTTGAATGTTGTAAACTTATTACCTTTAGTACATAAAGACTATGTAACTTATTATGGTGCTATGTCCCTCCCGGGAGCTTAAGTGGTTAACGGCGAATCGTGAAGACGAGCTTGAATCAAGATCGCGACCTAATCAATGTCTTTTGCGTAAGTTTTACTGAATGGATGGATGTTTTTCTGCGTGCGTGGGTAATAGCTTGTGTGCTTGTGCGTCTGAATCAGCGACCAGCCGATCTCGTACTTCCAATCGACGTGAAACTCCGAGCAAGTTAACCGGGCACATAGTAACGCAAAACAAAGATAAAAGAAAGAACTCTCAATAAATAGACCAACGCGAGGTGCCAAAACAAAAAATAAAATAGATAAAAATCCGATGATGGGAACAATTAGGTCGTCATACCATGTCGAAGGATCAGTAAACAAAAATCGCTCAATCGTTCATAATGCATTCCGTAGAAAAGGAATTTTATATTTTTGGAAATATCGTCGCCGTCGCCACCGCCGTTTTGCGGACTGTCCATTCGAGCGCTCACTTTCGTTATCGGTTCTCAACACTGTCAACGAGAGGCTTAAGGTTTCTTTTGAATTGCTTAGACAAATTATTGGGACATTTGTATGTCCTTGTCCTATTCGTTTGATATTAATTACTCATTTTACAATTTTATCTTTATCGTATGCTTCTTTAAGGTCTTTATAATTCATGCATATTGTCTAGCAATGTCACCAGTTTTTTAAATTGGTGTTTGCTATTTTATGCACATTACTCACTCGTCTTACTTGAGATTAGATCCGTGTGGCCAGACTTCCAATGATACAGCATGCTTGTTCCTGACGCAGTATTCTCAAAGAATGACAATTGTTCTTATTCTTGATGTAAACGAGATAGCAATTGCGTGACTGCGCCAGGAATGGCCGCCTAGCGAGTAACTTTGTCGTGTAGTAACATGTCTTTGTATCGACCTTATATCGTAAATGTATTTCATCTATAAAATATTTCTATCAAATAGCAAAAGAATTATTAATTATATCCTTCATACCAAATCCAGTATAGACAGTTACTTAAAGGTCAATAATGAGAAATAATGTAAGTGGATAATCATTGTATATTAATTTTATTATTTGTATGCTGGTTTAACTTATATTATAAAATTGTCTTCTGCCATTTAATCCCATGGGCTTGGCATATTATACATAGGGATCAAGTTTTAATGAAAAAGAAATCTAAAATTCTTGAATTCTAGAATCATCTGGCACTACCGACTCTGTCTCTTGGAATCAATCTGAGTTCTGACCCATGTTTTAGAAAAACATTTCCTGCATTGAAAAATAAATCCCACTTTATTTTGATTGATTGATTATAGAATCAGCATTTATATTTCCATTTAAATTAACTTACCAGCTGTTTGTTGTGGATTTATTCCTACACCATCATCAGTAATGATTGCTGAAGTAGCTGGTGCCACTTTAAACTCTTCAGCAGCAAATTTGAGGACTGCAGTGAATGGTGTGTTTTCAGGAACACTAAGTCTGTAACAGAATTGGTAACACACGCATTGTACATACAACGCATTTGGGTTTTCAAATATAATTCAATTGAAGTACACAACTTTTGAAAAAAATACGTTTATTTCATTTGAAGTCAATAAGCAAGAAGAGTAAAAATTCATTAGTGGTGTAAGCAATCATTCTCGATATCATTCCATATTGAACAATTAGGTTGGTGCTTGGCTAACTGTAATCTGCCTTTTATTAGGTCATATACTTTTCTGGAATCACTTAGAAACACCTTCATGAGTTTGAGAATATGTTCATAGGTAACTTCTTGCTCTGATATCCACTTGTTACCTACATATCTCATGTTTCTGGCAAAATAAAATAAAGCATCGACGAAACTGATATGCAACTTCTTACGATTATTGAGCAAATTCACGAGCGACGTTGTATTTAATTCTAAGAATACTAAAATTACTGTTGTGTCATTGTTTATGATTTTTGAGGATATGCATGTTTCCATCAATTGATCAAGCTTCTTGTTCATATGAAATTCTGATAAGAACTCAATGATCTTTGAGGTGTGCCCATCTTCTAACATATTGACTATACAAGTAGTCACTTGTTCTTCTCTGCCATTTTCAACTTCTTCTTCCCAAGAAGCGATCAAGGCTTCATTTTCCAAGGTGGAGGCAGATACACCCAATTCTTCTAATGATTGAAGGATTGCATTACTACACATGGAAATACTCATTGTTTTGCTCAGGAAATTTTTCAGCCTTTCACTCCCACAGTGATCAACATACATTCCAACTATTTTATCTACAGCCTTAACAGGTATCGATAAATCCTTTAGGCACACTTCCATCATTTTATCCAATGCAAGTTCTATGTCAGTTAATTTATAAATTCTAGACCTTCGTTGTAGCCTCCATCGCTCCTGCAGATGATTTTCGAGTAGTGTTTCCTTCCCTGTTTCTCGTACCATGTTTATTGCTGTTTCCACAATTGAACAACACTTAAACATTTGTGCGATATTATCAATGGTTACTTGTTTACCTACATGGGGATTTTCTAAAATCATCAAATAGTGATCGAAGGTATGAGCTAACTTTATAAAATCCCAATCTGCTGTAGCCATGATGAGCAACCAAGCAAAACAATCTGACTAATGATTCTTAACACAATCTTATCGACGATGTTTTCTCCCCAGATTGTTCCCTGACCACATTGTACTGTTCATACCATTTTGGAGCCAAGTACTTACACTTTGAATGGCAGCTTTGGATCTGATGTTAATGTAATCTTGAACGTGACTTTCGACCTGAAGAAAAAAAGAAACAATACAAACTGAATGGTCATTCATTACTGACATATGTCAGAATTAAAGAACATGGAGAATCAATTAATGAATTCATTATCACTCAGCCATGTTAAAGAGTGAATCATTAAAATCACTTCAAAGGAGAGTAAAAAGTCATTAATAAAACACTTACGCCATTATTTTCTTCAACAAATCTCAACTGGACACTGCTAATTACTAAATCTTGAGCGTAACAGTGAACTTAACGTAAAACTATGAAAATGTCGCTAGTTGCTCTGAAACTGTTCGAGTTTCTTCAACTTTCACAAACCGCCAACCAAGCAGGTTGAACCTTGTATGCACACATACAACAGTAGAGTGCCAAGAATTAAATTTTTTTTTAATTCCTTGAAGATATGCAAATGTATGTGATGCAAATACTTTGATGTCTCTGAAATGATTTTGACTTGTATTGAGGTGCGATTACAGGTGATTGCGCAAAGAAGCGCTTTCTTCCGTGAAAAAAGAGTACAAAACTAGTGCAAGAAACGTGTATCTATATCACGTGACGACTTTTGGTCAGCATGCGTCTTTCATCCAACATGGCCACCGGCAGGGGACTTGCAGCAATTCTCAGACCGAAAACTATTAGTCTGATTGGGTGTAGTAAATTAAATAAATTGCAAAGTAGTATCCTACAAAAATGCAACAACTGTCAACGTCATTTTGCTACCATGACATTGGGTGTCGCAGCCTGGAACCGGGAACACGTCAACAAACGTAATGTATCCACCTACTGCACGTTCGCGATTTTTCTATTACATCATTAGATTCTACATAATAAATTTTCAAATCTATGTCACTACATGACAATTTGAAGATATGGATGTTTTATTCTGCTTCAAATACATCTTGCTCTGGCAATTCTAGATCATTTTTATGACTCGTCAATGTTCGAACGTTACCGTTTTGTTGTACTAACCTATCCCTCATAAACTAAACGGTTATATATTTTTTTTCTAGACGTTGTAGACAAATTCGAAACACGTCGTCGAGGATTTCACACGTCAACAAGACTGCTGGTGAAACGTGATTATTATGAAATTCTTGGTGTTTCGAAAAATGCTGCTGCAAAGGATATCAAGAAGGCTTATTATCAATTAGCTAAAAAATATCATCCGGACACTAACAAGGATGATCCAAATGCTAGTAAAAAGTTTCAAGAAGTTTCTGAGGCATATGAAGTTCTTAGTGATGAATCTAAGAGGAAGCAGTACGATACCTGGGGAGCTACTTCAGAACAAATGGGTATGGGTGGTAGTGGTGGTGCCGGTAATCATGCACATCAAGAACGTGGTTCACATAATTTTCATCAAAACTGGCAATTTAAGTCCTCTGTTAACCCTGAAGAATTATTTAGAAAAATTTTTGGGGATGCTGGTTTTCAAAACAGTGGGTTTACAGACTTTGATGATTTTGCAGAAAGTAAATATGGGTTTGGTGCTGCTCAAGAGGTTCGCTTTAATATATTATTATGCTAATTGTCTATGAAAAATTACTTTTAATTCATTCAATCATATTTTTTTTCAGGTTCTAATGAATTTGACATTTTCTCAAGCTGCTAGAGGAGTTAATAAAGACATTTCAGTAAACGTTGTCGATACTTGTCCCAAGTGTCGTGGCAATAGATGCGAGCTAGGAACAAAACCAGTAAATTGTCAATTCTGCAATGGCACTGGAATGGAAACTATCAGTACTGGACCTTTTATCATGCGCTCGACTTGTCGCTATTGTCATGGAACCAAAATGTATATAAGAAATCCTTGCTTAGAGTGCGAAGGAAAAGGCCAGACAGTAATTATCAATCATCAGAAGATACATTAATTTATTTACTAAACTGATGACTCTAAAAAATCATTTTACTCTTATTTCTAGGTGCAGCGGAAAAAAATCACAGTACCGGTACCAGCAGGAGTTGAAGATGGTCAAACTGTTCGCATGGCTGTCGGCAACAAGGAAATCTTTATCACATTCCGTGTGGAGAAGTCGCGATATTTCCGCAGAGACGGTCCAGATGTACATACGGATGCTGAAATCTCATTGTCGCAAGCCGTACTCGGTGGTACCATCAGGGTCGAGGGTGTCTACGAAGATCAGACAGTTCAAATTCGCCCGGGTACCTCATCTCACACAAAAATACGTTTGACTGGCAAGGGATTGAAGAAGGTCAATGGACTTGGCAATGGCGATCATTACATCAACATAAAGATAGTCATTCCTAAAACGCTTACGGAAAAGCAGCGGGCCCTTATACAGGCGTATGCGGAGTTAGAACAGAACACGCCTGGTACCATCTACGGGGTGACATTCAAGAAGGACGGTAAGAAAAGGCGTGACGAGAGTTGAATTCGTGATTATATAGACTCAATCCCATATGATATTTCTGCCAGAAATGCCCTTAGTAATATCGTGTATTACAATTACTATCATGGCGCGAACATCCCTATTAATATTGTCGTTATTAATACTCATCGTGCACCTTTCATTAGGAACGAGAATCGCTTGAGTTCGTCCAAGTGTACCTGAGTCATAGGCTTTCAATAAATAATATAAGAAAGCTGTATCATGCGTTTCTCGTGCATCTCATTTTATACTATAAAGCTCAGATATGACATACAGTTCCAACAAATATAGAAAGGATAATCGGTATCTGACTTCTTGCTTTATCGAGCAAACCGTCTAGCCGGTTGATCAAAATCAGTTGGATTCTTATATTTACGTGTACCAAATGTCAATTTGGTTTTTTAGGCGACTCGGCAGGCGCCGAGATGAAAACTCAAGCAAAACAAGAAGTTCAGGGCAATGATGGGGATGGTCTGCTCGATAAAATCAAGAGGGCAATATTTGGATAGTTACTGAATAGGTGAGTGCTGGATCCTTCACTGTGAAGAATCTTGCCTTGCAGATTGCTCCGATTAGAATCGTCCTCCCAACTTCATTGGATAATAGAAAATATCAGTTATCAACCATAAACTGCCATGAGAGTAGAATGGAAAATATATGTCTTCAGGAACAAAGGAATGTTTTGCTGAACCGTATGACTTGATGGAGTCAATACGAATAGCATTAGGAGATCGCCCAATCAAGAGGACGTCTCCGACATCCTTAGAACCAGAGGGTCCTGGTGACAAAGCCCAGAGTTCACCAGACATCATGACGACGACGACGAGGACTACTGATAAATCTAGTTCAAAGATTCCAAAGAGCAGCAACCAGGAGAAGAGCAAGAATAACGACAACGTTGATGTTCAACAGAAACGCCAAAAGATGGTTTGATTTGACTGATTCAAAGTGATTTACTGAGCATTTTTAGACACTGTATAGCCGCAATTTAGAAGAATCTGCCCTTTAGTCAAAAGACGTAGCTTAAGTATTTCTGGTGAACTTTTGAGGTAATTTTTGGCTGGCGCTTGCTGGTGATTAATAAAGTACAGAAAAACAGTGCGCTCGTGTCGTATGGAGTCGAAGTGAAGTTTGTTGGTTATAAGTAAATAATAAATTCTGCAAGTTACCGCCATTATGGTGTCATACAAACTTTCACCTTTGACTTATATCTTTTGTTGTTTATTATTAATAGAAAATCGTAGATATGGCTGCAGGTTAAGCGTCCGTCAGAAGGCCGTACTTCAAACCCACATTAGTGAGACTTTGTGTGGCAGATACACGTAAAATTGCAACAGCGACTGCAGCTATAGTAACAGCGCCTTCCAGGTAGACGGCGTAGATTATTCGAACGGAACCGGAAGTTGTCGCAAGACCACCGGCTACAGTGAAGTCCAATGGGAAGAGTAAACAGGCCGCGAATGGTCGAGCGCGTCCTACTCCAAAACCGATGATCCCAAGAAGGTAGTACGCTCCTGCATCCAAGGAGATAAACTTTATCCTAGGAACTCCAGGATATCGTTGTCTGTTCTTTCTTACCAATGAACACGAAGGGTAGCAACTCAACCCACTTCGATAATAGAAGACCCTCTTCGGCCTCGTCCCCGATGTCGTTCCTATTCCCGTTTTGTTTGTCAGTTTGACGCCGTCTCTGTCGAAGAACGGCGTATCTTCGGAGTCTAATTGCCAAGAGTATGCCGATGTTCAGCACCAGAAGAAAATGCGCTGGTATCCCAATGGCTGCGAATACAACTGTTACGATGCGCCCTGGAGTCGTCCGAGGCACTGGAGCTCCAAAACCTGCAAGAGCGTGGTGGGTCGTTCGTCGTGGAAACCCTCAAGAAGATCCTGGAACTTACCGAGGGTAGTTAGGAGTGATATCGCGAAGAGAATACATCCAGGAAAGGTCCAGATTTGTCCTTGACCTCGACTCTCTCCGTAGCCTGCATTTACAGCTCCCAAGAGCAATTCCTCATGTTTAGCAACATACTGCTGCACTTTGTTACTCCAGATTGGCTCAACTTCGCGATCCTGACTTCTCAATTGGCGTAATTCTGTCGCCAGACCTATGGCCAGGTCACGCTGCATATCTTTCAATTCTACGACCTGTTCTCTTTCTCGTGGCCCTTCCGTCGCGTAGAAGGATGCAGCCCCACCAAGTGCCCACAGAATCAACAGCGCGGTCAATCCTAACAAATGAACAAGAATCTCAGGAAAACGTGAATGGCAGTGATATTGACGGTATGAATTAAGGTCTACCTATCTGACACAATGAGAGGCGTCCCAGGAATCGTAGGTATTTGGCAATCCTAGAGGATTCTTTAGGATTAGATATGGGACCGCTACTCTCCTCAACAACGTCCTTCCAAAACGGTAGGACGCGGAGTCTGTAGGGTATTCCACAAGACGCCTGAACACCAATCGATCTTGTCGAGATGGATAGTTCCCCAGGACGTCTGCTATGAAATCCAGAAATGACACTTGACGTGCCACTGGCACAAACGACGTCGACGTCGTCGTCGTCACCATTATCATCTCGTCTATGAGTCATCCTGAATCGAAGCTCGGTCACACGACGGCGAGCGCGGGCTCCTTCCCTCGAGGGTCTCGGATGAACGAGGTTCCTGCGGACGAAGTACCGCTTCCGGGTGCAGCGCGAGGAACTTCGTGGGAGACCGCTGGCCAGGACATGACGCTTATACGCGACACACGGAAGAGGCGCCGTCGCTCGTCTTGACGCTGCGACGTCCGGAACGTCTCTGAGCGGGAAAGCAGCGCCGTCGAGCGTCGGAGGCTCTGGGAAAAGCGGGACGTCCATGCGACGACGCCTCCTGCCGATCCTCGAACAAACTCGTGTCCAAGGAAACTTCCGAATACCAGTTTCACGACTACAGCACCTTAACACGAGTTTTATTATTGGTCCAGTTATCTATCCTCATACTCGATCCTTCTATCTGCTTTTAAAAAAATGGTACTCATTGATTTCGAATTATCCGTCTAGCAATACCCTTTGATTATTAAGTTACCGTGATTAGAACTCGCGTTGTACGTCGACTTATATCCGTTTAGTTTGACGCTTTCAGAGACGCGAGCCAGTAGCACGCGTTCTTCGCTGATCGATACGCGGCATGTGCATCGCATCGTCTTCGCTTTTCTAACGATGCATCAGCCCACTCTAATTAGAAGGTACTCGTTTCTCTCGCCTTCTCTTGTATTTCCTCCTCACTCTCTTGGCAGGAGACGCATGCCGAGCATAAATCTGCTATAAATCGGATGTCAGCCAAAAGGGCAGTCGGACAGTAGTAGAGACGAGTGACACGTATGTATCGAAGTAGATATGTGAATACCGCAGCACAATGCCAGTCTAAAATTATCCAGAGCCTTGGCAATCGATGCCGTAGTCCTGGTCACGAGGGAGTCGCATGTCGTGTCGCCCTGAGCTGGTGTTGCTTGGTGCACAGGGATTTGGAGTTGGCCACAGTCGTCCCTGAGTTTTGCGCAGGCATCGATCTGCCCGTCTACCTCTACGGCAGTATGCCACTGTGCCTGTATGACTGTAAGGCCATGCGGCCCTACGGATGCCAATGTATTCGTACAATGCGCTCGGCAGTGCCGCGTGTGCTCGTCGATGAGGTAGCCACGGGAGTGCGGGCGCTCTTCGCGGGAGGATCCTGGTTTGTTATCCGGGAAGCATGCGCGCCCGTACACGCCGTCTCCTCACATGGCTGACAGGAGTGCCGATTCTCATTCTTTTGGCATTAAGACTTCTCTCCAAAGGATTACTTCCGGTGTTTGGTACCTCGGGAAAGCGGCAGGAACCTCATTCAGCCGGGATCCCTGGGCTCCTTCGACGGCAGCAGCACAGTCATCGACCTCGGGACGAAAGTCGTCCACCCGCTTACACTGCTGGGCTCTATATGACTGGTCGTCGACCTGGAAATGTTAGCGCATGTCAATGGCGTTACGGACTTCCGCATAGTCTTTCATATCCGATGAAAAATCTTGGATGGAGTCCTGAGGCTGGGGAAAGGGGCCCTTATCGAGTATTATCTTCGGTTATACTTGGAGCGCATTCGCCACCCAAAGAACCTTTCCAGGAACTACCTCGATTGACCTTGTGCACGCACGCTACTGCTGATCAGGTCTACGCCGTGGTGGAATTGGCAAGAAGATGGGAAGGTCCTCTGAGTGTGGCAATTTTTGTTCCTGGGATGGACGCGGCTTTAGCCGTGTCTCTTCTAGATCGTGCTTGCCGTTGCGAACCGGAAATGTTCAAAGTCTCTGTGCACCTAGTGTTTCCCACAGGGTATCCTCCCGCCTTGGAACCTCGAATTCATCCAGAGAATGATTGCGTGGCCTCGGATCTGCAATGGCGGGAAGAAGGGACTGTAAGGAGGATCCATGACATGATATACCCCATAAACGTAGCCAGGAACGTCGCCAGGATGAAGGCGAACACCAATCAAGTTCTAGTATCGGACATTGAACTTTTACCTAGTAAAAATCTGGCTTCCGGCTTTTTAGAAATGATCAGAGGTCGCATACCTCGTGCTCGTGTCGTTTTCGTAATTCCTGTTTTTGAGATCGAATCCAATCAGGTTCCACCTAGCACTAAAAAGGAACTTCTCGCCGCAGCTAGATCCGGTCTGGCTGTTTACTTCCATAGGTTCCAGTGTGCTCACTGCCAGAGATTTCCTGGGCTAACCAGGTGGATGCTCAGACCTGATCCTGGTAGAGTGAAACCTCTCATTGTTACAAAAAGAGAATTTCCTCATCATCGATGGGAACCAGTCTTCGTAGGGACACGCGATGATCCTTTTTATACGGAGGACATGTCGTGGGAAGGTCGACAAGATAAAATGACTCAGGTGAGCGTAATTACATCTCTTTATATATTCTATTTTATTCGTTAGCTCAATTTCATGCCAATTTATTATTACCTATAGATGTTCGAGATGTGCCTTTTGAATTATCGTCTGGTGGTGCTGGACGGCGCGTTCCTGGTGCACACACCAGGTATCAAACGGAAGCCTGCCAGAAATAAAAATCCTCAGGATGATGGCATTCACATGCATGTGAAAAAAAATGCCCGAGTATATCAGAATGTGGTGCGACGTCTTCAGCAACAATACCCAACGAATAGACGGTGCAGACAATAGGTAACCGGAGACTGATGGAAATAAGATTTTTTAATTTTACAAGAAATAATTATTTTTAATCATTTTTTCTGTTACATGTCTATTTAATATCACATAAAGTGATGATAATAAAATAACAGAAAATGTTATGAGAAAGCATATCTACAATTTATCCTACGACTCGTAAAATGAGCTTTCTTAGGGCGTCCATGAGAATGACATAACGTTATGCGAATAGAGCTAACACTGACCATCAGGACGTAGTGTAAGTCGTTTCCAAGGCGGTCATGGACACATGATAAGACTCCCACGATCGATTCCAGGTGGGAAGTCACCCTGCTACCGCGGTAAATAGCCAGCATATTAATTCTATGTACTTAAACATTTCATTCAATCATATTTAACCCAATAACGTCCAAGCGGATATCAGTTGTATGTTCTAGGTCAATTTTCCCGATGAAACCTTTGTATATAGAAGTTTTTGCGGCCGCTGATTACGAATTTGAGGTAAAAATTATGAAATTCAAAATTAAACGTCTCAAGCATGTCATTTTATACATTCTTTGGATCGCCGATGATGAATCTATACATATACTGTAATATTTTTATTTCTAAAATTTTCTTTTCACTACGTAAGTATCGTTGCACTTGCGTTAATGGATTAACAGGTAAACAGGGATTACAATACAAACGGTTATACATAATATAACTCATGTGTATTAAGAAACGCTATTTTGTATTGATTAATAATTAATATAAACTAGTTAAATCGTTAATATCGATATCTATACATTGATAGGTAAGAAATGAAGAAAATATTAATAAAAATATTTTTCTCGTTGAGGAAAAGGCACTGAAAGAGTTATGTGATCTTCGTTAACAGTTCCTCTAGAAAACGCATTCTACTACTTAAAAAGAAAGACCACTGTATTTATTATACTCATATTTACTTGAGGCACGACAAGGAATAATAAATATCAAATTCTGTTGAATATAAATATCTCGTTAATTTTCCATTTTAATTCAATAATCAACTGCTTTGAATATCATTTATACCAATGCTAAAAAGAAAGTTGCAAAATATAGTCATGAAATCAATTATTGTTTATTTCATAGAGAGCAAATGATATAAATATTTTCTTTACAATTTACGATATCGCATATGACAATAAAAATTGTGAAAATCTTCTGTTCCTGTTACTTATTTCTCGTAGAATGTTCTAGCACCTCCTTGGTGAATAAGATATATTAAGTCACCATTGAAATTTTGCACCTTTCATTGTTATTTTGCTTAGTAAGCACACCATCTTTTGTAACGTTGTAACGTTGGTTTTTTCAGTCGGTAGCCTATGATTTTGTATACTGATATCACCGTCGGGAAAGTTAGCGTCAACAGATAAAAATTTATATGTTTTTAATGCCTAAAAAATTGTTCATTATATGCTCCTTATGTTTTCTTAATTCCTACGCTGCTATTATTCAATGAATAAAAAATTGGCAACAATTCGAATTAATGCAAGTTTATTCAACATGAATTGACCCATTCAAGTTTTGATGATGCGATTTTCAAATTAGATTCCGAATTATTTTATAGTAGAAAGTTCACTGGTTGTCTCAGAGATGCCGCCACTTGTCATGCCCAGGAGGTGCTACCCATTTATCGATGAAAATTCAAACTAATGCAAATTTATGTAACTTGATTTGGACCATTATAGTTTCTGAATTAAAAATACTAAAAATTTCAAGGAAACATCTGAATTCTCAGATATTTTCAGGATATATCATCCTAAAGGTGCAATTTTTAGTGTTTTTCAAAATCAATAGAATCGCCGTTCTGAAGAGTTGCTACTTCTATTATTTCAGTAAAAGGTAGTATTGATGGAGAAAAATGAAGCCAGGAGATGGACGCTAAATGAATGAGGGATGAAGTAAGGGAAAATAGTGGGAATAATAGTAGAGAAAATATAATATAATATAGGCAGAAGGAGAAGGATGCAGTTAGAACGGAGGAGAGTAAGAGAGAGACATAACTCATTCGTACTCTGGGATATTCACAGAGGAATCAACGTATAAATGTTTCTAGATAATTTATTCGGCAAATAAAATTATGAAGCCGTATATAAAGTACAGATGCACATATATGGCCTATGAAAGATTAGCAATAACACGACCATTAAATATGCATTAAATATATCACTGCAATATAATATACATGTTGTATGCGCTAGCACTCTGGCTTTTTCCTTTTCCAAAGGACATTTTAACAACTTAGTTTTTAAGGAAATACTAGCGCAAAGGACTAGGGCGAAACAAACTTCAGGAAAGGAGGGAAATCGAGTCGAGTGACAAGGAAAAACCAAAAGGTATCTAAGGTAAATTAAACGCGAAAGGCCTACCCCTAGCCGAGATTCACCGCAACGAAAGACCACGGGCGTAGTGTAACCTAAGGGAGCTCAAGGCTCTCGTAGGGAGACCCAGAAGGTCCTGTTGCGGCCATAACTTGGGCCCGACCTACTGAACGAGCTTAGAATAGCTTTAAAAATAATAATACACATGGTGCCCACGTGCCCCATGTGCTCACAACTCAAGGTGATTGGTTAATTCTTTCTAAAGTCCGTCCGTATAACTGCCTGCATAAGTGTCTAGTATGTGGCGGAGTCTTTATTTTCGGTTATTCAATCGCTTCCTCATAGAGGAAGCTATGTGACGGTGAAAAATTTGCCTGTTGAGATTTTCATGTCACCATGTTCAGAATGTGCCAAAACGTCGAAAAAACACGATTGGAGAAAATGTCCGGATGTATGTGCGTGCGTGCGTGCGTGCGCGCGCGCGCGTGTGTTGTGTGTAATGGCCTCCTAAAATTCAAACATGTATAACTCGAGAACGGTTTGAACTACAGCCCCAAACTTTGCAGGCATATGCAGCTCTATAATACCGTCATTAACCATAAATTTCGTCATGATTCAAGCTGCGGCTCGGATTTTATGTCGTTTTCAAATTCCCAAATAAAAGACGTTCGCCCTCTAGCGATCGCAAATTTTGTGATAATCGTCTAAATAGTCCTTCACAAAGAGATTTGTATCCAAGGTTGGTTGGTATTGCATTTGGGCCGAATCCATCAAGCAGTTTTGATTTTATGATATTTTAAATTTTTCGAAAAATTAAATTTATCAACATAACTTCCGTCAACTTTGACCGATTGAGTTATAATTTTCCAAAAGTATAGAACATCATTTAACCGTGATATGTATCAAATTTGGCGGAGATCGGCAAAACGGATCTGATTATGCATATTTTCAAGTTTTCGAATTTAAGCCGATTCAAACAAGCCGCAAGTTGAAACTTGCAAATTTGCTTCCTCCGAATCGTAAGTAGTGTACGAAATCCCTATATGAGGAAGCCAAGAATTTATATTTTGCAATTTGCTTCCTCTGAATCGTCGGTAGTAGATGAAGATTCCTCTATGAGGAAGCCAAAGATTAACAAAAAATAAGAATGCTTCCTCATATAGGGATTTCGTACACTACTTACGAACGAACTTACTTACTTATTGAATTCTTAGTTATTTTTTCTTAATTACTTAGTTAAAGACTCCACTATATTAGGCATTTATACAAGCAGTTATTAAGTTTACACGCACGGGTTTTAGAAAGGATTAACCAATTACGTTGAGCTTTTAAACCTTACACGCGATTGGTTAATTCTGTCTAAACCCCGTGCGTGTAAACTTATTCAGTCTCAGCAGATGTAAGTAATTTCAGACAGAGTTTCTCAGCATGAAAAAGTTCGAACCTTCGAACGCATTTGTCATAGGCGTGTTCGAAAATGAACCATATTGCTGACGTTTGCAACCGGACCAAGAGAAAATCTAATTTTACTGGTTATTTAACCTTTTCAGCCCTATAATCTCATATATGTATGCTTTCTGTGAAAATAATTCCTTATTGCCTATGAACCCATATATGTGCTCGATACCAACGATTCTTGTTATGGACTGCACGATTGTAAAATATTTTTAGTATAGACAACAGTTCATAAAACTTTTGCGTACGTAAAGTGTGTAATTGTAAATGAGTTAAATTGAAATTATCGGTACATGTGTTTTGCTATCAATGGATTGTTGTTAATTAATATACCCATTTACGAAAATTTCATGTACTGAAACATCAAACTTCCTCAGGCAAACGCGCGTTTTATCGTAAAAAGTGGGTAGGCTGCAGCTAAAGATTTTCTTCGCACAGCTCAGGGCTGAATGGGTTAAAGATGCCTAATAAAATTAAATAAATTGCAAAGCAAAATGGAGCAAATTCAGAGCAATTCATTGGTTAAGAAAAACATATGAAAATCTGCTTGGTTATTTGGAATAGCAATAAAAAAATTTGTTTCTGTTTCAATAAATAATTTTTAATCATTGTATAATAGCAGTGGAATAATTAGGAAAATATAAGGAGCATTTAAGGAGTAATTTTTAAGCATTAAAAAACATAAATTTCTATCTTTTGATGCTAACTTCCCGACGATCGAGATAACAAACTCAGCTAAACTTACTTATTTAAAGATGCTATAGGTTCAAGATTCTGCATATAGATGGCGACAGTTCTTTGTTAATTAAGAAAGCAAACAGCGTGGGCTGATCCGGATATATCTAATTCGGAAGTATCCTCTGATTCTCTTTGTGAGGATTTCTAGTAATACGATTATATTCATATAGAATCTGTGATGATATAAAGGATAAATCCCGTTCTATGAATAGAACATACATATTATCCCGAGAATATTATCAAAATAATCACATCTGGGTTGAAACTATGATAATCATAAAACAAGTTGACGGCATAAGGATATCCACGGAGTGTCAGTTTATCAGTAATGCATATTCATTAAACGACGAAGTTTGTTCACGCCTGTGAGTCAAAATTCGTGGTGGTGTACCTGAAAATAGAACTTAATAATTACTATTGGATAAATTCCTGTTGAGGTTATACGTGAACGTTCCTGGAAAAGTTACAATCGGTCAAGTGTTTCTCATTGTCATTTAAGAGAAGGCTTAAGAGGTAGTTCTAATATTTCCAGTCACCCCTCAAGTGGCTCGTTACCAGAACGATACGGATTACAGAAATGAACGGTACCCTGGAGCATCGTAAACGCCAATTAGAAGTCCAACTCGAATTTCGAAGAGTTAGGCGGCGCTTATACGCATCGCCATTACGAATCTACATAAAGATATGTATCTTGCTTAGCTACCTGTAAATTTAAAACCCAGCCTCAGTACGCGTACCGCGTATGTAGGCATGTTGGTGTTTCAGTAAATTGATAAGAAAAGTAAATTGATAAGAAAAATTTGTACGTGCACAGCGAAGAAATTCGAGTGACTACTTGCGCATGGATGAGTGTGTGGGAGAGTTAGTTTGTTCGTAGGTGGTGTAAAGGTCGATCGTTCCATATTTAAAGTTCGTGGAAATTTAGGAGTTCTTTTCAAAGAAGAAAGAGGGAGGGACGGAAAAAGCGAGCAAGAGAGAGAGGAAGGGAGAGAAGAGAAAGCGATACGATTGATGGGGGAAGGTTGTTCTTTGTCGTTCGTTTCAATGTGAGGTTTCTCATTCTTGCATCGTGGTTAATTAAATTTTGGATCGACCTTCCAGCAGTGATTAATTTCTTTATACTCGGCTTTACCAATTACAAGTCGCTACGCACAACTTGTTATCTCTTGAAAAACACCTGGTGTCGTCGTGACAACTTGTTGCTCGATCCTTTCCTCCCTATTTTACAACTGCTGTACCCATCGTTTTATTTTCTTTTAAACTTTTCATTACGCCTGTTTTACAAAGGTCCATCACCATCTATCTTATCATTTACCACGAGAGTGTCGCTAGGAGGTCTATTATGGGAACAAAAGTTTTACAATTCTTGTGCTGGTGGTAATCATTTTTGACCTTATTGATTATTCATGCCCCCTGTCGTATACAGTAAAAACTTCAAGTTTCCTGAAGGTTCCCAAGATTCTATTAAAGAGCGTCGGGATAACCAGTTGCATCACCAGTTGCTCTTTGTCGTCTCCGACTACGTCTCTATTACAATGGTTCCAATTCCTGATTGCCCACTATATCCCCCCTATCCTTGATACCATCCCTCTCTATTTTGTTGGTGGATTCTGGGGAGGGAATTCGCGGGGGTGTTTATTGTATTGGTGGTTGTGGCTGCTGACGGTGATGCTGTGAATCCAATTCCCCTACCAACTACCCTTCTGGTCTCCGCACCTCTTCTCTTCATCAGGGTGGTACCGTCCGCCACTGCGACCACCACCACCACTTCCAGTAGGAGTAACCCCTATTCCCAGACCCCTTTCCGTGCCGACGTAGACTTGGTCACGCCCCCGTTGTCTATATAAGGATCGAGGGCTCAGACGCGCGTCACTCGCATCCTGAAGAGCGCGATTGTGACAACACCAAGTACCACCACAGGAGGGATCAGTCTTGAACCTGGGTGGAAACCTGTCTCCCCTATAACGACACGCGACGAACTCGAACCGACGGTACGATGAAGATCGGTTTGTTAGGATTGATCTGCATCCTCCTTATCCTGGGAGAGCGGGTCCTGGGCAATCCCTACTTTGACGACGGTAAGTCGAAGAAGACTTCGAGATTACACCAAGGATTGACAGCTTTGATACTTTTTTTTTATTAATTTTTGACACGTCATTTCTGAGATTGTACTCGATACAGAATATTTTTGGGTTGTTAAAAAAATCCATTGGTCCATATTAGGAGGCTGGAACCTCTGTAGGATTCATTAACGATTTCATCTGATTGTGCATATTAATGAAGTCCACCCTCTTACATCCGTTAGATTACATTACAGGCGTATTGGCGCGTCACAGAGTTCTGGGGGCATTAGTTCCGGTAAAAGAGTTGGTCGGAAGATAAGGACGCTTTGATCGCGTTAATCTTAATGGTGGGATTTAGTACCGATAAAAGAAACAATAGGATGACTATCCACTGATTAATGTAATTTATTCCTGAAAATGGTTTAAAGGAATAATTGTTGGCAGGTGAAATAATTTTCCTCTGGTGAAACTCATTAATTAAATGTATCAGAAATTCAATCCCTTCAATCTCTTTAGAGAATCGGATTTTACGAAATTTCATCACACTCTACCCACGTACCTGGTATTAAGTACCTTTTCTTTTCTTCATTTCTTTTATTCATTTTCTTATCATCCCCAGTGCAAAGATATTCATCCATATGTATCTCCCCGAAGCAGATTAGAAAGGATTCGCTATTAAATAAAGACAAAAGTTGCGAAATACGTGAACAATGAATATTCAACATTCAGATTTGCATCGAGATATCCCTAAGTACTCAGCAACGCCGACAGAAGCATCTTCAGATTCGAAAGTAAATTTTCATAATAGGTTTTGAAGTTTATGCTTGGCGGATTAGACTTCATTCACGGACACCTCTTGCACAAATCTGAGTTGCTCCAAGCTGTATCCGCATAATCAATATCACATAGGTTCTGTTAGCCATTTTAGTGCGTCATTCACTCGTCACCAGACTGACGCGTGGATTGATGGAGAGGAGTGAAGAGCACACATGACAATACACCTTAAGAGGCTTGTGTATTAGACAAGGCGATCCTTTCCCTTGAACTTGAGAAGGATGATACTAGAATGATAGCGATTAATGGAACGGATGTCTTATGTTGCAGAAGAAGAAGGTCTACCAGTCGACTCGGATTATTCCGAGAACGCGTTGGAACATCTAATGCGAGCAGCGCAACAAAAGTGAGTCAGCCGTTATGTTCGTTTTTGAGCATTTCAATCTTTTTGTTTGGCTTTTTCAATCTTTTTCACAATTGCCATACACCTTTATTCCCAAATCGGATGGCAGGAGAAACTATTAAAAATCTAGCACCCCTAATGCTCCACGTCCAGGAATACCCATACAACACCCTGAACGTACATATACGCTTGAACTCATAATTGTCGTGAAGTAGTCTGTTTATCAGTGTGAATAAAAGACCCTACTCGATCGCCCTAATCTCCCGTAGACGGTCTTCGTTGATCTATCTGTTCAGGCGAGCGTGCGTGCCTCGCGGTGGCAATTGTGATCATCGGCCAAACGACTGCTGCTACAATTCAAGCTGCCGCTGCAACCTCTGGGGTTCGAATTGTCGATGTCAACGTATGGGCCTGTTCCAGAAATGGGGATAAGCCATCCGTTAGCCTCGCTCTCCTCCTCCAGGATATTTCGACCGCCCGTACCAACCTCATTTTCACCCTCGCACTTATTCATTTCACCCCTCGCCTTCATTTATTCACACTTAGCTCTAGGCACAGTCTCAGAATCAGCTTCAGCCGAAGCATCTGTATCTGGATTTTTCACGATCCTCTCCAGTCTCTCTTTTCGATCCTACCAACCCCAGCTTCTATCACCCTGACTTCATTGTAATTCCCTCAAATGTATTTTATTCTTCGGATTGAATTAAGCACCCCTCTCATCCACCAACCCTCTCTTCTTCCTCATAACGAGAATATACCACTCGCCTAATACTGAGATGACTCCTTATCCTCTTCTACGAGTGTGATTTATTCGAGGGAAGAACTGCATTCTGATTGAGGATACTTCCAGCCACTTCCCTTAATCAGAGCGTTACGACTCTTCCCGTCTCTCTTCGACTGGACGATACGGTCGTGGTCATCCTCGTGATCGTGAGTACGGCAAACGTCTGCAAGGAAGAGGAGGAAGACTAGATGGTAGTAGGAGGACCAGGATGACGAGGACAATGACCAAGGGAATGGCAGTGAACAAAAGGGGAATGATACGAGTATAGCATAAAGTCCAAGAATACAATTAGAATTCGAAGATTGTCTTGTAATTGGTAACAAGAGATAGTCGTTGAAGAAGTAAAGAAAAAAAAAGATGAAAAAAAATATAAAGAATCGACCGCGAGAAATGTACTATTTTAAAGTCTGCATTAAATATATCCGTATACCTCTTAATGTTACAGTACCATGTACCTATAGACATTAATAACATACATAACACAATTACATAATATATTATAAATGTTATACATTATATCCAATCGATGGATGTACTTATACACGTAACTATGTAATACCAATGGAAATATATATATGTATAATTGGCCTATGGAAGAAAGGATGGGCTGTCTATAGTTGTACCAGATCGTGACAGTTCAAATTCAACTGTCACCTTCATCTTTCATCTTAAGATTCGCGCTATCTCGATCTCCTTCTTGTACTTGATTCAGGAAGGTTAAGCGAGTTAACCCCGTAGGCTCGACCTACATCGTGCGTCGAGTCAACGCCGTCTAGTAAATAACATTGTGTCACGCTGCCACCCACGCGACTAATGTATTAGCCGATTGATCCCCTCTCGCAAATTCCCTAAATCGTTAACGATTCATGGAACGGACTAGAATTCTTTAACGTATTTGGAACTTGAACAAATTTCATTCGCCAAAGGTGAACGCACGGCGCTTAAAGACAGAGCGTCAATTGGGAACTACTCCCACTGAATAACACGTAGGTCAATTGCTGATCCTAGGCGTCGTTGTAACGATGCAAGGTCATGTGTCCAATGTACTGTAGAAAAAACTGGCGGAAACTATGAATTAACATGTCTCGTGACTCGCGTGTATTTTTACGTAGAACAGATTACATTGAAGAGAGGTAAACTTTGAGAAAAAAAGTAATTGAACGTATACTAGGTACATCGTAAATTCTCAGGAAATATTTCCTTAGCTGGGAAGAAATTCATTCTCGATTTTACCATGTAGCGATGCAAGTTTGAGTTACTGTACGTATGTATATATATTTCTACTAAGTGACATACTAAGGAGTCTTGCAAACACAGTTCTCGCGCCTACTCTTATAATGATCATTGTACACTGGTGTCATCACTTAAGGTTAAGCTGAAAAATCTATAGAGCCATTGCTCTATTACGAAACTTCTTACGGTGCCTTTTAGTGTTTATTAAGTATTTTATACATGTATGGTTTTTAAACACCGATGACCATGGGTAGATGTCTATGGGAACTAGCCACTATGTTTCCGGGTGCCAGGAGTAGACGTAGCCCTGGTCCCTGAACTCGTGTGACTCTGGGACCAGGTTGATACTGATCTAGCGGTACCACCTTAGCTACTTTGGATTCGAAAGGAAGAGCAAGGCCTTGCGCAAGTATCTCTACGAGGCATTAGCTCCGGCGGCTCTGACGAAATCAGTTCTAGGAGCGAAAAGCGTAGAAAGGATGGATGAGGAGGATTGGGAGAGAGGAGGAAGGAATAAAAAAAAACAGTACAAGCCGTGGCCTCAAGGTTCGATGACTCCAGACTGTCAGGCTGTTAGGTTGGTACCTATGCATACCTTCGGTAAGAGAGACTAACCACGAAGATCTCGGCATCACGATTCCGCGTCAGGATGGGTTAAACGAAGGAACCGTCCGCCATTCCCTGACCTTATGACCTGCCTGACCCTCAACAAGACTGCGCCATCGTCTCGACTGTGAAGAGGGATCAACTAAGGGGATCAAGAAGATAAAGATAGGATACCATAAGGATTTAGGTAAGTAATTGGGGACAGTTTTGCTCCTGATGAACTTCCATTAAATTTGTTACTGATTAAATTAAGTCGTTACTTTAACGTCGTCCTCGACACAGAACTACGACTGTGCGCATTTACAACTAGCGACTCATAAGTACACAGTAAGTGGCAGTGTGGTGCACTAGGTCTCTTAAGAGATTACGCACGAGTCGCGTATGCGCTACGAACTTCGATTGCGAAAGGAACTGTGCGTCTACTGAATTAACCTTCGCTTATTCTGCCTATACGGTCTCCTCGACAAATACCTTTGTGTATATGTGTATATATATGCTTGGCCCTAGCGTAACGGAGTATCGTGCATGCTGCCGTAAGGAATTCCAGCCCGAGTGTTCCTGCGCATTATTACGGAATGACAGGCGTCGCGAATGCTTCGCAAAGCATCCTGTCTTTGTGGTCTTTCAGGCTATGGAATGTTACGTGGTGAAATGGTGTACGAAGTTTTAAACTTGGAGCAACATTGACGTTTTAAGTATGTAAACGTTAAAGGCTTCTTGCGTCATAGCAATTCCAGTTGTATAGACTTTTGTACACAGTGCGACTATAGGTACGCGCTTACGTACAGTTATGTACTTATCGTTAGTTTAATAGAGAATAAAATGTTTGATGCGATAACGAAATGTGTACCAGGTATCAAAAGTGAACAAGTACTTGAAGAACATTTGGAAAATACTTGGTGGTTGTTGAAACGATATATAGTGTCGTATGAAGAAGTGATAGCAGCTCGAATACGAGTATATCGATGGGGAGTGTCTCGCGGCGGTAGCGACGGCGTTGGTAGCGGTGGTGGCGACGGCGGCGGCAGCGGCGGGCGCCTTTGCTGCGACCCGGTTGCAACGGTGCTCCCAGTGCTGCCTAACGCGCAGGCCTGACTACACGTTATTCTCTCTTCACTACGCAGGTACAAACACGCTGTCGACAGTTTTCACGCCGAGTTGAGAACCCTCCAAAAAGTATTGCGCACCCATCTGATAACGTCACAGGAGTTGTTGGATCTAGGATCGAAGAAGAATGAAAGTCGAGAAAGTGCGAGTTTAAGTGATTATCAAATAGACAATGTTATTTATTTAATATCTGTGCATTTGAATTGCGCAAGGTAGTAAGAAGGCGGTGCTCGTGGTTTCTGATGTACTGTTGTGCTATTGTTATCTGGTGATGCTCGTAGTGTTGGAGGTGCCTGAGTTGACGGAGGAATCGAAAGACACAGCGTGACGGGAGGTGTGTACGGGAGTGCCGGGGAGCGCCGGGACGTCCAAACGGAAACGAAAGTTTCCTCGAAGCGGTTTAGCGTGTCGTCTTTGTGCCTTTAAATTTTAACGGACGTAGATACCAGCGTGGCATCCTAGGAGGCTTTAGTATAGTTTGACGTGGGAAGTCGCTAGGAGGTTAGGTGATGGCGATGAAAGATGCAAAGGACGTAACATGCACGTATTATATACAGTGACATCCTCATCAGGTATAAGTGCATATACGAATCGATTCTAATGGACGGTACAACTAGATCCATCGCAATTGGCACCGTGTGTAATGAACGAGCCTGTACGTTACTCCAGGAGTAACGGGCAAGGTGAAACGTCGTGAAGGCTAAAAACGGTGAACAAGATGACAGGTGAAACGTCGGAACGGCATTACTACTTGGCGATCGATAACGAAACACACGCCGTAGGTTCTAGACTGTAGTCCTCCTATCGCACGTAACGCGACTCCAGCTGGACTTCTTTAGACGATGCAAGAATCGGGAAGAAAGTCAAGACAGCCAAGGATAAAGGTGAACCCACGGAACGGCTTATAGTCTGTTACCACTATGCCTGGAATTCACGATGGGTCGAAGAACAAACGGAGTCGAATAAATGGCGCATCGAACGCTCCGAAGCATAAAGAGCTCGATCGCAGTCAGATAGATCGTTAAGCGCAGAAGCGCAAGATCTCCCCTCTATTTTAGTACCGATGCGATTTGCCAACGCTAAAGAAAAATGGATGAACGAGTAGATCGCGAGAGTATCCGTTGATCGGCCACAACTTTATTGAGGTTTTTTTTATTTATCCCGGGGTGCTTATGGGAGTCTCGAAGAAGAGCCTTGTGAATTCTTGTGTATAGGACAGACACGGAATTAACCTTGTCTCCGCACGACTGAAGGTACTTGCGAAGGAGCACAGGAGAGTGCATCTCTGTCCAGGTGTAAAACCGGCAAGGAACAAACTTTGTACAGAACGAGGAACGAAGGAGAGAGCTTATTTTTAGCCGTTGCTTTGCGCATCGCGTCTCCATCGCATCGCAAAAACCGGTTTCGTCTCCTATACGTGGCCTATAGTCCAATCCAGGGAACGTGTAACGTAAGCGTAAACGTTCGTGTTAAAGGAAGATGAGAGTTTACTGAGAAGGAAACTTTTCCTCGTGTTCCTTTCCTGTGTTTATAAACGGTTGATAATTATCATTATAACGCCGTCAGAAGATTCCTCGAGGATTTCACTGGAATATATTGATTCCTCACTGCCATTTCTATTGTCAAAGTTCTTGGGTTTCCGGTTATCTTGTTACACGATGTTTTTATCGGATCCATAGCATATGCTTGGTTTTCTAAAGAAGTATAGTCACGCCCACGTGGATATAACTTGCAGGAGCTTTTACACTGCCCATCCTCGATCCTTCAATTCTTTAGAAGTTACGGAACGATCTCAAGGAAGGTCACCGAGGAGTAGGGACACAGTAGGGACGATGCTGATTCTTTTTAGTGGAGCAGCTAATAGGTATAAATTGTCTGGATCAAATTAAGGTAACTTCATGCTCTTCTGGAAGGACTAAAAGAAATAAAAGGAAACGAGTATCCTTGTGCCTTGGGAATAAAGTTTAGGGGAAAACCAAGAGAAGATTTAGATGGCGAGAATATTAGCAGTCATTGGATTATGTCTGTGAAAGAAGCACGATTGTCATTCCTCCTACTAATTGAAATTGCCCACTGTCCACGATTCCGTTTCGCATGGAATCGCACAGACTTGATTAAATCGAGAAAATCATCTTGCGGCGATAACGGTAATTCAACGCCGATGTCCTCCGTCCATATCGCGATCAACGTATTCTAGAAGCGTCACCGATCGCCTCTTGGAAACGGGACTTAAGGCGACGAGACCGCCGACGTTGTTCGTCTGGTTAATCAAGTGAAAATCCAAAGTGTTCAACGGTATGAAGTATGGCCAATACGAATGGTCATCGAGGTGTTCGGGATGTCGCGACGACGACGCCCGATTTACAGCTTGGCCGGAAACGTGCGCTGGCTGCGCGTGGTGCAGCCGGTGCACTGGCGCTAGGGATTCTAGCTGTGGTCCTCCAGGCGGCGGCCACGGCGACCCCACAGTGGGGATACTTTTCCAATCCTGACGGTAAGTTCAATATAATACACCATTCATAACAACGGCCATTACCTTCATTGTCTACCAGCTACGTGTATATGAAAAAGACCTGCAACGTTTCCTCTAACCTTTGACCTAATTTATCCGAACAAGATTATTGCCGGGGTAATTAATTCTACCGTTTAACGCATACTCTCCCACTACCAGCCTGTCCTCGTTCGTCCTATCCTGGACCTACCATTGTCTCGATCGATTCTCTCTTTTACTCAAAGAGAAATGTCCATGTGGTCGTAACTCAGAGCCTGCAACCTCAGTGGGAGCCACTAGGACTCACGGATGAATTCACTCGCGCTTCTCATGCGTGCGACAACGTGCGAGGCACGCATATCAATTAAGTCCCGCAGCTGACTCTCCCAAGCCATATGCCACCAGCGTCTTCAGCCGACATATTCGGCGTCTTGGGTTTCTCTTGTCAGTCTGTCCCAGGCATAGACTACAAAAGAATAAAGATACTATTTTTTTTGGTCCAAATTTCACCGTTCCACCTCCTCTCTATAAGCCGCGACGGTGATGGCATTTCGGTTAGGATTGTCTGAATTAATATAAAGGCAATACGCAACTCACGATACGCAATGGGCACGACGGACGCGTATGGGTAACTTCAGTAAGTAGATACGAGCACTGAAGTACCGCTATGAAACGACGACAGAAGTCTTCGCGTTTGCGAGTGCAACGGCCTTTACCTGGCTTAGCTCTCAACGCCAGCAACTATACAGTGTGAATCCCGTACAGCTTTTCACCAAGCTACTACGTCTCGCGACACGATTAACGGACACTTCCCTGTGACTCGAGATATTCCCACTTGAATCTGGGTCTGGAAATTCACCTTCAACAAACAGAGAGTCAAGCCTTAGCTAACTACTTGTGCACTGTACTTATCTCGCCGGGGACATTATTTTATGTTGTATCTCGTTATGGCAACCCCACATACCTCACCAGTCGCTGTACTCGTCCTCTGTTTGTCTGAAAACTTCTTTGAATTTCTTATACAAGACACGTACAGTACTCTCTCGATGACAATCCTCATTAAAAGAGTGACGTCACCGTTCGATAATGCAGATGAAAAGTTATTCAAGCTGTCACGGTATATAAACTGAAAATTTCGATGCTACGAGTGTCTGGATATGCCATCGCCAAAATAGAATAGATACAGTGCAAGAGTTAGGCGGTACCCTCACGTGTGTTGGATCTACTCCAAGAACCTTTCTTCATTGCCAAAGCAACGTCTGTTCTCTAGTCATCATTTTATTTTTTTCATTCTTCCAAATCGTACGCTTATATCGCAATCGTACCTAGGCATCGTTCTCATTCCTCCTGGGCAGTTTACACGAGACCGGCAGATGCTACAGAATCCACCGCTTTAACAGTGCAGCGAGCTATGCCATCTCGTAAGAAAACCTCAAACTATGACCGGTTTTGACAGTCCCGCTCTGCAAATGCTTACTGACTTAACCTCAATGGTTCTTCAGGTCGTTCCACAGTACAGTACCTATTCGTCCAGTACTCACGTAATTCTTTCTGAAGAAGGCGCTATACATACCTCCTAGTCCACTAATTCTCCGTGGGAGAAGCTCTGAAGTGGAATCGCAACGGAACAAACGTTTTTCCGGCGCGTTCCCTATTCGTCTACCACGCTGATATCACATACGCTCGAGCGACTTCGTGTTCCGGGTGGCGGCCACCGGAAGTCCTTTCGTCTCACTTCTACTCACCCATCCGCACCACGTAGGTATATAACGACATGAACTAACACGTAAACGCCACAGTGGACTAAGGTCATCCCTTTAGATGCATTTACAAGAGACACCTACTTAGTTTTTTTAAGAACTTTTTCCTGCTGACACTTATCCTAATGTCCTCCCACCATCTCCTTCGTCTATGCACTAAAAGACGAAGGACAGCGTGTCAGGAGACAGGATAAAAAATTCCGGCAATGAGACGAGCGAGTGCGCTTGAGTCGAAGCGAAACACGTCGCTCTGTAACCTTCGGAGAATAAATAACGTTTCTACGTTGGCCACCAAGCCCCTAGCTGCTAACTATAGTACTAGATAGTTCTATACTATCCTAGTGCTACAGGATACAACCAGCATCGCCGCTGTGGAACTATAGGTTATGTTATGTTGGGTATTTATTAACAGGAAGGTTACCACTACCTCCTCCCATTTTACTATACGACCACGTAATATACTAGCTGTATGCTACTTTCATTACGAGCGGAACAACAACGCTAGTCATATTTACATATATAGTACGTTTCAGCTAATATCTTCGAATGCTCGATAGCCCCTTGCGGTTAGGTTACTTCCATTTACGACGTTCACTTTCTCCAGGTACCAGCGCTCGCCGCTGCTTCGGCACTATCTCAGGGCGCTTCCTTTCGTTAGTGGGAGATACAGCAGTTTTATACTTTGACATAGAAGGAATCGAGCGGCAGCATCGCTTGATAGTTTACAGTTATTACGGTGATTCGTAACTGCCAGTCAAAAGTGTATAGCGTATACGTTCGTATTATATTCATACGGTCAGTTGAGTTTCCTAATCAGTAATTGTGTACCTGTAATCGTATAGTATATTTTCACTATCCATAGGTACTTTTAGTATACGCAAAACAAGACCAACGCAATGTACAATTTAATATCGTAACCACTATAGGAAATAGTATGCGCATCTAGGTCACGCACGGTAGCCATCTTTCTTTCTGATTGTGCAATGTTACCTTTTATGTACATGCATTATTAGTATTATAAATTCTCTGTATTAGCTGTGCTATCACTTATGCTTATGGTATGTAGAAATGCAGTCACGTATTGTTTTGTATAAAATGCATTGATTCTACCTCCAAATTTTTCCAGCGTCTGACAGAGTCATTGACACCAAATTTCAAGGCTCTGCATGAATGTTCGATCGTGCGTGAAGTTTTGTTCGCTATCAATAAGTTAGCGACACTCCTCGGTGGGTCAGATTGAATGAAGCTCATGTAGTTCTTTAGGGAAAGTTCATTGACCGGTTACGGCGAAAGGTTCTCTACGTGATTCGAACAACTTTGTCAGGCTGCGTGCATTGCTTTGATTTTTTTTCCTAGGATACTTTCTTGTGTTTTTTTTTAATTAAATGAGGAAGAAATGAAATTTTTTATTTTATCTCACATATTTTTGAGGTACTTTGCGCATTTTTTTATTTGTGTTACAAAGTGGATCGGATTATTCTAGATTAAAGGGGAAGTACAGTTGAGCGGAAACGAGAAAGAGACACGTAGATGGACCCTCCCTAATTTTGTTGTACGTGTTATTCAATGGGTGCGATGCTTAATAGAAATTTATATTATTTATTCTGTGACTAGTTTATTTGTTTGATACGTTTCGTACGTGCTATACTTTGAACAGGTAATTTAGATTAGAGTTTAAAGGTACAACAGAAAGACTGTAATAGTAGCACCGTATCTATATAGTGTCGTTTTATCAAATAGGTACGTATTAGCAGCGGCCCGACGCTGTCCGTCGTGCGACCTCACATTAACGTTCTTCCGGGAGACTAAGCGATAGAGTGAACGGGTGTCTGAACCTTCGTCTAACATTAGCGAAACCTCACAGAAAGGGTTCAGCTAATTTCCCGAAAAGTAATTAAGCCGGCTTTTCCTGGGTTGCGAATGGTGTCAAGCCGACGTTGCGTGAACGCCCTTCGTATTACTAGGGAATGCGAATTGACGTGCCAATAATTTTTGCTCTTTCTTTACTTCCTTTTTCTACTTGTTTCTATGTTACAGCCGGCTCGGTCATTGAGAAAGGCTACTTCGGACCCTGGCGACAATGCAAGTTCCTAGAGTATAGTCGTGAGAGATGCGGCCACAACGTATCCAGGTTTCAGCCAGTTTGTAAGTTGTTGAAAAAATTCCCACAGCTAATTAAAGAGACTACCCTCAGACCCTCCGTTCATCCCATTCAACTTAACGACCCAGTCAACGTGCCCAGGAGGGACAAGAAAATCAAATTATCAAGTTGTCCAACCTTGTTCCAGTGGCAGTTTGGGTCGCTGGATTAGCCGCTGCAGGAGCTTCGGCTCTCCTGGCTATTATCGTAGGACTGGCTGTACTTCAATTGGCAATGGCATCATCAGCGACCCGATTAATCATCTCGTACACTACAGCTTTGATCAGCAAGGTAGCCCTTGCAACTCTGGCAAGTGAGTATTTCTCAGTAAAACTAAACTTTTCTTAGCTCTCATGTGTAGCTACGGTCTGCTCTCTCACGCTGGAAAAACTGCCGCTACGCAACTCTGCACATATGGACATGCATGCGTGAACGTCTACATGCTTTTTCATCGGACTCACGGGTCTACCTTTCCCTTAGGATCCACTGAGCTTGCTTCTCGCATTCCTCTTCCCACCAGAGTCGACCAATTGGCTGCCTCCGCGTTCTATACCCAATGCTTTACGATCTTCAGCATTCTTAAAAGAAAGGCACGAGGGTGGTAATCGCAAGACCGGATACTACTTACATGCACTAGGATTACTAGTTGCACTTCTAGTAACTGGCCTACTTGGCTCAGGGTAAAGCTGTAGGGAATCAAATATCAACGCCAGATCTCGTTACGGTAAAACGATCCTTTTTCATATGACCAAGCAGCCTGCATCATTTGGTTCTTCATTGAGAACTCGTCAAATATATATATATTCATGAGAAAATCATAAATCGAAAGTCAACGTCCTAAGTATTAAAAGCTGAAGTGGTTTTAGCTTAATTAGAAACTATCAAAACTTCTACCACATTCATGGAAATAAATCGGTCAAGGGTACTGCCCGCTTGTTTCATCTCAGGACTATCCCCGTCTCATTCTTATTCGCGTGAACGCCCATAACTCCGTCTCTCTCGCGCTCACATCAGGTACAGGGAACTATACAATTTTTAAAGTCTATGAGGCCTGATTGGTCACGCGTATCTGTGCTGTTCAGTAAATGAAAAAAAAGCTTCTATTATATATACTACATTTATATAATAATAACTTAGTACTCTGTCTCATTATCAAGAGTTAGCTAATTTCATCACACTTACGCCTGAAAGATAACTCATTACCTCCAATGAGTCCCTAGGGTAGCAATGTCGTAGTAGAACGTTGGATTAAATGGAAGTCATTCTACCCAGGGTGGATATTCTCGAAGTAAGAAAAGGCACTGTCACGGATCGTTGGCTTCCTTTTCGATGTCTGACACTCTCCGTTTGACGCTCTAAACATATTCCTTTGTATTTCAGCTTCGTTGGCCATCGTGGCAGCCAGTCTCTTCGCCCTACAGACAGACGATCGTGCCAACAGCTTCATAATCACCAGAGGCGAGGCCTTTTACATGCAGGTGAGAAAAGAAAGAGAGTCGGCCTCGTGCTCAGGATTTAAACCCGATTCGTAGCGTCGCGACCTCGACAATTCGGATGACAGAAAGAGTACGCGACAGTACGTGAGCGCACGAATGAGCCCAATGATCATTGAACGAGCAAGAGTGAGAAAAGCTGTGGCTTATTCTTGCAGGTGCGCGATTCTCTTTGCAGGTGTCTCATTAAGCCTCGACTACTTAGTACGCACAAGAGTCCTTAGTGTCGTTTGTCGCACATTAAAAACAATCTGATGACACTGCCGATCCCTCAGTTCGCATTTCGATCTTGCCCGTGGCATTATTACGTCAGTTGTACACCGCTTTGACTTGACTAGTGAAATATCGGTTATCATCGATACTCGATCGATCGGTTGCATTGAGTATGCATCAACGTGCGCGAGCCGAGAATCGTTTGGAGATCAATGGGAAACGACGTAATCTACTGAAGGAAGCGAAGGACGAGGTTAGGTTGGGACGTGAAAAGAGACAAAAATCAGAAAAGGTAACAAAAGGGAGATTGGTTCGAACGCACCCTTATTACGGTCTCCTGTTCTTTTCGTCTCTTTATTATTTTTTCTTTTTGTCTTTTTAATAATAACCAGGTTATTGCCTGACGAAAATATTTTCTGTATTTTTATACGGTACACGGCCGTCTCGTTAAAGATTTTAATTAGTGCTGACTGAAGGGAGGTGTTTGGGGCTATTTTCCTAAATTAGTATAACCCCTGGTGAAATGTTCAACCCCTCCCCATCCCCCTTATATTCTCCCCATGTTCCAGATGGTTGATAGTTTATCAGAACAATTTTTCTGATAGAGTAAAAATCGAGAGATCTTGGTTTCTGAATTCACCCTACGTTTATCTGTCTTCTCTCTCTCTCCCCCCCTCTCTCTCTCTCTCTCTTTTTCTCTTTCTCTTTCTCTATAGGTTTCTATACCTATGTCGCGACTCGTCATTTAGACGGAAAAACATGGTGCCGTAGGATTAATTATAACCAAGCTAACCATGCCAAGCGCGTTCTTTGTTCATCCTAATTGAATTCCACGCTGAAATCCAAGCCAGCCCCTCGGTTGTCATTCGCAGAAGGAAGAAGAGATATAGTTGGAGAAGATGGTGGTGGCGATGGACGAAGAGAACAGCCGAAAGCTTTGAGTTACGTTGAACAGTTTTCACAGGGGGGTTGAGAGGATTCAGTATAGTTACATAGATATATGAAATAGAAAGACAACAAAAGTAGACCTTACGGTAAAAGGGTACAGTCCCTACAGAAACTCGTGCTTGTATGTTCCTAGTAGTAATTTCGTTGCTTTGTTATCGTTGCAGCTGGCAGCCATTGTCCTGAATTTTGGGGTCCTCATATCATCTGTCTACGAGGGTATATATGCGCGTCGCGGGGGCGACCCAACCAAACTTCGGAACGTGACGAATTCCCATGCAACCACCATTAACAATCCTGGATACCGGGAGCATAATCATCCTACGAACGGTGAGTAACGCAAGTGGAACATGAAACGGAGTAAAACTGTCAACCAATTGATTACATCGTTCGACGAGACTCTCGCACGGGATACAAGGTTGCGCTTTGCACCTTAAAGCTTTCCACGTTCACCGTTAGGCTAACACGAGCTTCTGGAAGTATCAGGTGGGACGTTGCCGTTTCGTAAATTACATTGACTTGGTCTATTTACTAATGAAGTTGAAACGCACGCGAATATTGGCAGTAGTTAAATAGACGGACCGCTGTATACGATGCACTTAAGGAGAACGTCGAGCGACGTTTCACATCTACACAACCTTGTAGTATAGACTTACATTAGCTTGTAACTGAAATAAACTAGTCTATAATAGGGTATACATATGGGAAGAGATGATATACTAGGAAATCATTACTTACCAAGTACTTTGTAACTGTAATTTAATATTTATAATAATATTCGAGACATAACGATTGCATTACTGTTTTGTGTTATACGGTTTGCATATAAATATTTTATCTGAACTGTTATGTGTTTACTGGCTGGTATATGGTGTTATGCTTGTTCTCAGGAATGTATATATATGTATAGGGGAAGTACGAGTGACTAAATGTTCGAGAAAAATGGTTCATTCGTCTCATGTCGGAAGGTTCTGCTTCCACAGTAGTAATAATGACGCATTTCTATGATTCTATTATTTCTGAAGGAGCTTCCCAAGTTCTGTCCTACGTCCGAGTATGGTCACCGATATGTTTTATTGGCACTTCCGGCAAATCCATAAAACACAACGTGCGTACTCATAGGTACCCTGATGGTGTCAGAACTGAAAGCTATAAAACACCGTGGACATACGGTGGTTGTACTCGTATACGTTTCTTGAATAAATCTAGAGTCTGGTCGCTCGTTGTGAATAAAGCTGGGATGCTGGGTAATCTTGATGGAAAACTCAGGGGTTGGTATACATGAGAATCAGATGAAATGGGGGATACAAGGATACGATACGTCGTCAATTTCGTTGTAAATGTCTCGTTAAAGGTGTTGTTTACTATATGATTTCTAGGTGGTGGTATCTCGATGACAGACGCCAGCGGAAAGCCTTACGCAGGTGGTGCCGGAAATGGGTCCATGGCATCAGTGAGCAGCGCTGCCAGTACAGCATCACCATTGAGAAGTTCTCTAAAGAAACCGAAGCCTCTTGGGATTCATAATCCTGGATTTTCCGCTCACAGTCCGACCTTGTCGAGGAACGGATCTCAGAAGAAGGTGCGAATTCAGACCCATTCGACGGAGGTCTGAGGGATGATGTGGGGAAGATAAAAAGGTGGTGGTCAGTCCAGGAGAAAATTCACACAAATAAAGAAGAAAAGAGCGAGAGAGTGTTTGTGTGTGTGTGTGTGATAAGAGAAGAATTTACTTATACTGTGAAAATCATATCCGTCCAGCCCTAAGCAGGCAGCTATATAGCGTTATCTTCGTCACGTGACGAATTTTCGATGCGTCGTTCAGAGATAATTATATATTTTTACTAAAAATTATTAATTTATATAGGTATGAGTGGGAGGGGCGAGGAGGGGGGGCGGGTAATACGATAAAGAATTTCTCTACGCTCATCGCCAATCGCGGTGCGAGATTATCGTAAATTCCCAATTTCAATCCATTATCCATTATTCATAATTCAATTCCCTTTATCCCGTTCCTTCAAATTTACCAAATGGTCCTGAGAGTGCCTGTCCCCCTTGCCTTTTACCCGGATGTTACGTGCCTTGGCTTCTACTGGAGCAGGTCTCGTTCACGGTCGCGAATCGCGGACAAATTGTTAATCCTTTTTTATTTTCTTAAGTATTATACGTGTGTGTATATATGTATATATATAATGTATATTATATATATATATATTTATTTCATCGCGCAAACTAATATGATTTTAGCCGGAAACGTTATGTAGCGTTGCTTTCTAATTTGAAACAATTTATACTCGTTCGCTGTTGTCATTGTAATTAATTATCCTGTTCCAGTCTACGTCCTTTACACTCATCTCTGTCCATTCGCTATCATTTATACTTACTCAGCTTTTCTCGTTCCTACTACGTATGTTTTATTCCAACTGGACGATTCCATTAGCGAATACTCCTAGGATTCGGGAAAAATTGATGTATGCGAATTTTATTAAGAGGATCGACTTTGCAGTTTAAGAGCTTTTCGGAATACTGGATAAACTCGAGAAGTGTCCTTTAGAATTTTTCTAACGACAGTATGGATTTTACGAGTGGAGGGAAACTTTGTAAATAAGCACACCTTACCACGTCCTTAGGACTTAGCTGGTAGCAGTCGGAACAAGTCGAGTACTCTCTGCTGACATAGATATAGACATAGATATAGATTTCATCTCCTCCTTTCTCTATTAATAACATAGGCGGAGATGAAATACGAGTGGTGGAGATAATGAGAAAAAATATATGGAAATATAAATGGTGATCACGGAAGGGAGTACTCGTGTATAGATATTATGTAAATCCGTTGTGTTTTTGTAAAGTCAATACAGAGTTGAGACTCAATAAATGCGTTCGTACCTAAGATAATGAAAGTTTATAGGTTCGATATGTGTATCTTTGTAGAAAATTAATATTTATTCATTCGGTTTACAGGTTAAAAACTTAACGACGAGTGTTACTTTAGCGCGAGTGGCATCGAGCCCGATCCGATACATCTCAACGACTCCGAGTCCTACCTCACCTGGAGGAATACCGGACGCACGGCGTCGTCGAATCGAGGAATCCGCTTTGCCTTCTATTTCACTCTTTCAATTCATTTTTTTGGATTTTTCTTCTTTTTTGGTCTTCTCTTTTTCTTGTTTCTCTCCCTCTGGAGCACAGGAACGAGTGGAACTCTTGTTTGGCTTTTGGCGTGCGCTTCCGGGGCCTTATAAACGTGCAATCAGAAAAAAGGAATGCCTCGTAAACGGCTGGGAAACGCAAGGACGGTAAACTAGGAACCAACGGAGAGTCCGCGTTTGCCACCACGCACAGATTTTTAGTTTCACTTTATTTGTCCGGCTATTTTTACGGCAGTCGTCTTCCTGACTTGACCTATGACCTACGACCTTCGACAACAGCGAAGATCGTGGTGAACCCGGTACTCGCGCGAGTTATCCGCCGCTCTCGCCGACTCCTTGCTAGAAGTAGCCTTCCCTGTCTTTGGGCGCGCTGGATATAAGCTCGCGACGCTTCCAAACGGGCGCCGCACCGACGCCTGTCCTCTGACTACTTTGCATTAGATTTTGACTTAGTACCGACGTTGTTGGCTGTGCTGTTTTTGTGCCTGCGAGCGTCTCGGCGTCGGGGATGTGTCGTGTCTGATGCCGCGAGTCTGTATAGCGTCTCTTGGTGTACTTCTTATTGTCGGATGACGAGGTTGACGTCGTTGTTGTCGAAGCTGTTGCCGTCGAACTGACTTCTTTGTCCGGTCTGGAGATATGTAACATCCTTTCGATATCCGCGGTTTTCGATCTAGATATACCAAAGTTAATATAGTTTGATGAATTTTAAAGCTGAACTTAATTATATTGATATACTCACCTGAGAACCGCGCCCCCGATACTGGTGATGCTGGGAGTATATGGACCCGTGGATACAGCAGAGGTCGCATTGGTAAGAATGCTTACTGGTACGTTCCCGACGACGTTGACGTTCTTGGAAGTGGTCTCTTGTGAGGTACTTTGACTAGTAGACCTGGAGATCTGGCGAACCTCGCTCGAGGTCGTAAAGGAAACCCTCTGAAGGACCGCATGATGATCTGGTATGTAGGAAACAGCCGTGACGGCGCTATCAGGACTTGCAGGTGGGCTCGATGCCCAGGAAGGAGGAGAACTAGGCGGCTGATCACCAGAAAGTGTCGCCGAGGAGCCGACAGCGCTGTCACTCCCATGTCTACCACCTGAAAGGAAAGAAGCAAGCAGAATATCATGAAAGAATAAGAAACAGCACACACTAATATTAAATTCTTATTAATCGACATCGCACCTTCGCTACATCCAGAGATGGACCTTTGCCTCTGCCTCCTGGGTGGTGCACTAGGTTGTTTAGGCGCCTCCTCGATATAAGGTATATCCGGGTCATCAAGGTTCAAGGTGAACGCCCCAGACATGGGTATCGTGAGGCTGGCGGTGATGACCATGGGCGAAGATCGTCTCCTAGGATCTGTGGGATCCTCACTGGAGCCGCTGTCCACGCTGTTGCTTCTAGTCTGATCTTCCTTCCGTCGGGATCCTGGTCTCTTTGGTCTACGTGGCCTCGGTCCGATATCACCACCCACACCGGCCGTCTGATGCATACACTGCTCCCGGGTCCAGAGCTTTCGCGTTGCAATGGTCTCCTCCACGGAGAAAGTCTCGGCCTCGCTGCATGGGTCGACCTCATCGGCGCACTGCCTGCAAGAGAGATAGACCCACTCGTTCTTTCTATCCGGCCTTCAGTCTCTCGCGAATCGGTTCTCGCGATATTCAATTTCGCACGCCGACACGGGGCTTCGTCCTTCGCTTACTCCTCGGCACGGCGCGTGAGAGCCAGATCCAGGTCCACCGGGTGCGTGTCCATCATATGCAGGTAGAGCTCATCCAGGAGGGCTGCCGGAACCGTGAAGAGGGTCGGCGCATGCTCCAGAAGTGCTCTCACCACGTTTATCACGTCGATCCTCTCCTCGGCTCGCTCTGCCGAGACCTCAGGCCGCGTCTGTCCGTGCTTCACGCAGTGGAGAATATTCGGCGCGAAGACCTAAAACATTTGAACATTATTGTAGATTTTTAAGCATGATTCATCATCAGTTAGACACTATACAGGCAGAGGAGACTCACTGTTGCCAGATTGGTAGCATCCATTTTATTGCCAGGTATCCATTCGCCCGTTTCATCTTTTCGATCATCACTGTTGGCTGCTACATCACTAAGAAAATTCAACAGAGCCCAGAGGGTCTCGCGATTTGGCGATGGCAGCAGCTGAATCAGATGCTGTAGCGCTTCTTGTTGTAATCTCCTGTTTCGTATCTCTGAAATATCACAAATTATCCAGTGCAGAAGTAGACGATAGAAACGTCTGAAATGTTTAAATCCAGCTGTCACAAACATATCAAACAGTAAGCGCTCACTCTGAGTATGCACGAAGGCTTGATAGAGATCTCTACACAGTAAAGGATCGGGAAGGTCCCGGAAGTACTCTTTGAGAAGCGCCGCAACATCATGTGGACACTGATCCGGTCCAATTCTGGTCTCTCTACCGCAATCAAAATCCTCCCTTAATTGTCTCACCCTCTTCTTCGAGGGCGAGACTCTGAAAACACCCAGGGTGTGCATTCCCGTGGCCTCCAGATGTTTGATGCACTGCTGCACTATTCCGGGAACTGCATCCCATTCACCGGGAGGAGCTCCGCCTCCACTGTCACTCAATTCCAATCCTCCAGAGTCACTGCCGGTCTGAGCCCCACCACATTTCGATGACAAGGATTCGGAGGAGCCACCCTGAAAAAGCAATCGGGCGAGAGAGTCACGTGAGTTTATGTACTATTTCGTGCAACGATACTTAATCACGTGCCGAGTTCATGTAAATAAGACAGCTATAAATAATAATCAAATTCTAAGTGCAGTTTCCAATTTCTCAGACTTCCGTAATATATATATACACGTGCGTAAAGAAGAAGGCACGCATGTACGCGCGTTCCCGTTAAATAGAAACTCTTGCAAAATTGAGCGTTCTTAATTAATCCACGGATAAAATTAGCGTTCTTGGCCCTGTTCTATTTACGTCTCTGATCTATGACGTCACCGCGGCGTGAGCCTCGTGTGACGTACGAGCTGCAGCTCGGCGACGGAGACGCCGACGGAGTTTTGTCGCTCGGCTGGCTCAAGGGAAGATCGAGGATACCGGTTTTATCTTGGATTGATTTACTACACATTTACTTTGCCTAATAATCCATGCTGGACAAATCTTATGAAATTCCTCCTGATCTCATCCTAAAACCCGATATATGTATATATAAGTCTCCACGATATATCCCTGTTATTTTTCAGAAGCGAAACGCTTACACGTCTTTCTGATCACACACTGATATTGACCCTACACTGAAACTTTGTAGGATTGCAACGCTCTGCCAATTTCCGAGGACAGAAGAGCCGTGATACAGTGACAACCCGGCTGTCATACTTGTCACATGCAATATCCCCGAGATATTGACAGGATCCTTATGAGCCATTTACGCGGGAGAGAATTAAATGGAGGACTAGATGGTCTCCCCCCTCTACCACACAATAATCCACGTGTCCTCCCACATACATTTCTATACAGGCTCTTTCGGAATTCATCTAAGTAGCTATACGAGTATAAGTTTCATAAATTTTCAATGACTCAGTGGTAAGATTAAATCGTTGTAGCCTATTGAACCGATAAGGTGCTACTACGTGGGAAAATATTTTACGAGGAGACTTAACCTAAAACATGGAAGGGAAGTTTCCACTTCCCACGCGACTGGAAACCTTTTTCACGCTGGAAAATTCTAGAGATCCGTAATTAATGTATCGTGACAGAAAGTACGGCCCAACGAATAAATGGCACCTTTTCACTTGATTTGAATATTTATGGAGGCATTGTTTGGACATCGACATTTCCAAAGGCTGGAAATAAAGTGACAAAAGAAAGAACGTCTCTGTCGTAAGTAGAGGTACGAGGAAGGTTGATACAAAACTAGATGATGGTCGGCCAGGAAGTGGGCAGCTTTTGAAAAGTCTAAGACGCATATAGCATCGGGTGCATCGTAGCGCGAAAGCATACGACTCGAATGCTAAAAAATATCGAGAGAAGTTCACTCTCTCTCTCTCTCCCCTCCCTCTCTCCCGCCCTTCTTATCGTCGGCAGTCTGAGAAAAACAAGTTAATGCCAAGGATCTTAATTATTCGCCAGTTAAATCCGGTCTTCAGATCTTGGCAAAGAGAGAATTTTATTTCACTCTCCCGTTCGTTTATTCCGTCAGCCTGTCCATCTCAGTCTAATAGTGTAACCGAGAGACGTTCGAGGGATGCTCACGTACTACCTCAGGGATTATATAGACACCATTTAGTCTGGTGACGTATAACGTGCGAAAAATAACCACTTGCACGCAACAACGTCCCTCGTAGTCTCTCCTCCCTTCGTTCTCTAACTCTCTCATGTGATGCGATCAACTCTGATGCGAGCCACGTCTTGCTTAAGTACAACTGACCAGATAGATGAAAGTCACTCCTAAAGAGACCACCTTTGAGGTATATAGATATACATAGGTACACCACCAGCCTATGCACGATGAGAAGCTCTCTCTCTCTCTCTCTCTCTCTCTCTCTCTCTCTCTCTCTCTCTCTCTCTCTCTCTCTCTCTCTCTCTCTCT
>JARQTJ010000479.1:369300-412779 GCA_030142635.1 Trachelus troglodyta
GTGCGGTAGGAAATAGCTTCCCCCCCCCCCCCCCCGCCTAATGAAACCGACTGTTTGTTCATGCTGGAACCTATAGCGAAGGATCCGAGTGTGATCAATAACAGAAATAAGTCTGGCGCGTTAACGTCAAAACAAAATGACTATTGGTATCCAATAATTTTCCAGTGACACTCCCTTGGACGCTGACATAAGAAAGAAAAGAAAAAATAATCCTAAGTATTATTCAAAAAATTTTTGAATATTTACGTTTAACAATGACAATCAGCATTGTCAGCTGGTTCCAGGATTGACAGTAGCAACCTGACTAATCGGCACCGTAATACAAGATAACTCGTTGATTGTTTTCATACGAGAGAAATTGAGATTGGAAACTTAAAATGTAGCAATTATCCTGGACTCGATCTATTGATAGACATAACGACCAATCGATATAACGATAAGTGTTAGATCATCGATCTGTGCTAATTCCACCAATAAAAAAAATTGAGAGGAATAGATTGAATTTTTTTTCGGGACGATTATAAATAGTCATGGATTGGATATTGCTGGAAGAGTAGTTTGGTGTGGTGCGTTGCTGCCTGTCGTGCAGGCTTAGCTAATTCAACTTCTGCCAGGAGCAGAAATAAACCCCATACGTTGCGTTAGTGGGTTTTAGTGTGATAAAAAATTCTGCATGACAAAAATGAGCAATGAGCATTGAGATACCGTGTGCGAGAATTTTTTTCTTTCTTTATTTTCACTAGCTGACTCGTTCAAGAGTGCCAGCAAACAAATTCCTCTTTCTCATCTCTCTCGCTCTAGCCTCATTCTCGCACTCATTAGATAGATATGCAATAAAGATAAGTGTTCATCGACAACTGAAATCCTTGTCATTTCTGATCCTTCATCAGGTTCCTTCGCCACGTGCCATTCTGATCTATACTCGTCGTCACGTACATATGTCGACTGCATTCTCGTATAAAATGGTCAACCCTAATTACCATTACCCTGACCTAGGCTATTTTGAAGATATCACTCATGATTATTTACTTATAATGCATCAGGACACTTGACACTTATTTTACAGTTGACTCACCCTTATCCTTGTCATCCTTGCCCTTGTTATCAAAAAATCCTGTTGTCAATGCTTTTCTCTTGAGAAGATAAGCTCGTCTCTTAGGCTTCGTAGTGACCGATCCACCGAGTGTCTCTGTAAAAAAATTGAAGTAATACGTAGTAATAGCCACTCGAATCGATATGTCAATGAGTCAAGGGAAAATAATCGTCAGTAAAATTTTGAACTGTTGCTCATGTGGAATTTCGTATACGAATGTTTGATGTGCCAAGAATAGGGGATCCTCGTCTTTGGGAACAACGAAAGAGCCGAAAACACTCGTAAGTATTTTTGTACGGAACCGCGATCCGTCTAAATATAGCGATCGAAAGGAGCATCCGCACGATTTATCCTCGGCTTCGGCGTCCCGACATAGGCTCGAGGCGTCTATCAAGAGGAAAGAGTCTTGGCACGAAAGGTAACCTATGTAAAAGGTATGAAGAGCGTTAGTACAGGTAAAAGGTAGCCATTTTTCATTACACGTAAATACGTAACAATTGTTTTTCCTCGTACGAACCGCTTTGTACCTATACAGGTTATGTCTTTTCCTACGTAAGGTAAGTATCTAGGATGTTAAGCTTTTAGGTTAACTCGAGCGTCGGCTATGATCGACGCGTTAAAAAATCATTAGGAAAACTTATTAATTGCCAGAAAAGTCTTCTGTACATATTAAAAGATGAATCTTGTTGATGAATAGTGAAACAGGGAAGCTGGAAAATAGACTAAGAGAGTATATAAGAAGACTGAGACGGTGAAATCTTGCTAACGAGCCCTTGCGAGCATAAACACGTCAATCAGTGAAAATGGTGAGCGATGCCGAGCGGCACTGAAACGTTTTACCTACTAAAAGAATCTTTAGGAGATATTGTCTTAAAGATATTGTTAAAATTTTGCATCTCCTTTTGACTCACCGTTAGGAGGCCTGATGTGTACGCCAAGATTTAGGGCTTGAAGCTTCGCTACGGCTACTTGACAAAGGACTTTACGTTCCACATCGGAGAGGACGCGTAACGGCGTATCCTGGAGCGTGACTTTACGTCCGCCAGCACCGGCCCACGTACACTTACCCTGAAACAAAATAGGTCCCAAAATGGGTGAGAATTTAGCATTTCAGGACGCTCTTACGAAATCGTCTTTGCCGGGAGATACTTTTCTGGGCCGTATTGGTTCTTTGGGGAATGCGCAGACTGAATGGCGGCCAAGTAAAATGAAAAATTTTTCATGACTTTTCTATTCGTTCAACGTTTTTTTTTTAAAAAAAATAGAGAAACATCAAGATGGTACGAGTTACGCGAGAAAAACGATATCTAGAATATTTTTCTAATTTCCAGTGCGCTATGTGTTTGTTGAACTAACCCTTTGGCCCAGTATTTGAAAAACATCAAATTTTACTTACGAGCGTATTCAAAATTGTTCGACGTATATTTTCGGCACACCCTGTATATACGTTCTCAGGATGACGCGTGTTGCGTTTAAAGAGTAACAATACTCCGATGAAGGTCCAGAAGGGGCGGGATTTATATTATACATAGAACTGATCAGAAATAGGGATTCGATTCGTTCGAGATGATGTCTAATAAATAAAAATAAGAAAAATTATTTAGCTCACCTGTGGCGTCCAGACCGATGGTTGATTCGATACCCTGGAGGTGCTCTTACTCCTGGATCTCCAGATCTTCTTGGCGACGAGCCTACTCCCATGATGCACCACGCTGCTGGACGACTTGCTTTTCTGCATCGTGGAGCCACCTGCGGAATTGGATGACGTGAGAGCTGGTGAACCCGGTGCCGAGTGAGGTTTATCCTTATTCGCATTGGAACCGTGAAGGAGATGGGATAGAAAGGACTGATGTTGCTTAGGGGTCGAGGGTGGCTCCTCGGAGCCTAGGCCAGCATCAATGCTACTGCGCGAACTCGCATTTCGACTTCCGGGCGACGCCGTTTCCGCGTCCGAGAGATTCTCGCCGCCTTCCGACATTTTCCGATAGTTCATCATCCAGTTATCATCGGTCTGACAACCCTTGCTGTTACCCTCGTCATCACCCGGCTTACTGATCTCTCCCTTGGCACGTATATTTCTCAAATTTCTGTCATAGTTCACGCGACGGAATCTGTCCACTCTATCCGCGTCCATCGACTTCTTTCGCGCCATCCTGAGGTATCTCTTTATCGTGTCGCTCACTGATGGCGAGACGTCATCATTGTCGACGCTACTCCTTCGACGACCCGCAGCGCCTTTTACTTGGTCAGACGTTTTTACAGAATCCTCTCTTTCACGTTCCTTCTCAAGGAGTAACGATTCCAAGACTAAACGTGGTACAGGATCTGTTTGGGTCCCTCCGTCAACGGGACCACGATCGGTACTAGGTCCTTGGACAGAAATTAAGGGAGGCGGTGAAGTCAGATCCCTTCTTCGAGGCGTCCAGTCGCTGCTATCTTTATTCTGATTATTTGGGCCAAACGTAGCTGAGGTTCCACCTGCACGGTTACGTGGAAGTCCTCGCCAGTGACCGGATGGCGAAGTATATGCTCCGGTCGCCCTTGGACCTCTGAATCCTCTGGTGCAGCGTAGGTCAAAGTATAATTTCTCTAATAACTTTCTGTCGGTTAGTATATCAGAAATTACGTGTTCCCTGTTTGGGGACTTGCTATAGTATCTGCTAAGTGTCTCTAATAAGGATTTATGAACGTAGTCACCCTGGTAAGGAAGCATGGACTTTGGTACTCCTTCGCTACCGTAATCTCGAGTTTCTTCCCGGCGTCCCGGCGCCATTATGAGATCTAGATGCTGTTGCAATTTGTCAATAAGATTCTGATAATCAAACGATTCGGATGATTTACTAAGGTAATTGGTATCTGGAGTGGGTCTTGGCGCCGACGTGGAAGTAGAGTCACCATCAGACGTTCCTTGCATATTCAAATACTTTTGAAGCATATCGGCAAGGGCTTTGGTCTCTGTGTCTTCCTGGATGACTTTTCTCTGAGCTATAGGAGTCGTCGGAGTACTACCCCCAGCTGTACCTGGACCACTAGCCCCGGATAGCCATTCCCGTTTCATCTTGGTAATGTCGAACCTACCACCAGAAGTGGCTTGAAGCAGAAAGGTCGGAGTCGGACCCCTGACATCGTCAGCCTCATCAGCGGAACTTGCCTTGATCCGACAGCTTCCGCCTTTTAAGTGCCTTCGACGTCCATGCGAGCGAAAGCCTACGGAACCGGGATAAGAAGCCTTCCTCCATAAAAGGAATTTTGGCTCCTTCTGACAAACTTCCTGAAAGTATTGCTCTATCTTGGGTATGTCTTCCGGACGATTGTGGACGCCATCTGGAATGAGTTTTCGCCCTGCGTCGGCCATGTGGCGCCACGTTTTTCGTGTGAGCAGCCATCGTTCCTTGGTCGGTTTCGTCGAACGTTTGGTCCTCTTGTCCTTGGAGGCAGGGAGAGCTACCCGGGCGGAACTTCCGCCCTCATTGCTATCTCGACGGGAGCGTCTTCTGCCAGCGGCGCCAAGACGCTCCGCCATCGTTGCGCCCCCTTCCTCCCGCTTTGCCACACGTACCACTTTCGTGGACGTTTACGTCAACCTGGACCCACTACTCTCGCCCTCTCCTTAACGAGGACCCTCGGGGACGGTCTGATAGCCACCTCCTATCATTCCAGTAGTTTGATCCCGTTATCGCCGCCACTTCCACAGCCACCACAACCACCAGTCACGGACACGATCCACTACAAGCACTTGTACCGACGGCGTCGGATCCGCCAGCACCGTCGCCGTTACCACTACCTTTCACTACCCAACACCGTAATCAGCTTTCCCAGCATCCCGATACAGTCCCGGACATACGATCCTCGGATCACCCTTGCACTTTACACTCTGTACCTTTCACTCTGCACTCTTCAACTACTTCCTCATCTCTTCACCTTCTAGGGTACCTCGATCCCCTGTGGAAATCAACGAGGGTACCGGCGGCTTCCTTGACCTCCTTGTGTCAAAGACACTGTCGCAGTTCAAGAGAGTCTAAGGTCGCCGATTGCGAGGGTGTTATCCCAAGGAATGTCCAATGAAAGGAGAGGCGAGACTGAGTCCGCGGAGTCGTGTAACTCGCGAGCCGGTAAGATGGAAGCTGGCTAAGGTACGCGACTACTGCTCAGGGCAGCGCGACGTCGTCGTGGACGCTCCGTGTCTAAAAGCGTCCCTCTCCTTCTCTGTCAGTGTTTGAACCGCTTACGCTCCCCTTTCCCGTTCCCGCTTCTCATCTTGGGCCACTCGCTTCTACGCTTATTCGTTTCATCACTCTCAGGATCAGACGGACCCAAGTCCTAGGCTAGGTGGAAGCTTGGGCGTACCTAGGGACCGACTAACGCACTGTGGCCAACGTCGAATAGCCGCTTGCCAAATACCGATGCTCTTAGGCGCCTTCTGGCGTCGACGTTCGTCGTCGTCGATCCCGTCGTCGACGCTGCCGCAGAGTCTCCCGCTGACGTACGTCTCCTCCTTCGCCATTGCCGACCCTCAAGAGTATCTCTTCCTGCTCTCAATTGACCTCAGGGCCAAGATTAGACAACACGAAACATGAAGATCCTCCGTTAAGTGGTGTTCAAGTGTCTTCAAGTCGTACTACGTATGTAAAACCATGACTTTCCATCACCAAAAAGATGAATCTATTCTATCCGGATACGACCGCCTTTCCAGGGAGCGACCTTCCTAGGATCTTCTTCTGGTAGCTATCGCTATCGATATAGATAGACCACTCGGCTTCTCTATCCTCTTGCAGAGCATCGCCCGTAACAACATCCAGATCCAAGGAGAATTCTCATCGGCTGACTTTTCGCCGAAGGAGTTAAACGAGTTGGGCACGTGCCGTAGCCAACCGATAATATTTACAACTGATTATAATAAAACGCGCTCTCGGCTCGGCTCGCAAAATTCCTCGATGTCGCGGCACGCAGCGCCGCCAGGAACCGTCTCACTCCAGGAACGTCTGGAACGTTGATGAATCCATCAAAACCTTTTTGGATCTGTATCCGATCTAATAAATAGAGCATTTCGAGTCAGTCCTAGTTGTCGTTTAATTATCTCGACATCAGGAGAAATCTTCTTATCGTTTATCGTCGCAGGATGTGATCATCTCAGGCGGACAACGATAGACATCGAGGATAGCGAGGAGGCTGGGAAGTCGGAGGAGATCAGCAGCGCCGTTCTATCTTTGCACGCTCTAACCTCGTCATATAGTTTCGCTCAGTTCGAGGTTCCTGGTACTTGGAACATTAATTCCTCAAGGTATCTGGTAGAAAGCAAAATGGAACAACGGTTGGCGCAATTTCGAGACTCGCTTGTTGCTACGATTATGTCTCGCTGCTTCTGTGGGCGACATTGTGCCTCTGATGTAGGAAACAAAAGGAGCATAATAATAACGCATCGTTAATCCACTTCTCGATTTATCTTCTAAATGCGAAGTCTCATTTCAAATAATTCATCCATAATATCCCAAACCATACCAAGGTCGAGACAAACGTCTTCAGGGATTCTAGCAGCGACCGACGATAGGACGGAAAGCTACGTAAATCAATAAAAAAAAATATTCACGATTCGTACCACGACCTAGCAAGATGATTTTTAACATCTCAATAAAAGTGTCAGGGACCACTTCAATGTGATGGTCGATATCGTAACGTTGCAGGAGCTTGGCCATGTACCAGGTTATGGCAGCCGTGATCTCTGACATTGATTGGTATGATGAATAACGGAAAGATGCTTGAATTTTCAGGTGAATCGCTGATAATGTACCAAAGGACAAAAAGGATGAGATCGATTCGAAGATAAAAAGAGATGAGGCTCAAACCAAAGTAGAGTATAAACGCGTCGATCGCGTTTGAGTACACGGTCGTCTATTTCCATAACACAAATATTATAGTTTGTGGTAGGTATTTTATGTATCGGCTTCTATATCTGCCACGAAACTCGCCCTAAATTTAAATCGCGCCGTTGGACCCAGCCGAGCCCTTCGCCAATGACTTAGGACGAGCTTCGTTGAGATTGCCCAATCCCTAGGGATATTTCCTGAATCCACCGTTCCTATTTTTAGACTCATTCTCCGGTTGCCCGACTCGGTCCGCGAACATGATATAAATCAGTGCCACATTAGCCACGTATGTATCTACATGGGTACGTGCCTACGTAGATGATACATATGAATATACACCCTGGATAATATCTTCTGGTGATCCTCGATCATCCCTTTTGCCACACCTCCTACCGTTCGTGACGTTAATTACTTCTGCTTTTACACAGGACTAATTAACGGATGCTTGAATTTCGTTTCGATAGAATTTAACCAAGGGCTCTGGAGAGTCCCAGTCACGTATGAGTAAAGATGAGATGATGAGATAATACATACGTGCGAAATGTAATCATATGGATGTAGGTAGGCATATGCCTAGGGGTGCGGTTGGGTATTGAGATGAACCGATACTCTATCTTTAGAGTTGCGTGAAGAGCGAGTCGGCAGGCGTCGGGACGCCGAAGTGTCTGCCAAGCAAGCCTTATCCGAACTCTGCTTTAGGGAGTCGATGAAACTTTTTTTTTAAATAGATTATAATAACAAGCTTTCCTTATCTGTGTTCTGATTTTTGATAATCTGTGAAAGATCATTCAATCGATATTTTACTATAGCTTATAGAAAGCCAATGGGAATCCTAGATAGAGATTTCGATTGTGATTAAACTTTTACGAGGAATCTATTGTTACCAAAAAAAAACACGTAATATTTTAAGAATGTAATCAAACCGAATTAAAGTTCAAAGAAGTTATATTTCCAAGATGATTCACAATCCCGCTCGGGTTATCTCGCGGATTTAGTTTATTTATCTTCTCCGAAGCTTTAAGTAAACTTTTAGGGTGGAGTCAGGTGCCAAGAGCTCGATAGTTAAGACCTGAATTAAAATTGTTATAAGGAATATTTCATCAGACTCTTCTATGACGTCACGTTTCGTCAATCTAGATCGGTAATACAACACTCGATATACGAATGGTCCTTTCACATGAGTCTTGAGGACGTTATCGCGCACTTGGCAGCCTCCTGGAACACGTGTTACGTATTACCATTGTCGTGTTGACTCGTGATCATAAAGACGCAAACATTTTCCATCTGAATCCCAATGCGTGTGTGACAATCAAATGCGCGAGTATTTAGTCCCTAGAAGTTAACTAGAATCTAGAAGAGAGGTATACATGTGCCCGTCAAAGAAAATCTGAGGGTCACAGGTGTTGGCATAACCGCGAGGAAAACTTTAAACGAGAAAAAGAATGCTTCGGGATTCCGTCACTCTTCTGGGATGGAAAACTGCTTCCACGAGGAACGCTAATATGTTTCTGGAAACATATCGACTCTTTTTTGTTCCGCAAGAAACGGTTGTAATTATTTAAGTGAAGACAAGAATTAAGTCAGAGAAGTTACGTTAACTTCGTTCTACGGATCTCAGCCATCTCTATAACTTTGATACAAGCTATTATGTAGCTCTCTTACGCGATTTGTGATTCTATAGAAAAAGAAGCTTAAGGTAGTATGATAGAATTATGCCAGAAAGTTGACCCTACATTTTTCAATGCCTGATCGTCAGAGCTCAATCAGCTGCGTCTGCTGGCTGCAACACAAAGTTTGTTTACCGTCTAGTTAAAGAGATATTAATTATTAAAGTTGGGCAAAATTAAGTTGATGGAGGAAAAATTGTATTTTGTCAGATGTCCTTAATTTTCGCAAAAATTAGCAAATTAACCTATGTATTAGAATATATTTTCAGATAGCTTGATATCTGAGGCATTTACTGTAAAAATAATGAACATCATTTACCGTATATTTATTGAGAAATTACTGTTAAATGAAACGCATGCGGCGGCTGTCTCTCTCTTTCGCGTCTTCTCTTCCTAATCCGTAAACGATAGAGAAAAAATGACGATGCAGATTTGGACGTTCAGTAAGCATTGATTTATTTATCGGAATAATTATTATTTCCTAGTATTAAATTCACATTTTCAATATATTTTTCTAGTTGTTTTATGAAAGTTTAAGAAATTATATATGGCTATTATTTGACTTCAGTCAAACTCTACCATACTACCTTAATAGAGAGATGAAGTTTTCTATATCAACTGTCACAATTTCATTTGGAAAATGATAATCATAGAAAAAGTGATAGAGAAAATTGTATATGTATAAATACGTTTCTGCGGCTCTCTTTTTTCTCTTTGTGTAATGACGTCACCGATCGATGACGAGCTCAACTTGGCAGTCAGCATTATTCACGAAAATTTTCTCTCTCTCTCTTTCAAAGTCTAGACTCTAGACACTCTAAAGGGTGTCCGAGAGAGCGTAGTGTCATCGACTGATCGCTGCTATTTCGAGCGAATGCTCCGGCAAACGTATTTACTATTTGTTTGCTTGCATCCACGTCACGTGAGCTGCCAATGCCAGGTCATAATAAGCAGTAGAATGTCACGCGAATCCTGTCGCGTGACGTACATTCACTCGTGTGGTCCATAACAATCAGCATCCCTGAATTTCGGCAAAGAAAATAGGAGGGTATGAAAAAAAATGTGAAGAAAATGGCTGAGGAGATGATAAAGATATAAGAAATGATGTAATTATATTGCCCTTAACGTCTTTTAATTCAAACTGACGAACGTCTATTTTTCGCCGAACAATCGCGTCAGAAATACCAACCTGACCACCCCGTGTTAATTCTGTTCCTCGACTCACATGATCTCTGCCACTCGCTTCTCTCTTCCTTTTCTTTCACTATCTCGCTTTACTTTCAGCTTCATACCTTGTTGACTTTACTACTATTGACTTAGAGGTTATGTACTTACGTATCAGGGATCAATCAATTATCCTCACTGTGTAGTACCTGCGTGACGAATGCTTTTCTTTGGGGGATGATTTAAAAAAATGATTATCCTTCGATATTTAATACGTAGAAATCCTTCATTCTTATCGCGTGAACAAATGTCAAACTTTTGTTTCAATTGAATGACTTTAGGTCATTATTTTTCTCTTATTACCTTTATTTTTCTTTCTCATTCCGTTCGCTTTGGGAGTTAACGATAAAAACACCGATTGCGACGTAAACTGTCCGGAAAGAAGAGAAATAAGCAAGTGAAGTAACGGTATAGAGGGAGCGTATAGGTAGGACAGCAATGAAACAGAAGAAGAGAAGAGTAATGGCTATTCGATCGAAGTGTCGGCTCATAAAACAAATGAAAAAGTCCCTGTGATTTCACATCGATCGAGGGAATCTCCGTTCGTCTATAAAACCGGGGAAGTCTGGGCCGATCGGCGCTGCTCGGTGGTTATAAAATACGCGAATTATTTTTAGCCGTGCAAAAATATCGCAAGGTCGCCGGCACACCGGCACGACTTATATACCAGAGCTTTTGCTCAGCGAAAGCCTTCACGAGAGGGAACGCAACGTGATCGTAATACTTTCCCAAGCCATAGAAACGCGTCGCCACTGTCCGGATGCATGCTAAGAGGGAGCAAGAATTTTAAGCACTTATCACACGTGCCGACTACCGTCTGGATTATGCTTAGAAATGCACGAGATTTGTATAAACGACAGAGTTTATCGTTGCTTGAATCATTGCCAAAGAAGCGTGGCAGTCATCGACTGAGCTTGCTGCCGGTAAAGCCCAGTTAACACAGACTAGTCTTACTCAGTTTCTAATCGCCAGATGGCAATACGAATCTGGGTGAGTTTGCAGAGGTTAGGAGTATGAACTTTATCGACTGCAGAACGGCAAGTATTCTATGATGATTAAGAAACCAACAGTTCAAAGATTTCATATAGTGGTTACTATATACGATCGATTGTTACTACTACAATCGTGATGATTATAATGACAGGTAAACTTTACTTATGTGTTAGCATATCCTGATGATGGGGTAACGAGTGAGAAGACAGAGTTACGGCATCTATACATACCAACCTGAGCTGCCAAAATGATCTATCCCTTGTGAATGCTGGCTTCTTCCACAAGATCTAATAAGAGATCCTCCCCCAAGGCCTTTGGCCTTTCATCGGGTGCACTGGCAGTGGTATCCTATCTAGGGATATAACTTCTGACTATTAGTACTGCTTGTATTATTGTGGTAGTACCAGTAGGTATTATTATCAGTAGAATCGTCTACAAGACGGAACAGTTTTATTCTCTCTCTAGATACACATTACACACATGTGTACGAGGATAGTGCTTATTTATAGATTAATATGGAGAGAGAGTCGCCCGGTACATGCCAGTAGCTCGATACCTTCTCGCCAAACAAAGATCTATGCCAAATACTACGAATACTCCCGGCACGATGAAAACAACCCTTCTCAAGATGGCAGTCGATCATGATCATCATTCATTTTCCGTTGGAAATTAGTCAAGTATATTTGGTCAAATTATTAAAGATTTTTGTGTTGTATTTTATGGACGCAGCATTTATGGTATCCACAGAGCACTGATTAAAGATTGTATAAGGATAAGAAAATGGTAATTGATTACTGGAGCAGTGTCAAGGATAAGGTGGACGATTTTTCTTATGGACAATGAACATTCATTTGAAATTCAAGCATCAATGGCGACACTTCCGTGAACGTTTTATTGTTTATACGACAAAATTCCAGTCGCTGGGAATTGACATTACAAAATGACTGCTAACTTTAGCAGGGCCCAGCGTGACGCAAGCGACGGTTCAGACAATTATTAAACGGCTTGGCAGGTTGTGGTAATTTCGCGTTATGAAGCGAACCAGTAACAGAAGTCACGGTCCTGTTACAAATGACAAAAATCCTTGAAGAACGACGCAAGACTAGACCACGCTTTAGCTTTTCGTAGCGTCTGCTGGCGTCTCGATTCATATATGACGATGTTGCACGTCATCCAAGAAAATTTCCTTGACGTTTATATACGTTCTCGTGACGGATTCTACCAGTGTAAGCGTATCTGAACGCTCGAGTCGAGAATTCGGCAAGAATATAAGCCACTTTTCTTCTTTTCATACTGAGTCACTGGCGTTTCTGGCAAAAATCCATGGATACGATTCCGCAGGAGATGCGAATTCTCTCTTACCATCTTTATAATCTCTAATACCGTTAATTGGAGAAAAATTCCATATACATTGTATCAGTTGATCCAAAGCTATATAGATAAATTTTCAATCGAAGCAATTGAACTGATCTATAATTGGTAGAGTCGTTCAAGTGGAAAGAGCACGTAAAGCTCGTAACGACGTATAGCAACAAAAACTAAATATAGCGACACAAGACTAAACCTTATGTGTAATCTCTCATTCGCTCTCTCCTGTAAAAGAAACGATTGCCGATATCAAATCTGGCGCCAACTTAATGATTTCTCATAACGTCCCAAAGAATGACTGTACTCCCGAGCCGAGATAAATCTCTAAGATCGTATGTAGACGCTCACTCATCTGAAGGTGTTGACGGGGAGCGTGCGCGTGGCGTCCCGTTGACGTTAATTCCACGTTAATTCGACGACTCGACTCGCCAGACGGGGAAACCCCTGACGAAATAGTTTAAAATATACAGCCGCGCCCCGATTGACTTCACCCCTTCCTGATCGAGGTTCGCGATTTCCTTAAAGATGATGAGAAAAAGTTAGTGGATCTTTGTATTTTCCTAATGTTTCTTCTTCGAGATGTTTGTCCCCGATGATCTTTTGCTGGATATTTATAGTGGCGAATGGGACGATCTATAACCACCCGCAACCGGCTATCAACTGGTACCATCGGCTGAGCTTTTTATAGGCTTTAACTCTGGGGTGATATTTACTCAAAACGATGAATTTTTAATTAATCCATCGTGAATTAAAATTAAAGGAATAGTGTCTTTGAGCTCAAGGGATAGCTTACCGATAATATGGTGGTACTTCTCGATGAACTGCGTGGTGCTTTGAATTCCCATGAGTGTCAGGTTTAATGTATCCGAGGAATCCTATGAGAATTCTACGGAGTTATGCTCCGTGATGCTGCGAGCTTGCAAGCACTGTTACACTAGCATAATCACATGTTCGTTTATCGTAATATCACGGACTCGAGGGTAAAGCAAAAGCCTTTTGAATTAGTGAGTATTTTTGGTCACAATACTTCTGTAAGTTTACGTCGCTAAGCGCTGTACTGAATGAAATCTACCGGCACTGACTCCGACGTCACCGTCGTCGGCGTGGTCCCGGGGCATCGGACTTGATGCGAAGCTTTCAAAATAAAATCTCACTAAGCACAATTTCAAATCGCGGCTGTATTAATGTCTGGGAAACCGTTTCGGCGATGATGCGTGCACGCGCGACAACGTGTTTGGCACGGGTTTAAGGTTGCTCGAACATAGACGCAAAGCGTCTTCACGTCCTCCTCCTCTTGGAGGTACTGGTGGTTTATTCCGAAAACACCCTGATCACTTGAAACTAATTGCAGATACGTCTGCGGTCTCCTGAATTAACATTAATAGATATTGCTCGATGTAATTTCATTGATTTACACTGATTGTTCTTGGTGCTGGAAAATTCCTAAGTGATAATGTATTCACAATCGGACGGTACGGTGTCCTCAGTGCGACCAATGCTTTGAGCACGATGTACGATCAACGACTGCTTGAGAAACGGTTTAGCGTTAGCATTGGCAGCGCTGGGACTCTGGCCTATTTTAATACCACACTGTCCTTCCAACCGAAGAAATCACTGTGCCACGGTGCCATTGCTAATCATGATCACTATGTGATCCTGTGGTCCTTTTATTATTATAATGAATTGTTGCGACGAAGAAACATATATTTAATTTTTGGCGTAGCTCCGGTTTTACGGAACGTTCGCATCAGCATAAGCTTTTTGTTTATTGTGGTTTTGCTCTTCATTCTTTTTTTTTAAACTTCTTAATGCTCTGTTATAGACTTGATTGTTGTGGGTCTGCTGAGTATACTCATTTTTCTTCTACTTCATCTTTCTTTTGCTTCTTTTGTCTCTCTACTCTTCACTACCTTCTTCTTGTTCTACGCTCGGTGACGTCACGGGTCTATTTTCGAATCAGTGAACGCAATGCTAAATTTAGCTTCTCGAACTGTACAGTCCAGTTCCGAGATCTGGCCGTGAGCAAAGACACATTGGCGGAAGAAGATACAACGAGAGAGAGTCAATGCATCTGGCGTCTTTATACGAGACGTCTACTTTTCAATAGCGGCGCGATTTCGCGATGAGTTCCGCGAATTTTCGTGGGATTGAAGAAGGAGTTATGGGAAACACGCTTTGGATTTGAAACTTTTATTTGTTATTCTTTGCAATATTAACACCGGCAGGCAATGATTTTATACTAATAAAGGACAAGACTTCTAGCGTCTGTTAAAAGGGGATTTCTAGTTCCAACCAAATTCTATGTCCTCGATTTTTATGTTCAATGCTTCCAATGATGTGTCTATTTCTCCATCATCGTATCCTTCTTCCAGTCCCATTTGCTATGGATAATATTGCAATGATTTAACTTGAAATTTTTAAAAATGATATGAAAACTAACCTGCAAGGCGGCTATTTGCGAAGGATCTCCAACAAATAGTATTTGCGTTTCATTTTCATTAGGTTCATGTGCGTTTCCCGTAATTTGTAATTGGCCATCCTTTCCTACGGTAATCTGGAAAATCAACATGTCGAAGTAATATTACAATGATTTACCTTATTGTAAAGTATTATCGTGTTTACGTACATTCTGTTTGGCTACAATTTTTCTTCGCTTTCCCTTATTCTCCTCAACAATCTCCAAAGGGTCTTGTAAGAAGATGTCAACGCCGTCGTCGTTCTCGATAAGCGCATGCGCAGTTCTCTTATGCATAATTAATGTACTGTTTTGCCGATATCTTCGGAAACATATTTTACATTCAAACGGTCTCTGTTGCGTATGAACCTAATAAATATGCAAACAAAAAATATTTTGTCTCTGTTATTAAAAAACACATCCAACCTTATTTGTCAATACCCTAATTTTCAACTCACTAAATGATGTTTGTAAAGACTAGAGTATTCTGTGAATCGACGTCCACAATTTTCGATCGAACAGGCATAAGGTTTTTCGCCGGAGTGAATCCGTATGTGATTCTTATAATTTGTCGCACTAGCAAAAGCTTTGCCGCATTTTGGATGTGTGCATTTATACGGTCGTTCACCGGTGTGAGTTCTGACATGAACCTGTATGATTAATACACATAAATAAAAATAATCAATAGATTTTTTTCTTTAATATTACGCACCTTTCTAATATTGCTTGTGGTAAAGGAACGGCCGCAGCCTTCGAACGGGCAAACAAAAGGCCGCTCGCCTGTATGAGTTCTAATGTGTTTCAAAAGATCGCCAGAAGTTTTAAAGCTTTTGTCGCACGATGCAGTTGGGCATTTATATGGCTTTTCGCCAGTATGAGTGCGCCAATGAGCCTTTAAACTGTAGCCTGTCGAAAAACTTTTTTTACATTTTGGGTGAACGCACATGTATGGCCTCTGACCTGTATGAGAACGTTCATGGACCTAGAATATAAAAGTATATAATAGGAAAATGTTTGTAAAAGATATGGTAATAATTTTATGTACGCAGTACTCATTGTTTGTACTTTTAAATGATGCGGAGTACTGTAGACTTTTTCACAACCTTCTCTTGGACAGGGATATTGACTTCGTGATTTTGTCTCGGGTATGTTATTTATCACGATTCTACCTTGTTTCTTTTTTAATTTTCCATCTTCAATTTCCCACAAACCTTCATCCATGTCAACGTGACCAGATACCATATATGCTGTGCCATTTATGAGTTCGACCTGAGAATATGTATTATCGACATCATGTGTTGTGGCAGTATGACCTTGTATAAGTGTCGCTGGATCCAGTTCCAACTGAAGCGTTTTTCCATCAGCAAATTCCGACAAATCTCGTAGAAAGATAGTTTCACCATTTTCTAGCTCCAGTGCTGGTTCATCCTTGCCTTCTGCTTCTACCAAAAATAGTTAATCAATTTCTGTGATGCGTGGATCCTTCTGTCCACTAACCATCTTCTTCAAAATCATCGGTGACATAAGCTTGGGTACCATCTGGTAAAGTTATTGCAGTGATAGTTTTTCCAAGTAACTGATCATCTAAAACTAACCCTTGAACTTCGGTAGTATTTGTATTATCAGTGTTCACCATTACGGAAAGGCATTCCAAGATATCTCCAGTAGATTCCTAATTAAACATAATATAAATAGAAAAGAAAATGTGTTATTACAATATAAGATACGATACCTGCAATCCATGTAGAAGAGCATAATCCTCTTGTCTAAAGTTAGAATTCTCAGATGACTTTGCATCCTGTGAGGACATCATTTACACAAGACGAAACTAGAGGAAAATATACAATACTTGAAATTAAGAAAGCAAGCTGACACAATTTTCCATAACAATAACATGTCAAAAATTTGTGGTTACATTTCAGGTACACAGTCACTATAATCCCACTATTAACACTTTACCTCGAGAATAGACTTCATATAAATCCGCACGAGCACAAAGTTACACTACTAACTAATACATATTTCCAAGTGACAAAGGATCCAAAACGTTATCCAGAATTTCTGATATAGTAAACTAATTTTACACGATGAATCGCCATTTTCTTTACTCAGTTTATCAAGAACCAAGCGAAAAGTAGAAGAAGCCTCCTTTTTCCGCGCGAATCTCCCAACTCCAAAAAATTACTCTCACGTAATATCATAACGCGATAAACAATCAGTTATAAAAGACGACGTAAATTCTTAATCCCTTGCATCAAACTGTATCAAACAACCAAAGAATCTTGGGAAATATTACCCATAAACTCGTCTGCCCGCGGACTCAAGCCGCATACAACATGAGTCTAGCGTAAACCTTTGCACTGACATCTAGCAGATGTATATTAAACTATGTACGTCATTTATCATGTAGGAGAGTATCGTTTGCAGTGAATATTCAGGAAAATATTTAGTAAAAACTTTCAAAATAATTCTGCACTACAGGGTATGAGTTGTTTATGACTAGGAATTTATCATAATTATTTTAAAGAAATCTAAAACGTCGGACTGACATTTTATATTAAAATTTTTACATAACGACATTCAAACCATGTATTTTATCATGAGAATGCAGGTTATCCCTTAGAAATTTTAAGACACTAAGATGTGCTTCGCGATATAAAGAATGACCTACCAGGACAAAAATTAGCATAAGACATTATCTCAACCAATCTGAAATTATTGTTCCGCAAGATTAGCCATCGGGCTTGTCGATTGCACAATTTGGAAAGCACACGATTCCTGCCAGGGCATTGTGATCGTCTGAATCGGATAAGAATCGTCAGAGAATACAAGCCTGCTCAGATGTCTGATGGGACTTCCAAGAAGGGTGTACAGTTACAAAGCAATTAATTAAATAAAAGAAACTGAACTCTTATACCTAAGTCCAAATGTATACAAGGCCATGACCTTGATCTCTAATATTATAATTGTACCCAATTTTAATCAAGGGTTGCCTATGTGTATAACCAGACCACACGTGAAATAGTAAAATGGCAATACAACAATAATCCGATTATAAATCGCATTATCCCGGGGCGTCTCTTACGAAATAATAAATTTGCCATATTAGCTCTTTTTCAATAAGCGCTCAAAGCTCATTTCATTCCCGTAACAAAGGCTCTTTGAATGTTTCAATATTCCCACATTACTCAGAACTACAACGATACTCGATAAGCAGTAATATAGTTCAATGATAAACAAATTTTCTAACAATAGACGCCTACGGCTTCACAGCTCCTCAGGGTAGTCCTACATATTCATACTCGAATTAATATACACATTCACGAATTGTTACACGTCATCAACTTTATATATTTGGAAACTGCCTTCATTGGCCATTATCCACACGCACTTGTAACAGATCGAATGTCAAACTCAACCAGAAATATACATAAGGTCACAAAAGAGGCGTAGAATGGCGGAAATCCGGTTCAGAGGAAGTAGAGTTTGTCGAGTCGATGATAAAGACGTATGCTGAAAAGAATGGATTTCAAGGTTATGGGAACGTAAAAAAATGAAATCAGCCTCCAACCAGTATATTTATTGAATATATATATATATATATATATATATAGGGGTTTCTTGTAAGTGATTTTGTAATAGACGGAACATAACATAACAATGGTATACATATATGACAATGCAATTCATTCTACACATATGTCAATAGGTCTTGTGTCAGATTATCAGCAATTAACTTAACGTATACTGCTCCACGTTCTCTTTCCAAAGATCAAAGCTTATGCTCGATCTTGTATAGATCCAATGATCTATGTCACTCCTGTACTCCTGTTTGTTAAGGTCAACACACGTGGGGCTGAAGGTCTGTTTGTGCTGCGGTGCTCTAAAAACAACTATATTATCAAACTGTACAATTGTAATATAAAGTTATATGATTACGATCTCCTTATCAAGCCATGCATCACCTAACCTAATAATCATCAACATTTTTCTAAAGCAACCAATCACAACCAGTTTCCACAGGAGCATCAATTACGTGGCTTTTTCTGATCATACGACCCTAAAAAATATCACATCGACAATTGATCCCATAGACAATTGATTCTACGAACAATTGATTCTATCAGCAAATATAAATCTCCGTGTTCCTAGACATCGATACTCATATACAGGGGAATACTAACCGTCGTGCTCCATGTATTACTAATATATAATATACTGGCATGGGCAAACACAGCATTGTTGCGTGGCCCATGAAAGTATTACACAATTTTTGTGATATTTTTTTTCTCATAGACATCATTAAGTACAATAATAATATGGACGCTGATTTGAATTTAATTAAAATTATCAATATTCCACAAAGCATAAAATTTTATAAAAATATGATCTCATCCATATAAAAGATCATTTATTCGTGGAATCAAAAGTCCAGGGTTCAAATCTCCGGTTCAAAAGACCTGATACTATAGCAATAGCTTGATTGGTGAATTCCATTGAACCTAACGCTGTGATTGTCTTATGTTTCTTATACGATAACGTGTCCAGGTTATATATACATATATACATGTTCTGTATATTTTGGGCAATGATTATCACAGTATTTTTATAGAACCAGTAATGTGCCTGTAAGATAAATTCTACGCAATACGAACAATTTGAATTGATAATGTGGTAGCATCCCAGCATCCAGAAATTCATTGAAAAACATATAACAGATAATTATTCACGCCTTTTTCATCAGCTTGTACAATATGTCGAATCTCCAAAACTATTTTCAGCGATGGACCAGTATTTTAATTTTCCAATGAATAATCAATAAATATTCACGTAAACAAAATATAATTTAATTAGTCAATATCGACTTTCGGACCAATCTAGTGGAATATTTAGGGCTAATCTATATATTTCAATGATATATGCATGAGACACACAAAATGAAAGTACTTTCTGTGAAACGTCCTCGCTATCGTCCTTAGTCCTTCTAGACTAGTCAGCAGTCAGGTGGGGTTCACTGTTCACACGAAGAAGGGAGATCTTGGGTCCTATGCATCATGACATTCTCCCAAGAAGTCTGAACTGGATCAGTTTCAGCTCGAGTACGCGACACTTCGTACATTATTCGAATATTTTGACTTTTTGAAAAGGAAAGTACACAGGTATAACAGAATTTCGAGTAATTCAAGTGATCCTCGAAAGTGGGGTTAGGATCATATAGTGTCTAATAAAAACGGAATATAATAGCAGGCATGTTGATGGTGAGTAAAAAATAAAATTGATTGAAGAGGAATAAAAAAATAGTCTAAAATATTCAATGGGTTGATAAAATCTATCATTCAAATAATTTTTTAATATTAATCATAATAAATCAATTTATTATTGAATTGCTTTTGTATTGGAAATTGAATTGCAGTTCCTGGTTGTATATGTGATTGCACTGTCTAGACATCTATAGATAGTATTACATATAGATGTGTATTCGTATATAGATATAGTCAGAGTACGATATCGGTTAATATAGTCAAGGAACTTTTTATATATTGTAAACCATTAGAAGATGACCCCTGATAGATAAGATTGCACTTATGGCCGATTTACTATATTCTTGAATTATTTTTCATCTCATTCGTAGCGCTTATAACCGGTAATACATTTATATGCAAAAATAATGTAGGCTATTGCATATTCCTATGACGTAATTACTGGATATGACTAGTTGGATAATACGATAGCGAACTCTTATTGATGGTGAACTGGTTAGACAAAATCCATATTATTCTAATGTAAAGGGACATAAATGGGATTTCAAGTAATTTCAAATTTGACTTTCACCCTCTCGCAACACTCTCATGCATAGTTAAATAAGATTTTACAAATTTTATGAGGTTTTTTTATTATTCAAATTTCCTGTCAAAATAATAAACGATTCGCAATAGATTACTGTAGCGTGGTGAACGTCAGGCGAAAGGTTTCTGCGAATATCCTGGTGCATTCGAAATGCGTGACGCATGCATGCACGCGCAGTCCATTGTTCACTTTGTGCTTTGCAAAATTTTTTCTTTAAAAATTTGCAAGAGTTAAGAACACCTGATTTTTTGTTTCCGTAATATCCGCTTGCTGAAATTAGTCCAAGGCGTAAATTTTGAATAAATTCAAATTGCAATATCCTTTATGTTTTCACTGTACCTACTATCGTAAAAATCAGGCGCATCTCCAGCGAAATCCAAGAGGTCCAATTAAACGTCCCAAGACCGTTAATTAACAGCAGCCGATACGCTTCGCCAAGATTTATAACAGCGGCTTCCTGATGATTCTCCGTTCCCTTACTCAAGTGCGCGTTTACTTTGTAATGAATTTCACATACATATATAGTAAGAGCCATCGTAACGCCGTCCAAAACATGTTGGATATCTGGAAAAAGATTTAAGACCGATTTATGGTCGATCCTGAGCAAGGCGGGAACGTCAGGAGTTCCTCAAGCGAGTTGAGTAATGTGTACTAATAGAAACTAAAAACATTACAAGATAATTATTTAATCGCTGTATCCTTGGGTTGAAAAGACTTAGATGGTTAGTGTCACATAATAATTGCTACGTAAGAACAGGATTCCATTTTATACAAATAAAAAACAAAAATTGACATAAATGCAGATTGTATAAAAAAATTGAATACACCTGACCCATTTTTTTTCATTGAAAATTTCACAAATTTTAACCATCACGTTAAAGGTCAAATGCATCACTAACGGTGCAGTTGTGTAAGAAAATTAACCTTGCTAAAGATCCAAACCTTTTACTGTACAAGAAGTCCGAATCCTCCCCAGACAATTATGCAGCTGCATTGTTGTCTGTATAAAGTCATAGGAATGTCAGGAGAGAAATCGAGCTTAACCCTTGAACTCGATATTGAGTCACTGTGGCACCAGCAGCAGTAGTAGCAGTACTAAGGAGGTGCTTCTCAACCACCTCCATTAAGGACGTATCTCGTAAAAAAATTATTAAATAATCGATTAACTTTTATAAAAAAATTGCGCAACCGTATTTATCGATACAAAGTTGTATATCTGCCGTGCGTTATATAATAATCAGTACGCGTTTCACAAGGCTCCACCTATCCTGAAGATATACGATAATAACGGTAATGAACAGTCTGAGATGCGCTATGGCGCTTCGCCATCCATAGCCAGTAATTGGTAAGTGGAGCCCAAGTCTGCAAAAGTGCATCGTCCATCGGCTCGAACCAAATGGATACAATGAATCCACCTCAGTCTGGAAATCGTGTAGGCACAATCTTGTACTCCTGTGGCGAAATCACTCGACATAATACATACAGCCCATGAGCACTTCAGTGAGCCACTGTTCTCCCGCTCGCTCACTCATTTAATGTTTCAGCACTGATATATGTATACATATAAGAAAGCTGATTAATACCAGACCATACTAAACGAACGTTATCAAAGGCAATTACGAACTTTTTCAAAATAACCAAAAATATTCCCACGCTACATAGCTGTTTATGACATTACAAAATTTTTTATTTTTTAAAAATTTTTCCAAATTTTCTTATCATTATTCTACCTGGGAAATATTATGCGTCTACTAGCTCTGATGAAAGTCACTTTTTATATATCCATTATATAGGCGCACCAACATATGGATGCTGTATATCGTGCAAGATACAGTCACATGACTCTTCTGCGGTTTATAAAGGCTAAGTCCCGTGATTCTTGCTTCACTTCCAGCTTCAATAAATTCATCCAGCCTGTTGGTGCAACATGGTCGACCATAGAATCCGACTCTCGTCTACGATCCCTCGTTACACGATAAAGATCAGAAGCAATGCTCTGATTTTACTTATGCTGGATTTCCACGAGTCTGCGTGTTTTACGCCTTGAAAACATTACCGGTATACAATGAGCTGTGAAATAAAGAATTACCGTAGACACCAAGATTCACGCGTGAATTCGAACTACAAAGACCCTTGCTGTAATGCTGTCGTGCATTTTTAACTTTGATTACCTAATCCAGCAGGAATTTCACATAGATTTTATCAGCCGTAAATACGAACTAATAAGCATTGCCAGTTTGAATTTCTCTTATTCGCGTTCTCTCTATTTCTCATGTACTCTTTAAATAATGTCTCTCTATATTTTCTATCTCTAGCACAATTTTTTTCTCTTTCATCTCACTCGGACGCCATTGTCTTAATTTCAACAGGTGTTGATACCTTAAGCACGTATCTATTATACAATTTTAGCAACGTAAACAAGGATAGGAATATTCGTTCAATATAGAGATCTTATTGTTATCATTTCGATTACTATCATCTCATAAGTATTGTTCGTGTCATCGGATTACGTGATAGTATAATAGACGATAGCGTAATCGTAAGTTCGTTCCATTCGCCAACAATCTTATCTTAATTAACGAGCTTCTGATCTGAACGACCATCGTGGGTGCTATTCACTATATATATATATATATATATATATATATATATATACATACATACATATACATATATACGTCACAGTTATCTTAGAACAGTATGAATTAGTGGCAAGGTCATTGTTCCATTAAAACTGGATTGGTCCGTAGCCAACGTACAGAATTTATTCTCAGATGCGATTCAGAGAATATATACGTACCACGCTACATAGTATATACATATATGTATACATATATAGACAGTGTATAGCTATTCTATGAGAAAGTACGAGAAATACCACTTTGACTAATAGCCAATGTTTTGACTGGATTGCATCATTAGTGTGTTAGGAATAATTGGCCTTTTTCGTGGACATTGATTGACATTATCCATGAGGTCCCCTTTATGAATTTGGGTACCTATGAAATGTTCCTCTGCGGGGAGTAAAAATATAGTATAGAATAAGGATACGGACTCTGGCAACAGGCTAGCTTCTGAAATCGGTGCAAGGACTATGTTAATTTTATTGATCTGAATAATAGAGCCAATTCTCTCGCTGAATTGCGACTGAACTGGTTTCAGTCATTCCACTGGTATACTGTTACTGATAAAGTCTTTAAATTTTAATAACTTTTATTTGCATACTTCATTCATATATCGTGCCTTATTATTTCATTATGTGTACTATTTCCGGGTATCAGTTCGATTTTATTGATTTCTTTGCTGTTAACGTGAACAAAGTCCTTGGATGATGCGATTGGTATTTTTTTTCATTCATACGTACGAATACGAATGTTAACGTGAACGATCAATGAGAATATGTTGGCTTAATAGTCGCAGATCTTATAGTTGCAATGTAAATTGTGTAATGATGAAATTTCATTAAAGTTACTACTTATCTTTGTTTTTCTTTGTAATTTGAAAATTATTATATGTAACCAGTGCTGTATAACTTAATAGTGATTTTATTGATTTTGTATTAATTAATGACTTTGATTAATCTTTGGTTTTATACTTTGATCGCGTCTTTCAGTTACGTGCCTTAGGAGTCCTCTTATCCATAGCAACGATAAGGGCTGCTCCACTTGCTAGCGTTCATGTTAAATTTGTTTCGCCTCCACATACTTACGAGCACGGATTGACAACTCATGGTAAAGATATATTTTTTAATGTGCAATTTACTTGGGGAGATTCTGATCTATCTTGACTTTTGATTTATGAAATTTTGCAGATGGAAATACCATAGCGCAAAAATCGTATCTCTCTGTGGGACGAAGGAATCTGAGTAAAGGCCAACATGGTGCAGTATTACTATATATGAATTAATGAAAACAGTTATTAGGTACATATGAGGATATTAGAACTAACTTTTTTTTCTTTGATTCGTAGCAAAAAATCTCGAGCAGACTGAATACATTGGTAGACGTACTGGTAGAATTTTACGTGGTCGCGTAATAAAACCTGAAAATGCTGAATCCTTGTGGCCAATTGGTGTTTTTATTCCTCCGGTAGATAAGAACGATCTGGGTTACAGTTCTCAGGATGCAGCTGAACATATGACTCCGGATTTCTCAAACGGACTTGGTACTTGAATTCTTTCTTAAAATCATTGTCAATGTTAAAGGATATATAATGACGCGTTTCTTCCAGAACATCCTGATCCATTTCTTCTGACTGGTGAAGAAGCAGCATTAGCTGTGAAATTGATTTATGGACGTGGCGAACTTTTCTGGGACAATTATCCACACGTGAGGGCTTTGCTTAGAAATCAGGAAGAGCGCATACGGAATGGTCTACAAGGCAACATTCTGAGTAGCCTCAGGCCAGATTCGCCATTTTACAGAAATGTTCAATAGCATAGTACTGGCAAATAATTTTTAATAATTATTTATTCCAAATCCTTTAACGTTAACAGGTTGTGCTAAAAGTGAATACAATGTAATACTCCAGAACACAGTTATCTAGTTTTTCATACATTTTTCTTTCAAATCAATAATTATAAATTATGTAGATATACCCTACGCTCTCCTCGAATAAATCAACTAATACTTCTAGACTGATATTTTTTTTAAATTTATTTATTTATTTAGTTTGGCAGTTACGTGGTACAGTCCACGCGTGTTACACGACTAGTTTACTGGACGATACAGAAGATGTATAGTCTGTGGCTTGAATCTTGGTGCGTGAAATATCACGCGAGTATATATGATACTTTTAGATAGGAATATTAAACAAATAGTTTAATCTTAAGTAAATGCGTTTAAATTAGCCAGCCTCTCAGAATTGCTAGGCAAGTGAATATCAATGTACTGGAAAATGTAATGGCAGTAGATCCATTGCATACATCTCCCATGCAAAAACATATGTATACTTTCTTATAATTTCGCATAGTGTATGCACATCTTTCTTCGCCATCGTCCGGTCCTCTTTGAAGGCAGTGTCTCTCTGTGGCAACTCCATACTCTGGAGCAAATGACAATCATTGTTAATAGACTAATTATTTACAATAGTTTTTTTTTGGAATTAATGACTTTTTAATTATATATTTTTTTTACTTACCATTATTTAAACCTTCGGTTTCAATGATTTTTCCACACCAGCCAGACGCACAAGGTATTATTTCCACTCCTCTTAATTTTTCAGCTTCTGTCATATTTGATGGAAATGGATCCTTACAGGTACCACGTTCTCCTCTCGATCTGCAGCGGCTGCATCTTTTTAATAAACCTGTTAATAAATTGTGGGGATTCATTTAACGTAATAAATAATTGACTTCGTTGAATGTTCCTGATGATTAATCACACTTTCCAACTTGTGACAAATATCCTCGTACTTGAAATACTATCCAAACGGATATTGGGTTAGGATAAGTAAAAATATTCTCATGTTACGTCATTCACGGTTTATGGCTTTTCATCAAGAAATTTATGAACTTTATACAAGTCTCTCCCTAGATTCTAACAATACGTCAAAGGTATGTACCTGGATAGGAGTGAAAGTGACGTGTTCGCCATTTTGGTGAACTTACCGTTGGCCATGTGAGGAACGAGTCCAATGCCAAGGAGTACGAGACACACGAGAATATTTCTGGAAGCCATCGTTTCTTCTTAAGATTTTGATCACAAGTCGACACCAACACGATAATTGAAACGTCGATCAGTGCTCAGCCATTTTGAAGCGCTCCACAATCGGTGTAAAACGCAAGAACCGGACGCCACTCGATTCCTTTCACTTTGCACTGTGTGTTAAGGCCTTTGCGTACTGGGGAAAAATTATTTGGAATCCATACGGCTAATAATGATTGTGCTCCTTCAAAATTTTTTACGATTGACCACAAGAATTTTGTATACCTTCGTTGAAGTCGTACGGCGAGTGACTGGAACTCGATTCGAATGTCGATTCTTATAATTGGGTCACAGAGAAAGCATTTGTGGTAGTACAGATTCGTACAGATTTTAATGCCGATGCAGACGGTTTTTTATTAAATACATAATTTGAATTAAAGAAGAACTAGAGTGATAATAAGAATTAAAGTTTATAAAGATAATTGATGTCAAAATACTTAAAATTATTTTATTTCGAGAATTAGTTACTATCCTAAAATTTTGGTAAATTCTTTCTCTTGGCATCTATTTCTTCGAAGCCTTTGACTTTAAATTTATCTTTGTTCTTACAAACTATAACCAGTCCAGCGCAGTAGCAAAATGAACTTAGTAGAAATATAAATCCTAGGTAACCCATGTGTCGTAGAAATGCTGTAAATCAAAGGAATTTGTATTTAAACTAAATGTTATGCTATGTATATAGAAATATATTGGCAACCGTGTTATAACAGCGCAGTGAGTTGGTAACGCTTCAGTAGCGCCAACTATTAAGTGCGGTTTATATTGTTTCATACAACTGCCGCTACGTGGCGTCGCTACGATACTCAGTTTCTCGTTAGTGATCGGAGTATCATACTATTAGTATATAAGTCTGATCTAAACAACACTAAGTGTACTTGCTTCGGCAGTACATATACTAAAATTGGAACGATACAGAGAAGATTAGCATGGCCCCTGCGCAAGGATGACACGCAAAATCGTGAAGCGTTCCACATTTTTTGACAAATTGTGCTTTACCTTGAGTCAATAGTCTTGATTTGGACACGACTATTATTTTTACTTGCATCATATTCACATTATCTACGTAACAGGTATAATTGCCTTCTTCGGCATGTGAGACTCCTGAAGAATGAAAAGATATTAGTTTGTATTATTTTTTTTCTATACCTTTGTACGTCATACCAACTAAATAGAGAGAAGCAAAAGTGTCTACAAGAACTCGAGGATCTGGATCTTTCTTGCGAAATGATTGACCCATGCCTTTTTTTAATAGTAATGCGTCCTTTCTCCACACAACCAACGTTTCCAAATTCGACCTAACATTATAGTACGTTATTATTAATCAATAAAAAAAATGCCAATTGATATGAGTTGACGAAATGCAATTATTGTTACTCGGGACAGGTTATGGCTAAGTGAGCTCCTTCGGCAAGAACATATCGTTTTTTGTATTTGAATCTGCTCTTCTTCTTCTTCTTTGCTTTAATGCAATCTTTACACTTTTCTTCTAGGATGAATTCAGGCAAATATCTTGTTGCCCTACTTATACCGGGAAACTGTTCCATCAACAGTATCGATCTGCAACATGTTATGGGTAATACTATTCGCCATTTTATACACTTGACAGTTTAAAAAGTCTACCTGCAAGGTAGCGCAGGCGATTTTAGGAATAATTTCGCTACAGACGATGTTCGATCCTTCATGAGCGCCTGAAAATAACGTTCCATGTAATTTTGCTTAACCCTTTCAAAATTTGTTAAGCGTTTTCCTTCTATTACATCATCTATATGGCGTTTTATTCTACAGTAACCGCGACTCGTTTTAAAGCCAATTTTCCAAATGCAACGCTCGCAGCGACTCCATAGGCCCCATTCGGAAACTACTTCCAAAATGATTCCTGCTTCACGAATCTCAACCAGATCTGACATGGTTGATATCTGTTGAGATACAATTTTTAATTTACGATATTTTACGAAATATATGATCATTTACAGAAAAGCGCATGGTCACAGGAGCCATGTTGATTTCACGATATTTTTCCCACTCCGTTATATTTCCTTTTTCCACGGATACATCTTTTTGTTTGAATACCGCTGAAAATAGGATATTTTATAAAAAGATTAAGTTATTTTCGTTAAAATTGTTACGTTCGAGTCTGTAATTAAATTTATATTCCTCCTCTTGACCCGCTTGTCCATGACATCTATAAATGCCTTTGTCCGACATCTCAAAACTCTTGATTACTAATGAATATTCAGGCGTTACATGAATTCTGTTATAAGACATATTATTATCCATCCCAAGATCAACTTCCTTTACGGATTGTGATTGGTAAAGATCTTGTAAGTGCCAAATTTTTGGTTGATTGTCATCGCTATACCCGCTAAACATAGAATCCGTTTGAAAGTAATATTTCAGGTAAATAGATAATATGGACGAGTTAACAAGATTTACCAAAAATGACATTCAAGTAAAATAGTTGTATTAACCTCGGCTTCTACGAGAAGGTATTCATCATTTTCTTCGGAAGTGATTAGCCTATCTTTATTTCTACAGTATTTATAAATTTCTGGTCTAATGTTCATTGCTAACATCAAGCAAACGTTGGCATATAGTATCAAATATAAATAACTCAAATTTATCATAGCTCCGAATTTGCGCCTTATCGAAGCTTAGAGAGAATACAGTGGAATGCCTCGGTTGATCGTGTCCCTCGATTCAAACTTTTAAATATTTCCGGGCTTTTTAAGACTTCCGGAACGGACGGAAATGGACCGAACACGGTGGACGAAAGTAGTGGAGGGGTTTGGCGGAAACACGTACCCATGATGCAACAGTCAATATCAACATGGCGGACGCGATTGAAAGTGAGTGAAATTCACGTAATTCTTGATCGAATTAAGTCTGTTAAACTGCATAAAACAGTAAATCAGCTTAAGAATTATATACATAGCACCGTTGTGTTTCTTTTTATGTATAGGAAATCGGTTTTTACCGGAAGAGAAAATGGCGGTTACCGTTTGAATGAACCACGGACGGGATGGGTTTAAAATTTCAAAAATGACCAATGCACAATTCAAGCGGGACGGCGAGTCTTTCGTGAAACAATTTACGATTTTTCGGAGGGCCGCGTTAACCGGATGGATTTAGTTGTCGGGTTACAATTGTGAATTATTGCATTTCTTACTACCTTTACTATCGCGATAACGCGTTACGCGTTCCTCCTGTTTATACAAGTTCGTCCTAGTTTGGTTATGTTGGAATTCAGAAGTGGGAAGTCGGACACGTACGAATTCCTCGTCGGTGCTTCATAATTTCACGACATTCGAAGTGTAAACCTACCGCCACGGCTTTGGATTATTTCATAATGGATTGTACGTTTTGAAGTATTGTTCTTATTCTAAATATGGCGCGCAACGGTATTTAAGAGTATTGCTCATTGAAAAAATAGGAAAATCAACGTTGAGTCAATATTTTGGTCATTCAAATGATTTTCAATTTGAATGTTATTATAAAAGAAATGCGACTCTGTCGCTTTAGAGATATTTACGACATTAACATGAAATTTAAATCTTTAATATAATGCTATAAATTTTGGAGCAGTTAGTGTACCGTATTAGAAGTTGACAAGAAAATTTAAAGGATTTATTTACTTTTTATGTGATAACAGTTAGTGAGAGTTACTTGTAGAATAGTGAAATAGACTAAATTAATAATTTTCAGATGAGTCAGCAGAGACATTATTGTCTATCAAGAATGGAGGCTATCCGTCTATCGATGAAATCAAGGTAGAAGTTCTGGACGATGATGGGATGGACGTAGATGATCATCATATTTCTAACAACTCAATGGATTCTCATATGGATACCGAAGACTCAGAGCCAATGCCTGAATTAGGACCAGCAGCTTTGGGTCTTCAAAGAGTTGGTGCACAACCACCACCTAAGCCAAATCTTCCCAAACAGCCAGTACAAGTTTTAAATCGCAGAGGCATGCCTGCTAGGATTAGAAAAAAGAATAAATTATTTTATGATGATATATTAGTCAATCACCCTCACCATAGGTAAGTCATTGTTTCACTATACACATAGAAAGCATCTCACACGAATTTAATTAAACTTTTGTTGCATTTTGTTTTTAAAAGAATAAAAAAGGATCCTTTAAATCCTGAAATGAAACAGTCACCCAAAAAGGTTCCTAAACCATCACCTGTCAAGAAACAAAACAAGCTAATACATGAAACAAAAAAGAGTAGTGGGACGACGTCTCAACCAGTTACTCCCATAACTACACCAATCAAAGAAGAAAAAGAACCAGAAAAGCCATCACAACCATCATCACCGGATCGCAAGATTGGTCAAAAAATTGGCATGAGACTGAGAAATTTACTAAAACTTCCCAAAGCACACAAATGGGTGTGTTACGAGTGGTTTTATAGTAACATTGACAAGTATGTATTAATCATATTCATTTATATATAGATAATGAATTGCTTACGACAATATTGATATACTATAATTTTCCTAACAGGACTTTATTTGATGGGGATAATGATTTTATGATCTGTCTTAAAGAATCGTTTCCTCAATTAAAAACACGTAAATTGACACGGGTGGAGTGGTGTAAAATACGAAGAATGATGGGAAAACCAAGACGATGCTCGCAATCTTTTTTTGAAGAAGAGAGACGAGAACTAGAGAGAAAAAGACAAAAGATACGTATGCTTCAGCAAAGAAAAACGGCAGATATAAGTAGTTTTAAAGATTTGCCAGCCGAGATTCCTCTCCAGCTTGTCATTGGGACGAAGGTTACCGCCAGACTCAGAAAACCGCAGGACGGACTTTTTACGGGTAGCATAGATGCCGTGGACACGAGCAATAATACATACAGAATCACATTCGAGCGGGCAGGCCTCGGGACGCACAGTGTTCCCGATTATGAAGTATTGGTAAGTGTAAATGCATCTACCTAAAATGTATTACCTTTTTTAATAGATAGAAAATCTAACGTGTTATTACGTCCGTTTACAGTCTAACGAACCACCAGAAACTATTAGCGTGGCGTCCTTCGCTCAAAAATTCCGACCACGCCACGTGCAATATGTGCCTTCGCCACCGTATGCATTAAAATTAATGTCACCCCGATTAAATAATGATCCTTTGATATCAAATGCATCGTTACCGAAAAAATCGCACATCGGTGGAACGATGAATGGCTACCCTCTGAAGCTTCTGGAGTTTATGGTCAAAGTGAATAAAATGCTGGCAGCTAAAAAAATAAAAATTAAGAAACTCAAAGAGATGAATAGTGAAGCAGAAAAGATACGGTCCTTTGGTGAACCACTGCCGCCAGATTTTGAAATGAAATACGCGGGGTAAATGTTTAATATTATATCCACAATAACTTATTTTTTATATCGATGAAAATTTCAATATGCAATTCAATGTCTTTCTTTCAGGACTGTAGTAGAGTTAGATAAAATGAATGTAGCACTTCAAGACTTCCTCGACGACGTTCAGGAACTCTGCCACGAAATGGCGCCGGAATCGAGTGTGGCAGCTATGCTAGTTCCATCTCATCTTCGTGAGAAGTGTCGTCAGGAAGCAGCTGACATGGTAGCGCGAAATAATATGGTAAATGATAAAGGTCCTGGGAAGATGAATCAACTTGTTACAGATCTCACTGCTCTTATGTTACAAGTAAAGGTAAGGAACATTCTAAACTTTCATACATATCTTTAATTTCAATTCTTCATTTTTGATTGAATAATAAAAAATCTTCCGTTACAGAGTCTTTCCGATTCTGACAAAAATGCCTACGAATTAAAGGTGTTGCAAGGAACCATGGAACAAATAAGGTCAAAATTAAGTCCGCAGAATCAGCAAGTTTTTCAAAACTGTGTGGAAATTCATATGCAACATATTCAATTGGGTCTTGGACAGATTGGAGCACTGACACCATTTATGGCACAAAAGGCTTAGCGGTGACGCATTGACGATAAATTTGCAGACCTTCATCGTAAACAAGAACTTTAAGAACGACATTGATTTTTGTTATTTCTAATATGAGAAACAAATTTTTTAATGGTCGTTCGCCTGTATAGAGATATATATGTATATTATTATTCTCGTTTATAAGGCTCATTCGTACCAGCCTATAGGGTACATTCTAAAATTGATTGCCAATTTTGAGAGTGTGATTGTCTCTATTTACAAATGCATACAAATAAATATGGACATGATTGCGGTGTGTTGGTAGTCAATTTTGGAACGTAACCGTAATTCAATTGCCGTGATTTATTATGATCACTTGTACATATAACGAAATCTCGTCAACGATTCGTTAATTATTCGCGGATTATTTTTATGACTGCGGTGGAATCGAGGCAAACAATAATATTAATAGTTTTTTCTTTCCCACGCGAATCATTCCTCCGTGGTATTTTGCTATCTTTATTCGTAACGAAACTCACGAGTGACGTGTTCGGTGCATGAAATGCAACATGATGTACTAATCCTCTAGTTGATTAACGTCAGAGTAAAGATAAACTCAAAAGTTTATTTGAAAGATATGTGCATGAGTAAAGCCTAGATGCAGGCAAAAATTCTAATATAAACTAGTCGCACGACATGATTGTGTTTGTGCAGGTTAGTGTGTTTATTGACTAGAATGCCGTTGAATGAAAATTATTGAATTATAACAATTGAATCGAATTTTTGAAGAATAAGAGGAATGGGTGCAAGCAGTGAACTGTGAGAATTTTGTAACATGAATAGTAAGTTGAGGTTTCGACGTAGGATATATTAGGCAGATACAAGATATTTCATTACTATTGTATATTCCTACTGTATAATTCAAAGTTTAATATTTTATTTTATTGAAGTTTAGACATTGACGTGAATGTCATAACAAATATATTGCTGTGTGTAAGAAATGAACAGAGGGAAAAGGCTTCGGCACCTTTAGCACTGATTTATGTAAGAAATCTTAAGGGTGGTTATTTTTCTCTTTTTATCTTTGCCTTTTCTTGTCTTCTGCAAAAAATTATTTCACATGTAATCAGTAGACTTACATCTCTATCGTATTCACGTACAGTGTTCTTTATTGTAGCTTCTTTGTTTATATACAAGTAGCCTATATTATTTTTCTTTTCTTTTTCCTTTTCCTCAAATTTACCTCGATACGTCTCTTTGCAATAAGTGAACAATAAAAGTTCTTCGAGCTTCTAAGAAAAAACCCGACGTATCACAATGAATTTAAAATTTACAAAGGGCACCCATTGCTGTCAAGGAGGAAAGAGACGCCACATTTTTATCTAGTCGATGACGATTGTACTACGGTAAACAATTAGTAGTAACGATCAGCCATTCATGATATATTACATATTACATGATACCTCCGTAAGATACAGAGCACTCTGTAAATGAAAAATCTCTATTGTTTTTCTTAAAGCTTAAAGTTGCAAAAAACTGCATACAACAATCATCTAAATTGATTGCAACATTCTTTAAACCATTTAGGGATTTACAAGTCAATCATTTGAATGCCGATTATTTCATTTTTAATCCATTGGTTCTTGTAATTCGTTTCTTCCCATTCTAAAATGTTATAACTCTGTCTTGATGAAACTTTTGTTTATATCGATTCTGTATAGTTATATGACTTCTGTTTCCTTATTCACGTTTTCCTTTTTCTCAATTATTTATTTCTTGTGCTTGTTCAATGTTTCCAGCAGGAGATCTGCGTCTTCTTCTGTTTTAACCCTCAACAGTATAGGCGTGGGTGGTGGCTGTGAGTCCGGCATAGGCAGACACGCCAACATCACAGTATTCTTGTTCATACGTTGAATAGGAATACTGGCAGTTAGTAACGTGTTAAGCAGTAAATTTCCAAGTGATGTCTCTGCGCGCACTATCAATTGAATTTTGCCATTTGGTGTGGGTTTCAAGAATAACGTCCCTACACCGCGGTCGCTGAAACTGCTTTCTTTCTTCACGAAGACCTTGCATCTGTAAAAGAAATTTATATATGAAGAATAATATTTCGTAAATATTTAGATAGAATTTTTACAAGTTATTCACCGCTGTTCATAGACGGCACCTTCTTCAGTGACTGGTTTAAAATCTGGCTTAGGTGGTTCATCCTCCTCTTCCTTATTCTCATTCTCAGGTTTTTCTTCGCTGTCTTGTGGTTTTACTACTTGTGCAGCAAAGGAAAATGGTTTTGCACTATGAAGATAAACAATTCTTAATTTTAGTATCCGTGATAATTATTGATCTTTTCATGCTTTATAAAATAATTACCTTCCAAAACTGAATCCTGCTGTAGCTGTACTCGCTGAGGAACTTTGTCCAAAACTGAAAATTGGTTTTACGTCGGATTTCGTAGAACTTTCATCTTTTTTTTCCTCTGATTTGTTAAAAAATGGATTTTTATCTGTACTAACGTTATCAAAAAGACTCTTGCCTTCCGACTTTTGTTCTGCGTTACCAAAGATTAACTTGGAACTATTCATATTGCCAAAAATTGATTTTTCCGGTTTCCACTCGCCACTGCTAGAGGATGCTGATATTGTATTACTATTTGCGAAAATTGAATTGTCAGACTTTTTTTCTGGTGTTGACACAGTCGTTTGCTCTGCTGCTGTGTTATCGCTGTTAAATGATTCTTTTTTCTTCCCTTGAGCACCTATAGTATTCTTACTTACATCAGAGCCATGTTTTGCTTCTATTTCTTTTAGGTATTTCTCATAATCGCGAAATATTGGCGACAAAATACAAAATGGATTTGAGTCTACGTGGGTCTTGATCCATTGACTAACGCTTTCATTTAATCCTTTGAGTTTAGCATAGTAATCGGATGACTTTTTAAATATGGCATCTTGTTTTTTGTTGGTATCACTCACAGTACTTGATTGTACTGAAATCTTAGACAGAGTGGATGCAGATTCCGTATTTACTTTTTGTGTGCCATTTTCAGTAGTGGTTGTAGCACCATTGCTTGGGGTATTCGCATTAGTCATGGTATTAGGATTTGTGACTGGGTTGGTAGTTGTACTGGATTTCACATTAGCCAAAAAACTAAATGGAGATGAAGAACTTGCTGTTGATGCAGTCTTAAAACCTGTGAATGCTCCAAAAGCACTTTTTGTAGGCCCCTGAATAAAAAGTCTGAGTTAATTCATGCTCAGCAATGATTATTATATAAGACACTTCGTTAGCATACATCACCCGAATTTGGTATTCTCCTTCTGGCTGCTTTTATAACTCTCTTCTCAAGTATATCATCAGCTGCTTTTAAGAATGTGCCTGCTTCTTCTGGTACATCCTCATGATTCCAATTATCATGATTTAATTCACTGGTTGCTGACCGCTTGCTAGCCATAGCTATATGAGCATATAGTATTTTTACAAATACTTCATTACATATAATTATGTGTGCTTATTGAATATTTTATACAACATAGTTCTAGTAATATTAGTTGAAGGATATTTTAATCCTGATTGTTATCAAGCAGAATATTATGCTGTCATGAGAGGTTAGACCTTAATCGTTTATCATGCAAACTTCTATCTAGACATGTTCTCTTGTATCTTTGTGTAATACTATATAAATATTGCGGGTAGAACACATTTTTATCTCTAAAGGTTTCTAAGAGATATGGAATAGAGTACGTCAAAGCACAAACAGAATAAAAAATACTGTGTTCAGGTTAACTATCAAATAAAAAACAAGCCTAAGTGTTCATTTTCAATATATGATATCAATTCTAAACGCGTCTCAAGAACTTCTCTTACCGTAACTGTTTAAAACGTACACCTTAATCAGAATATTTATGTTATCACGATGCGCTTTATAAATTATCGCGAATATTGCAAGTGTAAATGAAAATCGGCACAGCGCTGCGCGGGTGAAACTATTGGAGTCAATGGAGTATGCGCTGGAATTAAGGCTGTTCAGACTGAACGCCTCAAGCTCATTAAAGCAACCAATCACAAAGTGACTTTATAACACGTGACGTAAAAGTTACTTTGTAATTGGTCATTTTTCGATGCTTGATGCGGTTGGACTGAATACATCCTAAATTGCTCTAAAAACAGCAATAAACTACCGCTCGCCGCTATAATGTGTCTATATTTTTTGCGACCTTCAATAGTTACTAATTAAAGAAATAAGACATTATCATAAAAGTTTCTATTGCTGTAACCAAGCTTCCGTACCTTATTCTTAATTAATATCCTAATAACCGGTATTCTTTGAATTCAACATTCAAGACTAATAACCAAACACAAGTTTCAAGAACTTTCAAACTGGGCGCCTATCTTAAATAGCTGTCGTATTAGAATCTATAATAAAGATGGCTACTATACGTGCGTGGTGCATTTCCTCGCGTGCCGTAAACGCAATTTGATGTCGCTACGATCGCCGGCATCACTACACACCCCTGCGCTCTCTTATTATTGGTAAAACATCTGCCTAAAAAGATTTCTTTTGAATGCTGCTGCGATCCGCCAAAGGCAAAGGGGTACGCGCGCCGGCGTGAAACCTTGGCGAGACCGTACCCTAACCTGAAAGTGTGCGTGTCTGGGGTCGAGGAGTCGGCAGAGTCGCGTTGTTATAAAATCAGTATCTATTCGTCCACGGTAAGAAAACTCTCTTTGGTAGAAACACACCGAACGCTCTTGTGATCAGGCGGTGGGGGAAGTCGGTTCTATATTCTAGTGGGAACTGTGATCCCTCGCGCAACTTGGCACACGTTCTCGTGTAAACGCTCGTAAGTAGCGAATACCACTCGGTCAGAAATAGTGTTGGTGCCGATTATTGTCACTATATACGTGCAAGACTTTTTCGTGTTTGAACATCATTTGGTACAAATGTGAGACCCAAATAGTGAATAAATGAGGTTCCTTGACGAAGACAATAGAGGAAAAACTGGAAAGAATCAAATGGATTGAAAAAGCTGTTGGAATAAACAAGATATTAAGAGAATAAGTGCTGTGCGTGCTGTGTCTTTGGTTGCTCGTCAGAGAATTCATCTTTTTTGAGCAACGCGAGACTGCGAGTGCTAGTTTTTCTTCTTGTTAGTCTTGTTTTCTCGTTAACTTTTTCATTTTTCTTTCTTTCTCTTGTTCTTACTCTATCTTCAGTGTGCCTCGTCGTCTCAATCTCACACTTCCTCCGTCCGTCTATCCTCGAAAGATCGCCCGGCAGAACCGGGACGTGTCTACGCGCAAAACGCCTCGAAAGAGCCTTGTGAAACTATGGAGATATCGAAGTCCCTCCAGGAGGAGATACTCTCGGTTCAAAGCAAGTTGAAAAACGCCATACGCGATCATCAGGTGAGCCTTTTCCGTAGTTTTATTAATTTTCTTTTCTCTGTATTATACCTATGTTTATGCTTCACTTTAACGTAGTGTCTAGACTATGCTATTGCTGTGAGATCACCGCATTAGGATTGTCAGGCTAACTTTTACACGGTGCCGAGAGCGTCGTGGGATGTCGCGGGGACAATGAAGACAGAGGGGATTTTCTATCCTTGTCTTACTCATTCACTCTCTCTATCATGCTCCTATCCTTGTTACACTTAAAGTCTACCAAAGTCTCCAGGGAAAAGTTAGTACTGCCAGCCGTGCTGGCCTAGTAGACCATGTCTCTTTATTCCTGATTATTCTCAAGTTTCTGCAGTTTGGGTATGGACCTTTGGGTTCTATCTTTGTGCCCGTGTAAGAGAGAGAGAGAGGCAGAGACAGCAACAGAATGAACGCGCTTTACGAACTGTATGAACTATACGTGTACCTTAACTGTCTACAGTTCATGAGTTGATTATCTGCCGACGTGGTTTAACTTACTAGATCGCGATATCCGTACTTGTGTCTCTCACGGGATACCCTTGAACGATAGTTTGCCCTGTGCTACGACGCTCGACACTGCCAGGTAATCGATTGATTTACGGCCACTCTTGTATCTCCATTATGCCTCGCTGTAATCTTTTGTATTTCATGTTTTACATTTCCTCGACGGGAACGCCACTGAACTGCCATTAATTTTAATCAAACGGGTTATTCCTAAATTCGAACAAAATTTCTAATTACTTTCTTTCAATATTATAACATGCTAAGTATTATAAGTCTCTGGACTCTCAAGGTAAAACTCGGTTTTAACTTCTCAAGGAACCCAAGCGGAACGAAACTTTTCTTCTTTATGCCAAAGTATAAAGTCACTTTACACGCATCTTTGAGAAGTTAATAAAACGAAAATTATTGTTCTTTCTCATTATTTTTCTTGCTTTTATCATATGCTGCAGATTTCTTTCGTGCGTCATGACAAGTTAGATGTATCAGTTGAGCTTCAAGCGAAAGAGAGCTGTTTGTCGCTCTATGAGAACGAGCGCTGACACTGTCAGAGGTCTTGCGTACGATACGATTAAGTAACTAGAATTAACGGTAGACAAATATCTTTGAAATTTTGTTGAATATTTTTACTCTAATATTATAAAGTTTAATTTGTCACTCCTTTTCGACTTCCTCTTTTCCTTCTGTTATTATGAGCCATAGGGAAGTCTAAATGAGAAGAATAAGCTCCCTTGCGGAAAGTTTCACATCGCAATGGTTGACACAATGAATCTTCAAATGGTTTGCTAGTAAAGGACAGCTGCGCAAAATTAATGACAGTTCCCACTTATTATATACTTTATTTTGGATTACTCTGACTGTACATACAACTATGCCTATATGCATCTACAGTGTGTACATACGTTTCTAGCGATTGTTATGAGATATTTGCATAGTACAGTTTCGTAAACGATAAGACGATGAGGCACGATATCACTTTGTGATTATGCAGTAGTTTATCAATATAGAAGAAATCGATATCGTCCCTCTGGATAAAATCTTCTCGAGTGTACGACTCTGTTATCTCCCTCTGTACAGGCTCCTGCGTTTTGGTATTTATGTTTCTTTGTCCATGCGCAGTGACGTAGTAAGGCTTTTTTTTCTATTTAATTAGGCAATCCTATTAAGACGTGCTCGGACGTTGCCAGGGATATTCTTTTAACGATTTCTATCTGGTAATAAATAAAGTTTAGCTAAATCGCTGCACGATAGAAATTGCTGCTATTGAGTGGGCTTATCGTAAAAGCCAAATCGTATTTTCTTATTACATCTCCTATAAAGCTTGATACGCTACACACTGTGGTTTAAGATAAGGATACTACGTATCCCTTGAATAAAGAACCATTGCGCAATCAATGTATTTGAATTTGTGAAAAAACTAAATTTTGTTCGAATCTTTGCGTACAAATTGTATTACACGGAGACAGTCGCTTTTCAGAATTGCAGAGAATTTTCGTTAGTCGTGGGGAAGATGTCGACGAGTTACTTATTGCTACGAGAAAGCTTGTTACTCGTTTAACGTCAACTTCCCTCGACGTTGAATCGTCATTTCATCGTGCAAATCACGAAACGGTCCTTTATCGTTTCAGCGTCACGTGTTATAACGAAAAACAATTTTCTAACGCAGCTATGAAAAATACTTTCCCCTTCGACTCTCTGCCACGTAAAAATTAGGATTTTCTCCTTTAATAAATCTATTAAAAAATCATTCTGAATCACCTCGCGTGTCGTGAACTCAGTCACGTTCGCCGTAAGAGTACGTTTTCTTCGAAGGTAACTGGTACCAGTTTGTAAGTTTACGTGCTACGGAACTGCATAGAGGGTATAGATAAAGTGTAAGGTTAGATAGTGGAATATCTGTCACATTGTATGTAAACGTTTTTGTCTATTACTATAGGTTCTGACCTATTGGATTATTTATCAACATCAGTAGCGATTCACTTTTTGTTACTACCGATGCATTTGGTATAACCATAGCTTTAGTCTTTTACGTAACGTTCACGCGACTGTACTAACCGTTACAGGTGTATTTATCATTATTTATCATGATGGCTCGAAGCTCAGTCGATAAGTTAGAAATTTACCAAGTCCGATCGAGTTATCGAGAGACAAAAGCATTGATCGCATTGTTTTCCCATTGCAGATCTGCGTCGGGAAACTGAAGGATGACCCAAACGTAAGTAATAAAGCCCTTAATTATTTAACGAAAAGCAACAATATTATATCGTTATTTCGTCCTCTCGTTTTCTTTAATTATTTTTACTCTTTCAAGGCAAAGGAGAGAATCTTTTATTCGATTTCTTTCTGTTTTTACTCCTGGGAAAACTTCGTAAACGTAATGCATGCATCCCTGCATGCATGGGAGTAACCGTTAGATTTCAAACTGAGATGAATTTTCGTATAATAACCGTGAAACTCTGGATAGAATCAAAGAGAACATGAAAGCGACGCAGTCACGATCGATCACGACAAATTGCATTTCCGTCGTTCTCCGTCAGTCCTTGTGTTACATTGTAATTGATCCGACGTTATATCAATAGTATTTACTACAAAATAGCCTTTTGGAATATAAACGATCCTCGACGTACGTTCCCCTCTCTTCACTCCTTACTAGTTCTCGTTCGATTTCTCGTTTATCATAAAAATTCTGTGCTGCACCTTGTGACCATTTCAATGCACAGTACATGCAAGTGGAAGGGAATAATAACTTCTTATCGATTATTCAATGTGATTTCAGAACACAGATATTCTGGGTCAAATACAAGAAATTCAGCTGCACATTGTATCCTTGGGAAGATGCCAGGTAAGTCAACATGCATTTTTTCATTTGGTAATACTTTTTTTTTTCTGTTCCTCAATCTTGTTTATTCGCTACTTGGACTGGATCCCTACTTTACCAATATCAATACTATCGTGATCATATGACTCTTTGAGGTGATAATTCGTGTCTAGAATGTAGATTCGACATGTCCTTTTTCTCTGTACTCCAGAGAACATGATGAAAAAAAGGAAACAATCCCCGATAACTATCCGGCTGGAATTGATATAACAAGGTCAGGGCGCAGCGTGCGCCTCACCGCGTTACTATACGCCCGGATAACCTAGAAAATTCCATCTGCCACGTTTACCGGTATTATCCTCCGTAAGCACGCGTCTTTTAGGTTATAAATAAGCATATAAGCTTTTGGTCGAGACGGCAACTCTGAAGTAGTTTCTTTATGAAGGTGTAACTCGAGCTTGTCAATTCGTTGTACTATTGTTCCTATAACGTGACGTGTTTGTAGTTCAATATTGTTCGTACACCGTAGCGAATACTTTGAAGAGGTTAAGGTAGCAGGTAAATTATTTGTTCTAGAAGGAATGAATGAATGCGATCGAAAAATTAAAGGTGGTAAAGATACGAGGAAAAAAAAACACGTAGACGAGAGAAGTTTGTCAGAGTCGAAAGTTTCGAGCGGAAACCTCGCTTCCCGCAAGGTCGGCTTTTCGTTTCGCAGCGACTCTCAACTGTTACTCGTATATTCTTGTTACTGCGATATGTATATAGTTGTTTTGAGTCGCGCGCGCAACCTGCGCCAGGAATTAATTATATCTGAGAATTAATTATCGCAGACTCTGCTTCTTGCGCTTTCCCGTCTTCGGGCGTCTTGTCGTTTCTTGGTTGCTGGTGTCTCTTTTGAAAATTCATATGAGGATTTTTGTTCTAGGGATTCAAAAGTCTGGATCGATTCAATCGTTGACTTTTCTAACAGAGGTGATCAGCTTGACGGTTGGTGAAATTTTGGACAAAGCTCTTTTTTTACTCTCTTTTTTACGTTTTAGGGTTGAAAATAAAATCTTGACAAGGAAGCTCATTGGCTAGGATCGAGGAATAGTTGGGATACTTATTTTCGTCGAAGTTTCGAAAGTCATACGGTAGATATCTAATTCTTGGTCTCTCGCTGAAAATACGATTGGAACTCGGGACTTCGTTCTATTGACTTGGTGTACTTTCACTAGGCCTTTTTTCTCACATTATTACGCGTGGGTAGGAATCGTTACGAGACGTCCGCGTGATCCTAAATTAACTATGTGTTGAATTAGTAGACTGTCGTAGGGTCGCCAGACGGCTTGTATGTGCACACGAATGATACATACAATAATCTTCATATTCATTTTACGTCCTGAATTGCCATCGGATGAGTAAACAAGTTTTTTTTTTCCCCACAACACTGTTTAATCAAGGGTAACTCCTATGACTCACGAGGAATCGAGTTGTAATAAGATTAGCAAAGATTTCGCAAACTGTCATATTACAGCTTGTATGAAAAGTATCGACTACAGATGCTGGAGGCTGAATAAAATAAAATTGACGTAACAACGGCACGTGGAAAATTGATTCTGAGATACAGAAATTTTCGTGGCATTTTTTTTAACGAAAAAGGAAAAATCCAAAAGGAATCGTACAATCGCAGTTAGCATTTAGGATAAATCGTTTCGGAGCGCAGACATGCGTCGAGTTCGGAAACGAGCAGACTCGTTATAACGAAGTTGGCAAAGTTGGGCAGGATACGCGAAACGTAAGCCGTAGCTGCGAGAGAGAAAAAAAAGAGCACGGGTAGTATCAGCACACAGTTTGCGAAAGAGAGACGGACGAAAGTAGATATATAATAGAAAAGCGGACGAATTCTCTATAAACGCTCATTGGCGCTGACAATTTCTGAGGCTGGTTACATCGTGTACTTGTATTGTTTACGTGAGAAACGGTCCATGTAAATAACGGTAATGTCAAGGGGTGGAGGGAACGCCGTAGTCTTGTTACGTGTTCAGGAATTTTTTAAAAGGTACCAAGAGAAACGACCAATTGTCGTGAGCTTTTGGGCCCGTCAACCAATCCGACGTGGGACCAGGGCACGCGAGAGGCCAAGGTGGTTCTTATTGATCTTGAAGCTCTGTAGAGGGAGAACGAGGGAAGCGAAAGAGAGTCGAAAGCCCAGCCCGAGGTGGCGTCGTGGAGGAGAAGGAGAAGGAGGTGGTGGTGGTGAGTAGGAGAGACGACGTCCTCGTCATTTTGCGTATCTAGGTGTCATTAGGTCTGATGTCCAAGGAGCAGCAAGTGTGCGCCTCCACTTTGAAACTCGCGCCGAGGGTAACGGTTGGCGCATGCGCGGTAACCTCACGGGACTGGATATAAGAGAATCCATCTGGTACTCAAGATCGACCTAAACTTTATGCTTCGTAAAAGGGACGCGCGACGTCTATCGACGTTGTTTGAATATCTGCCACGTTGTTTAACAGGAACGCAGGCAGACTGATGGGCGAGAAAGAGAGAGAGGAAGAGAGAGAGAGAGAGAGAGAGAGAGAGAGAGAGAGAGAGAGAGAGAGAGAGCGAGAGAGAGAGAGTGAGAGAGAGA
>JARQTJ010000479.1:412879-455177 GCA_030142635.1 Trachelus troglodyta
AGACAGAGAGAGAGAGAGAGAGAGAGAGAGAGAGAGAGAGAGAGAGAGAGAGAGAGAGAGAGAGAGACGGCTCAGGAGAAAAGAGACTCTGACGAGGCTACTCAAGAGGGTATATTCCGTATTTGAACCAACCACAGTTGGTGGTTATTAAATTTTAACGAATTACATCGATTAATTTTTGTCAGCAGTCGAAATCAATCGATGCATTTGGCTGAAATTTAATAATCGGAACCGTGGTTGAATTACGGAATATGTCCTTAACTGTGCTAGGTAGGATCACGGAGGGGATTTAAGGGTGAGAAGATGAGGAAGAGAAATTGAATTCATTCTGACCACCGGGTATTTTTTATATGGATCTCGGTAAGACCCAGTGGCTTTTATAAGGAGCGTGATTTTGGTAGCTAGATGAATGGATACCCATTGCTCTGGTGTAGATAAGAAAGAATAACAGAGTATGCTAATAAGATTTAAAAAAACCAGTGTAAAAGCGTGGAGTGGAAATGAAATGTAACTATAAATAGAAATGGGGCGCAGCATCGTTTGTTGCAAGTACGTCGTGAGGAGTTGAGTGCGAGAGAGACGGATTGGAGGTATGGCGTCGGATAACGTTCAGGGAACTCTGAGGTCCAAAGCTAAAGATTAAACTTTGGAGCTTGCTTGTATAGAAGTGAGAATATTTTTCGAATTGACTCTGGGCACAGTAATTCTTTAACGATCTGTCTGTATTTTTCTGTGCAATTGTACCCAATGTCATGGACTCGTTTTATTTTGAAAAATTATAATATATTTAATTGTCAGATATTCTATTATCCCCTTATCTAGTCGGATTACGCAATCATCCAGAACATTACGTTGATTCAAGAATTACAACAGATGCAAATGCAAATTACAACAGGTGAAATATACTCCTTCGCTATCAATTCTATAGTCGAAAGAGACACATGATAAAAAATATCGAAAATATAAAATTTTCATCTTTTATCTTTTAAAAAAATCCATATTAATAAAATCTATTGCAACAATAAGAGGAGTCGAGTCAGCGACTTTCTCTTTATCATTCTGATAATCTCACGAAGGTACGTGGTCCATGGAAAATATCAGAAAAGCCCGTCAATATACGAGATGACACATTGACAAGTAAATGATCTGGTCGGATGGATCGATATAGCATTTTTACGTATTTTTACCTGTCTGTATAATTGCATTCTCTATCAGTCACCTGGTACGTAAGGATTCTTTACGTTCTACCTCATCCTATGTGCTGCAGGTATGTGCCGTATAGGTACGATGACTTCTGACCCCGTACACAAGTTTCCATGCGATGGTCGCACTGCGAGAGTTGAGCGCGGCGCAGCGCAGCTACCTTAAAAATCGTTATTCGAGCGTTTACTAACGCGCTTAAGTTTTCTGGGACGTTCGAAAAGTTGATGCTCGACCCTGTCAATAGTTAGGAGAAAGTTAACTATGTGCGTTTTCACATTGAAAACTTACGCAGCAGCGTAGAATCGAATTGCGCGCTACTATCTACTGTCAGTTTGATTATCACCTGGTAATATTGTTGAACATTGTTATTACAGTCGATCGTCTCTCTTGCTCCGTTGATGCTGGTATCTGCTTTGCTGGATGTTTCCCTCGCGCGGGGATAGGTGAGAGAGACGAGGGGGGAGGAGGAGGAGAAAGAGGTGCCAGGAGGTGGTAGAGGTAGAGGAGCAACCGAGGGAGGACCTCAATCAATAAAATATCTCACGGAAATGATGTTTTCATCTCTTGAAAATCTCTTCCATGGGTTCTCTTAGTTTTTATACAAGTTGTTTATAATGTCCAAGATTCCTCTTATGATATGTCACTCGTAATTCTTATGAACTTTTGTCCACTTCGATTTTGCCTTCGGCTCTGGTAGGTTTTCCTGTTATACGTTGGATCAGGACCGTCTGTTGAATTTATTGATAACGTGTCACTCTTTGAGGTTCTTACGTGAATTTTTATTATGGCTAATTGCTCCTGTAATTGGTACAATTCCGTGAATCGTCAGTCCACGCGGAATCTTCATCTGGAATAGATAGTTGATTCTAGGAATCGTTGTGATATCGCGAGCGACAACCTCTCTCTAGGGATGCTGGGAAAGAATTAAAAAGTTGCTGGGTAGAAAAGTCGACGCGACGGTCCAAAAGTTATAATGGTTCTTAAGGACGCTTTACCCATGATGCCTTTCTCTGTATGCTTTTAGTTCGAATTGCCACCGCTTCTCGCCACGGACAATCGTTTTTCTCGAGACGCGGTAGATCTTAATTTATTTTTCTATTTTTCAATGATAACATTTCAATAGGACGACGCAATACGTCTTGTGTCTGTTGCGACATTAGACGTAGTTGTCGTTTAGTATCAAAGTGTGCTGAAATCGATTTCGTGACTCCTGGACCATCCTCCTAACATGACCTGTGCAATCCCAGAGGACATCGCGTTACCTGGATATGGGAATGGCTTATCTGTTAAATATGAAAAATCTGTTCCTTAATCCTAAAGACATCCTCGGTAAATCGTGCGAAGTGCAAGAATTCGTCCTGGCGGATCTCTCTTGGGCCATTATCCTAAAGTTTCTTCTCAGTTTCTGGCTCGTGGCTAAACTTTGTTCTCGTGTTTTCTACGCAGAAGCAGGTGGTACAGCGCCTGCGCAAGGAAGTGGAGGATTTCAAAGCGGATAACGCGAACGGGGCAAAAGTTTCCGTAGCCTCGCTCCTGGGTATCAACAATAACAATCACATCACCAACAATAATGAAGCTAGGAGCGAACTCACCCAATCTAAGGAAATCAATGGAATAAGCAGGCGGACATCGAAAGACGATTACGAGGAGGTTGTTCAGAATGGTGATGTTCCATCTCCCACATCTCAAGAAAATTATCGGGCCAAGTATGATGGTTTAATAATTATTAATTTGATCTATAAGAATGAGTTAGATACTAGCAGTTACTATGATAACGTAGGGAACGATCTTATTCCGTGGAAACTATTTCTGGCGAGGATGAGGTCATCGAGGTGTCCCTTGATGAGAATTCACACGAGAAGCGGGAAGAAGATCCAGTCGAGAAGAAGATCGAATCTATGGAACAATCGACCTTCCTGGGTAATCTAGGTCTCATCACCATAGACAGATTCACAGAGTTACAGAATAAACGTGCTGAGAGAAAACGCAGGAGCACGGCCAATCCACAGTTTGTTTATTCTAATTGGGAAATTCCCACGGTAATTATCATTATTCGAATTAGCTGCAAATGTTTTGCACGGATTGCTCCTCGAATGCTGATTATTGTGTTAATTTTAGAAACGTAAGAGATACTCTTATCTTCAGTCAGCTGGAAATGCACCGCAAACTCGCCAAACGACAGCAAGACTGAATGGACCTTCGCCACCGCCAAACAAGACGTCGCCGCCAAAATCGTCCTCACCTTCTACGAGGACGCCAACCAAGTCTCTAATACCCACGCAGAAGTCTACCACGCGTCCCAACATCTTGCGAAATGCTCAGGAGAGTAAGGTCTTCCCAGGAAAGGGTAAACTGGAAAATGGTTCCAGTCAAGTACAACTGCCTTCTGCAAAATCAGTTCAATCTGTTGGTAACAAGGCAGTTCACATACCAGGATTGCCTTCCAGTTTAACTATAGAGAGGATTGAGAATGATTCTTCAGTCTGTATACACTGTAGAAATCCAGGCAAGTTATTTGAATTCTAATAGATAATTGATTAGATAATGCATATCGATGTTTCATTTCTATTGTAATCTAGAAACTATGGAATTATCTATTTCTAGGAACTCTAACCATTTGCGAGAACTGTTCGGCTAACTATCATGTATCCTGCCATTCGGTGTCGCCAGCTCCTTCCAGAACGTGTCCAAAATGCGCATCAAAGTGCAAGGATCGCGAGGATGCGCCTGCGATGTCTTGCAAGAAGGATGACGAGCTCGGTAATCCGTCCTCGGCTAGTCCGAGGCATCAGCAGTTCTGTATACCATTACATACGTGCGATTGACAAAAAAGTTCTTATTTTCTGCAGATAATATCTTTTTCATAAGTTTCTTATTCCTTTTTCTTTGCTCCGTACTGTCTGAGAGATGCGATGTTCTTTTTATTTTCAAGCGAGTCCAATGATTTTTTCTTTTCTTTCGTAAAAGTATTGAATTTGCAATAAACGAAGAACTTTTTCGTTGATCAAATTGGAAAAAATCCTACGTATTGAACGCAAAATGTCTTGCAGAGGAAAAAGAGAGAGAAAGATATGAGCTGCGCGAGCGAAACTCGGATCTGAGAATGCAGGTTTACGAGTTGGAAAAGCGCTCGCAACTACTCGGCCAATCACTTCAGGTTCGTCCTGTGGCCTGTGTAGAGAAAGAAACCTAAAGATATTTTTTTTTATTTGGAATGTCCTTTATTTTTTCTTGAACGGTGCACATATGTGCAGTTTCTTTTTCTTTCGAAGTACCTGCAAGATCTCCATGTATTTTCATTCGTTCGTTTGTCCGTCCGCTCATTGATTAATTCATTTAATTACATTATTACCCATGGAAAGTTACTCTATGTTACCCATTTGCGTTTGCAATGTAATAACTTGATTTTAATTCACTGAGATTTTTTAATCATGTTTATACATTACGCTTGTTCAATGATGATCTATCATTTACTGTAGTACTTATTTTTCTTAGTACTTCGTTTTTCTTTGATGGAGAAAAACTTCGTCTTTTACCTGATATTCAAAATATCTGTTTTTTAAAATTGCTTTAGCAGCATTTATCCACTTTTTTACTGTTTGGCGATAGATTTGATTCATTCATTTCTAAAGACATAGATTTATGGATTCACATATTTCATTGTTCTAATATTTTTAATAATTACACGTGGTACTTAATACTGGTCATGGGATCATCAAAAATGAATATCATGATACAAATGTTGACTTGAAATATGATTCCCCAATGCTCGAGTAACGATTGTATTGCGTGTTACAATCTTCTGGATATCCCTTTATGATTTTTTGCATTATCTCGAGCATGTCTATGGTTGTAAATGTGATATCGTAAATTCGCGAAATTCTGTTGATTCCTTTAATCTATAGTAAATTCAAGGTAGCTAGGATATCAAACTATTCATAGCTAACGACAGTTTTCTTTCTCTTAACTGTGCTCGCAGGCTCAGCATCGTACGCGTCAGGAGTTGCTGGGAAAGCAGGAAAAGACGCAGAGGTCCATAAAGCGACTCGTGGACTTTATAAAACTAATGCAGCTAAAACGAGACAACACCTCTTATCCAACGTCCTCAGCATCAACCAGCTTCCATCATCAACCTTCCTCATCCCAATCACCGCCAATACAATCACCACCAACGCCGCAGGACAAGAAATCACCTCAGGCATCAATGCCAGTATTAACAGCAATACCACCACTACCAGTACAGGAACCATTACATGTCCAACAACCACCGACAACCGGGAACAATCCGAAAATACCTACCCCTCGGTCGTTCTCAATCAGCTCACCAGTCAGTCGAGTGTCTCCTACGTCCAGTCGGAGTCCCAAGTGTCCTACGCCTACCAGTTGTCCGTCAACAATTCCAGCAACAACGGGAACAGCAGCAACCAATCGGAAAAGCATCAATCCTATCTCATCGTTAAGAAAATCTCGGAACCAAGTGGGCTGCACGGAAAGCGTGGACTGCAGCAACAGCAACAGCAATACACCACCGCCACAATTGCAGCCACTAGCAACACGTCAGATCTCAGTAGTCAATCAGAAATCCAAGATCAATCCGTTAGCAAGCACCAGCAGTCAAGTGCAACCAACAACGAGTCAAGGATTGATGATCAGTCGAAAGTTGCGCATGTCCAACGATCTTCCAATTCAGGCTCAGATGGAAAGCATACCGACGCGCCCCACAAGTCCATCGATAATAACAATACAAGGGCTAGGAAAAAGTCTGCCAATCGTAGCGTTCCAGCGCTCCACAGACTCAGTCCAACGGAAACAGGTTATTTCGCAATCTCAGGAAAGCACAACGACTGTCCCGAGTCATCAGGCACGTTTAACGGTCGAAACTCGAAAAACGCCAGTCAATCGGGGAGCTCAATACACAAAGAGTTGCGAATTCCTCAAAAGCGAGAGACAATCTTGTGCATTAACAGAGACAGTAAGCAACAACTCGGCGATGACGTGTCTCTCGAACAACTCGAAGTGCCAAGGGAGTCAAACAGCAAGGAAGCCGATGTCGTCCCCGCTGGGTGCTCTGCGAGGGACAGGTCGCGCTCAAACAGTCTATTCTACTCATTGTTCTCAGGCCATCAACGGACCGATCTCGTCGCCGGTAATACTCGCTCGAAATCAAGAGAATCGCCAGACGACGACGACGACGACGACGATGATGAAGACGACGACGATGACGATGACGATGCCGACGACGACAACGATGACGAGGATTATATCGACGACGATGATCCCGAGTACGACGACGAGGAGTGCGCCGTCCTCCGTAAACTCGATAAGGACGGTAATCCCCAATCAATCGGTGGGAAGCTTGAGTGTTCAGTTAGCGGAAAGCACGGGGAACACGTGAAATTGGAAGAAGCGCATTTACCAGCGCCACTTAGAGCAAAGTTAACCAGTGTAATGTTAGATTCCGATGAGAATGGACTTCTCGATGAAGAGGACGAGGAAGAAGACTACGACGAGCCATCGGATGACCCGGTAGCTTGTGACGAAGAGGAAGTCGAATTTGAGTGTCAGCAGGAGAGTCTAGACAGTTCGGAGGAACACAGACATGAAATATTTACCGATGAAGGCAAGTTGCCACACACCCTGATGCACCAGGAACGCACTCGTATGGATACAGTTCTAGATAAAAAAATCGTACTCCTGGAGCAGTTTCACAATACCGGTATAAAGAGCACAGTTGGTGAGATGAACTATGACGTGAATCAGATTAAGAATTCCCAGAGGCAGACTCGCGATGACGATGTTCACCCGCGTAGAAATTCGGCAGATGGTGACCTGGAGCGACGCTTACCAGGACGTAGTAATCTTCCCGAGCTCCGTAGAGAGCTCTCAGTTCCTGAAGACAAGGCTGATACCGAGAGACAAGACTTAGTAAGGCCCCAGCATAGTAAAGGGTCTACGCATCGGTTCCCAGATGCGCTCGAGAACTCTGCGGAGGATTCCAAGGATGTCATTAGGACTCATAGCGAAATCAGGGAACGTTTAGGAATGAACAACACAGCTGTGTCAACCGAAAGTATGCAGGTGCTGGAACAGTTTGAATCGGTTATACTGAATGCTAATGATACTAGCGATGCCGCTCGTTAAATTGTTTCTAGTTAAATTTATTCGACGCGCAATCAATCATAGGAAAATAATAATGTTCTCGAATATTATATTGATATAACATCCCTAGTTTGAGGATGAGTCTCTCGATTCAATTTTATTGTTTTCTTGTTCTTTTTTCTGTCGGACGCATACTCTTTTTACATGTCCAAATTATTTTATTCAGTTCTATCGATCATAGGTAAAGAGTACCTAAGCTCTGTCAGGATATGTTAATGATCCTCTGATATGTTCAGGGAAGTACATGTGTAAAAGACTTTATAAGAATGGCATTACTTCCCGTTACCATAATTGTAGTGCGTTAACGAGTATAGCTTTTGACTATTGTTATTTATTATATACATACTATAGTGACTGCTCCAGCATCGCATTGAATATTATTCCAATGCGTTTCTCTAGGTTAAGTTCAGGATATGCAAGAGCAAAATTGTGAAGGAGAATATTCTACTATATTGAAATAATGCGGATTATAATAACGGCTCGCAGCGATCCAGGATTACAATTAAGATCCTAATGACTCGCCGAGTCGTCCTAGCAATTTTTACATAGGCAATAATGACTGTTTTTCTTTTGCCAAATGAATAGATAAATGATGAAATAAGTCGAGGGTTTAAGCGAATGAGAAATTGCGGACATCCAGTCAGCCTCCTTATTCTTTCAACTTTAGTCGTCGCATAAGACGTATACAAAAAGAAAGATAATACTTATCCGGGATGTATACTTGTAATCTAAATAAGTATCCTGACCAAAGTAAGGACCGATTACAGTAATGGTCCAAAGAAAAAATCAGGGTTGTTCCACGGAAACTAATAGAAGAAACGTTTCTGTATTTCCGGTAATAAGTGTCATTGGAGAGTGATTCCGTATCTTTGAAAAAACACGCACATATGTGCGAAGGGATGATTGCGTTAGAAAAAAAAAACAATCTTGGGGATGATACGTAAAAGTGTATGTTGTTTTATGCGTGTAAATGACGGTGATACAAAATGGTTTCCGCGATTTGGGAAGTGACGCGTGCAATTGAGAACTACGGTGCGCCTAATTCTACTACGTAAACCAAGCCATATTGCCATACTGCCTTAATAGTCATTTAAAAAAAAAAGAAAAAGTATGAGAATAATAATAATGGTGTATCCTTGTACCGTTTAATTGCCGTGGACAAGAACCCGTGGGAGAATGGAAATGACGTAGCGTAATATTTATTGAAATATCACCGAAAGGAAATAATCAAAAAAAAAAAATATCGTGGGAAAATAATACAGTTCCGAAAACTAGGAGATATAGATATACGAATGCCTGTAAATATTACTCCGTTTGGGCGATATCAGTCACAAATTAATACAAGAGAGTCGTATAGGTTACTTTTGAATACTTCTTTGGTTTTTGAAAAAAAATTTTCCTTCACGTTTCTGTTCGTCACTTTTCAGTTCTTTTTGTTTCTGGTTCCTCCGTAGTTTCTTTTTTTCTTTTTCATACAATTTGTATGGGTCACACGAAAGTTACGTGTACTTTCTGTAACTGTAGGATAAACAGACGTATTTTTTCTTTTTATTCGTTTCCGAATATTTTTTTTCTTAATTATGGAATTGACACGCAAGTGCGTGACACAATTTATAACGATTATTTAATATAAAGAAAAAAAAAGAATGATGCCACAGAATTCTTAAGGATGAAGTGAAAGTGCGAGCGCGAGGAAGAATAAAGTGAATTGTTATCCAGTGTAGGCTCTGATGAAATTCAAATTGAAATTCGTATTTTTATGAATAAAGTGATTTAAATGAATTCAGGCTCTGATTGGATAGTCACTATCATTAATCGTATTGAATAATGACTGTATCCCTAATTCATGACCAAGGCTCAACGTAAACAATATATACCAATTTCCCAAATGTCCTAATGCAGAACATCCTTACCGACTGCATCTAGAAAGGTTTTTCCCCCTGAGCTACGTTATTACCGACTGAATCGAACCTATTGATTATTAAATCCATAGCCAAGTATTCAAACCCTCCCAGATACCCCCATCGTTGCGCCACAGATGGATAATTCAATATTTGGACGTACCCGTTCAAACACTCGTTACACTTTTTTACCATCCTCCTAATTGGAATCAATTAGCCCTCCCAGTATTTGCATTCTACGCGATTTCCTTTCCAAGTGCTGTCATTATCTACAATCAATTTCATGCACAATCATCCATAAATTACCTATCGATCGTAACGAATGAAAAAAATGAACATTTCCAAGTACCTGCAACCATATTCTCTAAATTAACGAAATCAGCTTTTTTTCATTTCAAAAAAAGTTCAAATTTTTTATTAATAAAAACATTTTTTTCCAATGTATTGAATGTATTAAGTGTCGGAGCTTACGTGTGGTATATCAGAAGGAATTAACTAGCTCGGGATGTATAGGAAGGGAAATGAAGGAATGAGGGAATTCCGGTTCAAACAAACAATCGGCTAATGATATGTAAATATGGCGGAACTAATCAAGCGGCTGTGCCAACACCAGGAGATGAGGATGCACGCGTATGAGTTCAATTCCCAATGCATTTATGCCCCGTGATCACGCACACGCGTCTACCGCTCACCCATCCGCGTACATATTTAATGGCCGCACGTTAATTGCGCGCTGTTTGCCCACTCTTACTGGCACCAACCATTCCGTTCCCTCATCTGGTCTCATCTCCCTCTATACACTCATTTGTACCGTACCACTACACTATCATTACTAATAATACCAATACAGCCTTGAACCAAGCCCACTAGACACTCTTGATCGGTAGTCCTTTATACAGATATATATGGTCCACCCATTAGCTTCGAAGGGGTGCAATTTGATTTTAATCAATTCAACTCGAGGATTCGATAATTGAACCTCGCGACTGCTCGAGTGGTTCGAGTCGAGGATTTTCCATGGACGAATTACTCGTGATTCCAGTAGGGGGGTTGGAAAGGTGGCTTAATTTGCTATACACTCTAAACCATCCCTCTATCAAACCTTCAGTTAGCTCTTGCAATTGCCACTGTTGCTCAAGAATTTCTTGAGTGGCTCCAGTGGAATAACGCGCCTCGCGTTAATAATACTACTGTGTATATACGAAATAGAGGAGAAATTGTGTATGGGTAGGACTTGGAGAAACAGCAAACGAGCCGAGACGGAAGTGAAGTTTGCGTTATATATATTTCATTTACGTTCAAGTACCGAACCGTCATGATGGTTGCATCGGTTAATTTCCGATCCAATACAGAGTTTTTTCTTTGATTAAAACGGAAGTGACCCGCTTTGTCAAGTGTACACCGAACGCTACGGATTTTCTGTCTCTCTGTAAACTTGCCCATGGGTTTTCCCTTTAAGAGGACTCATTCAATTTGAAAATGAAACATTCTCAGGACGCTGTAGACGCAACAGGATTGTTCATAAGCATAAGGTAGAGTTATGCCATATTTAGTTTCCTATTGCGCCATAACACTCTGTAAACATACTATAACCCATACTCTATACGCGCCGTGAACTGTGCACGCCAATTACGCGGCAATGGGTAAAAACTGATTTTATAAGAAAGAGTTTAAAAGACACTCTTATACTGATAAGAGATACTGATTACGGGAGGAGATAGGACAGTCGAGCATAACAAGAAGCCACGTAGCCTAACATAAAGGGACACTTTGCCGGCAACGTTAACGAAAATGAGTTCCATAAAGCTTTTAACCCACGGAATCTAAGCGATCACGTTCGAAGTATCTAGAGTTCTTGGAGTGAAGTGTAGCGCGTTTAGAGAGCGCGTGACGCTCGTAGGAACTCTGAGCGAGTCAAGGGTACCGAGGTGTTAAGACGTCTGACAGTTGTATAAGGATAAAGCCGCTCACGCTGAGTGCTTTTATTTGTCGCGCAGGCGGCAGCGCCGGCGAGCGGCTGAACTTGCGAACTTGTGAGCTGCGTGCCATTATTTCAAATCGATTCACTTTTGTTTGTTGACTCCATTAGGCTTCCCGTTTCTCGTTCCCACTCTATCTTGCCGTATTCCCATTCGCTCCTCGTCCCTTCTCTTCTCTGTATTTTCTTCCTCACTTTCTTCTTATATCTCTAGGAGCTTTTGGTCTGTGTATATATATGTGCGCATACACACTTTGTCTCTCTCTAGCTTTTGTATTTTTTTTCTCCTCGTCTATTCGATTTCTCTCACTCGCTATAACGTCCTTCGCTAGACTCGCCTCTCGCTATATAGGCGAAGGCAGAGATTTCATACGTGCGATAAAGCCAAGTTTAATAGCTTCTGAGTAGCGCTCGCGAGCTGAGCTTGAAATTGAAACGGGGTAACCGCGGGGCAAACCTATTTCATATTTGGATCGTCGGGAAGCGTCGCAGGCGACGTCACTGGAAAATACGAAATTTCGATAACCATCAGCGATCATCTTAGGACGGGATAGGGTTTATGAGGATACGTGTATAGACTGTCATTGTTTGATACGTTTGGCCATTGAAGGGTAGGCATAGCTTTTATTAAATTGCTAGAGCCACGGATGTCAGGAGCCGTACTTCTGTACGGTTTACTTGCTGGTTGATATACTTTTGGTTGCTTAGTTGCTGCGCGGGTGGCTATCCTTCCGTAGAGTGGACGAGGTTGCCGTGCTGTAGGGAGATTCAACCTAATCGCCTAGGGCTGTCCGGGGAGCACTAACGCAATCTATCCTGAAGTTGAGCAGGAGAGATACCCGTGGGATGTTTCGCCCAGTGATCCATCGCTTAACTTTCACGTTAGTTCGAAACAAGAGCGTTTGCAAAAGTTATGCGAACGACGTCGGTAACTGCGCGTCCGAATTGCTCCCCGAAGATGGGCAGCTTCCGGCAATCGAAATACCCCCTTGATTTCATCTTCCTTTTCTTTCAACTTTCTCACTCCTATGGGGCGCACCCTCCTCCCCCTCCCCTCGCCACCTCCTCTTCTCCTCCGTCATTGTTGACCCACGTAAAATTTTATTTTCTTGAAATTCATTTTTATTGCCACTATGAATTATTAATTTAAAAAAATTTTCATTGCTCTTGTCTTGCCACACGACTATTTATTATTGATATTAAAGAGTATTTATTTCGAAATGTATTTATATAAGCTGTTGCAGACAATTACATTTCAGAAATTTTATCAGTTTTTGACGTAAAAGTCTGTTTACGTGGAAATAACGAAAAATTGTGTTGTTTTAAAAAAAAACTAATTTGGACGAAAGGCGCCTGACGACAGGCAAACCGCTATACAAAAGATTTGTCTCTGCCTGCGGTCTCTGCTGCATCTACCTTACCGTCTGCGTAACTGGTTGCCTACTGATAGGCGCGTTGGGGGTTTAAAGAAAAATCTAAGAAACGAAAGGATAGGAAGTGAAGAACGAAAAAACTTGGAGCTACGTTAACACGGTTACGAAACCGGAAATGTACCTACTGGTAAGCGAAGAGTCGCTGCTCTTTTCCGGGAGGTGGAGGAAAAGCAAATTATTCCGGAGGAACAAATATTGGCCTGGATTCGTGTCTATCTTCGTGTCGCTGATGACTTGAGACGGTGGGAAATGCAAAAAAGGTATTTATGGGCGGAAATGGTGCTGATAGATTTACCGTTAAGGAAAATACCGACCGGCGACTTGGTGCGATAGAGAATTTTTTTAAAATACTTTTTCTTCTTTTTAGGGTCGTCGACACTTAACCCTTCCCATCTACAGGAAGGACTGTCGTGTCATTTCCCGTTAACTTCAAATAAAATCAGACACGTTTTAGTATATGGAATAACTGTATACCAGAGCGAATGAGATTTAGGTGGTTAAATAAATAGATATAGGGATAGAGGATAAAACACTGGCATGTTTATTAAGGTCTTTCGAACCTTATGGAAGATCGCATAGTCACGAAATAGCCATTTCTCGTATAACGAAAAACTCATGGAGTCTGAAGATCGATTTACTTTTTATATTCCAGGCGGTCTCTATGAGAAATTACGTACAAACCAAGAACTAGAACCTTGGAAGCGATTTTTTGTAAGAAATAATTTTCCTTTATCCTTCATTTTTCCAATTCTCTTATTACATCTCCTCTAGTCGTCTTACCGTCTGAAACTTCACCCTATTGTTGATTTTTAGCTAAATTTCAAAGCGTGGGAAATATGAAAAAAAAAATTTATCCATTTAATTCTAGACTCACTCATTAATACTTTTATACTTTTAGATTATACAAATAGTTAGTTATACCAGTATTTGCCCTGAAGCCAGTATTATTCCTCGAATCGCTTTGATCGTGCTCGATCAATTAAAAGGTTGGTACCGTCCCTGGAATTGATATTGGAAACAAAAAGTCCAATTTCAAGCGCGTCACGTAGAGCCTGCAGGTGTTAATTGACCGGTAGCCATTACACGCCTGATCGCCATTGGCTACTCTGCTTTCTCGATCCCCATCAGGTTTTTACATTAACATTATTATAAAACAGTTGTTTATTTTTAACCGTGTCCTCATGGGCAATGGCCTACCGTTTCCTTAATACAATTCCTCATTCTACAACCGTTAAGTCACAAAACCGCGGATCGACCAATGATGTACAATTTAATCGAACTTTCCAATATCAATCGATTAGTCCCAGCGTATACAGATGCATTCAATTAAACTTCATCTTAGCTTTTACTATATCTATATATCATCGAAATCCTTCAATAACCTTCAATTACCCATACGAGTATAACTATACATTCGCTGAAAAAAAAATCGCAGCTCGTTCGCCTTGGAAAAATCGGATATGGCGGCGCGACAAACGGATGCGGTTGGCTTGGCGCATACCGCGAAACAGTCCAAGCATTAAATTACAAACCGCAATTAGTTAATTAGCACGGTGTACGAAGGAAGCGAATTAATCCGTTGTAATTAAACTTTTTTTTTAATCTCCTGTCATCCGTCCTCCCTTCTCACCAGACTCTGAATAGCATAGACTATACAGACAGGATAACAGTATAGAGCCGATCTTGCTTTGAAACTAGGGAAAGGAGCTAATGAAGATTTTAATGATTTACCAAAAAAATCTTTCAAAAGTCTACAGTAAGAAATCATGATTGCACTTTTTTTTTAATGCACGATGATAACGGCGACAGAGTGTTGTACAAGGCAAATTAATCCAAAGGACCACAGATAATTGGATATTATGCAAACAGGAACGTAATGCCCGGGGCCTGACAGATGCTACGCTCTGGGTATGGCGTGACATGTGGTAGTCACGCGGCTTTCCAGTTAGTCAGGGGTTAGTAGGAGCAGTATCAAGTAATGGTAGTAGCAGTACCATAGGGGTTGCCTAGGCTTTTTAGTACGTCGGCTTAGCGTCAGAAAAACTAAATTGAAGATGGGATGTTTGATTTCAATTAATATTACAAATGACTACAGCTCCGGGCCAATTGGTTTAACCTACGGGCACAGTTAACCCCTAGGTATCCCGTGGCACCCTGTACCGCCCTAAAATTACATCTGTCTTAAAAAGGTCGATAAAAAAGAATATGTCCACAAAAAATGCTTAGAGATTAATAATAAACTTTTTATACTATTTCTTTTTTTGCCTATTAATATTTCAATATTAGCCGGCCATCTCTCGCGGATATAATTAGGGGTGTCGTTAGCTAGTTTACTTAGAGGCCAGTAAGCTATATGATATACTGGTATTATCAAGCTAACCTCAAACTACCTTAACGTCGAGTTCACGAAGATGTATTTGTGTTATTCGAAAATTTCCCTATTAGCTAGCTGCGCCAGGCGTCTAAGTATACTGAACGTAATGCATGCTAAACATGTCGGATAATTAACGTGTGCATTACACGTGCACACCGGTTGGAACGTGGTAATTAGCGGGACGAAGTCCTTCCTAAACCTTCATCCCGTGTATACAGCCAGATAGGATTCTCTAGGTATTCATAATCTTATACATATATAGTAATCTATTATATATAGTTCAGTCAACACCATCTTTTATATATACATATATGTATAGATATATAAAAGATGGTGTTGACTGAACTATGATTTATTTAGAGTTAACAAAAATAGAGTTTCCAATTAAGATGCTAGTAAAAATTGAATATCGATGGGTTAATTATAACCGAAAACGTTGGTAGGGCTGCTGGTATTATTACTGCTACAGATACAACCGTCTGTACTTTAACGAAGCTACATGTGGGCTCGACTAAACATATTTTTGATAGGATTTAAAAGACTGCGTCTAATCATCTGGCTTGTTAGGAACCCGCATTGACTTGACTACAGTAGTTAAAAGCACTGGAGTGCCTGATCTATATATGGGTTCAAAGAAATTCTAATGAGTTGAACCCTCGTTCTCTTTAGTTAGCTTGTAAATAAGCCATAAGGACGTATCGTATAAAAAAGACATAAAAGAGGATAAAAACTTTAAAGATTTTATTCTAATAATTTTGTTTTTTTTTCCTCAGAACTCTTAGGTCTTCGACTATAGGTATACTCTCCTAAGGATGCTTTGAAAGGATGTGCTGGGCATAGCAGGGGAAGAATTTAGATTCTGGAAGAGAATCGGTAAGAGAAAGAAAGTGGACGCATCATTTACAATACTTTAACAATGATACATCGCACGGGGAACCCCCGGACGTATAGAGCCTCTTGGCGCTATACCCCGTGTCAGCTAACTCTCTACAGGACCTTTCGAAACGACACTGGGATAATACAGTGCATTAAGGTAATACTTTAACGCAGTATGATATACCTCAGAGATCGGAAGCGTACTTTAGACTTTTTTATTATTTTTCATCCAGGTTTTACCAGTATATAATTGTACAGGCTGTATCATTTTTGTCAAATTTTGTTGAGTTTAATTGTATTGACCTGTAGGATGTCCAGGCATGGCCAGCTAACGGAGGTATGGGGCTGACTATTTTTTTAGATTATTCGCGAGGAGGACAGAGACTCCCGGCAGTAGTAGGAGGTTTTGCTGTGGACACTACGAGCTGCGCAGTACTCTGAGCAGTGCCCTGAGTTAAGGAACACGAGAAAGCACTCCTGGACGCCTGACGTCTCTCCACCCACGCTCGACAGGATCGTCGGGATCGGGAGGCTGGGTGGACCCTTGGTAGAGATCACTCTCCAGATAATACATTAATTTTCTATTGTCATCAAGCAGCCGCTGGAAGACCGATCGGTTTGACTTTCAACTCCTAATGAACGGATGAAACTTCAAAGTTGCATTATAGTCAGCGGGAAAGTGAAAGGGAGACGTAGGGATGAACAAGGAGAGTGAGAGAAAGAGAGATAGAGACAGTTTCCCCACTCATGGAATCTTATTTACTTTAAGCGAAGAAACTGAGATCCACCGAGATTCGAAGTGGACCAAGAAAAAGTGAATGCTGCTTCTTCCATTGGATGCAGTCGAAATAGTCTTTCTGGATTTTCTTTCTAAATTCACGTTTTGCTTTATTATTCTCAAGACTCTTGCGGTCTTGTCCTACCCTTATTTTTTACTGTCTCTTTATTATTTATATTATTTAGTCATACTTTCATCTTACCCCTCAAACCTCACCCACCCCCGTCGCTACTTCCGTATGTCACTTCCTTGTCTTTTCGCCCTCTTCGTTTCTCTATCTCTTCTTTTCTTTTTTTTTTAATAACAGAATATCTCGAAGTTTGAGACGATGCGTCATAATCAGCCGGTCAACTTACTTAGCCGGTAGAGCCGCGCTTAAGTTAATTAGCTAATTAGTAATTTTAATCGGATGACGCATGCGCATCTCGTGGGATACAAGCAAACCCTCTTAGCGGGGCGAAGGGCTGGCATTGTTATGGCTACCGGCACTGTGTACTCTCCGATGGGTAGAAGTGAGATGGAGACAAAGATATAGCGAAGAGGGCCCAGTCCTATTCCTCAGAAAAAGTAGCTTCGTAATTGCGTCTAATTAATTTAGCGAAAAACTCCTCGGGTATTATTCAGTCACCCGGTAGAGAGACGCTAATTCCCGGTCTTGTTATAATGGAGAGTTATCGTTCTGGCAAAGAATACCCATGACTACTATTTTACATATTTTATATATTCTACTCTACCACGAATTTCATTTTGACTCGAATGACCAATCGTCACCCATATAAAATACATAGGACCATAAAGACACTCCAATTTGCATTATAACGTTATGAACATTAGGCGGACGATATGCGCATTCAATTGTAGCCTATAGAAAGAAGTAGTCTGATGAAATAAACGAATTTCAAAGACGCGCATCGCTGACTCCTGCCATGAAAAGCCATGCCACCCCATATAAGCTTTGTATATATCTCGTCAGGGTGGGGTGGGGGAAGGGGGGATCCAAGTTCCCACAGTACACCGTGTTGTCCGGTCAAACTGATCCCCATAAAAATAATTCGTTTAGAGTGTGAGTTGTCGTTGGATGCGTTGCTGGTACTGGCAGGATTGTTACATCGGGGTAGTTGGGAGGGGGTAGATAGAGAAAGAGAGAAACAAGTCTGTAGAGAATAGACCGGCATAGTGCAGTGCGTATTATCCACAGAGAGAGAGAGAGAGAGAGACAGGCAGGTATAACGCTTGAGGGGTAGTTTGGCAGTGTCGCCATGCTCAATTTGAGTAATGGGCCAGTAGGCATTGAGTGACGGCGATTCGCAATTGCTTAACTCGATTCTACGTGCAATTCATGGGGATTCGATTCCATGCAAATCGGTACTGCCGCACGGTTCTCGTTTAAAACTCGAGTCGATTAACTGTGATTTTCAGCCCCTGATATTTGCACCCTCCTCGCGTTCGTGGTATATGGTAATTTTTTCTTCGTTTAAAATTATTATATTATGTATTTCGAATTTATACAAATCGAAACGTAGTAATGGAAAAATCAGACATTTCTATGGGGTTGGTAAGTCTTCTTCCTGCGGCTATCTTCCACCCTGTTCCTCGTTCCTCGCGCGTCATCTCTTATCATAATGACATTTCCTTTGTTTTCTCCCCTCCCCTCCGACACACACACACACACAGCGCTGCTTGTATCTCTCTACGCTTGATAGAAGGTTCAATTAATAACCATAGTATTTTTCATAGTATTTTTACCGCAGCTGTCTGCTCCTGGCACGATCCGATAACTGAGGCGGTTTGTTTTAAGCGAGCTTAATTAGAATTCACTTTTAATAAGAGCAATGTCAGTGGGAAGGGTTCGATATCTTTTCGTTATGGATCGCTGATGGATGCTGTAAAAAAAATGCGACGTCCCAATACGTAGAACCCCACTTTCACCGATAAACGCGAAAAGCTTAGATGTTCACTCGGAACTAAAAAGAAAGCAATAATGTTTTTATCCCAAGAAAATTATTTTTTCTTTAGACCGTTATTTCGTATCTTATCGCAAACGCACTTTAACAGTTTTCCTCTACCGGTGCAAAAGTGACTGGAGCGATAGGGAAACAAAGTGGAAGCTGTTCGGTCGGCGCATAAGAGAATGCAGGCCAGTTGCGCCGTTAATGAGGTTGGAATTAATTAACCGAGCCAACGGGAGGGCGAAGGGAATTACTGTAATTAGGGCTCTATGATTGCGTGGAGTCAGCTAGAGGCCCGAATCGAGTAGCGCGCTACGTCACACAGTGTTACACGTTTCCCGTTGTCCGTCGAGGACCTACTGACTACACCACGTGTTCGTAGAAGCTACTAGGTGGTAGCTAGTAGCTATCACCTTATGGCTACTAGCTACTCACAGCGTCGGATTTGGATGCAGCGATAACCCTTATCTTGTCCATCCTGCAAATTAAGAGGATCTTATTCCTATCTAACATACATTATATATACATATATGTATATTTATTTTGCAAAGTACAGATCCGAATATAATCAGCGTCAGCTTGAAATTATTCGATTACCTTATTTTTGAAATTTTTGCAAATTAATATTTTCTTTTTATTATCGGAGCTTATCCAATGATAGATATAGCCTTTTTTCATTGCCGTATATGCATGTACGTATAAAGAATGAACGAGCATTGAACTACAGGATGCGATAGACCCCCATGTTCCATTATAGAGGTTTACTGTGTGGGCGACATGTGTATATCTGTTTGCTAATTAGCGCGATATATCTGTTTCAGTACAGTGACAAGAAAAGACAACAAATGCACGTAGGAAGTGGTTTATCGAGGTTGGAAGATAGGCGGAGGCTACTAGCTGGTATCTCCGAGCAGCGTTCAGGAAATGCACAGTACGCTTCGAAAAAGGAGCCGCGTGTAACTCCCGGAGCGAAAACTCTTATACGGGGTGAGTTTTTAACTAGGAAATTTAATAAGTTGGTAAAATCGTTGAGAACTGTGTGAGTACGTGTTCATGGGTTAGTGGTTGGCTTTCATGTTATTATACATATGCTAACCAATGCATACAGTCTGAAGTGAGGTTGGGATAGGTTGGGTTAGTTTGATGAAATTAAAAAATCTATCCAAGGATAAGGTCGATCAGCTACAGTCTGAACATCGTGCGAGCTATTAAATTCATACGTGGTATGAAGAACCGGTAAGGGTTGAAGGGGGGGGGGGAAGGTTTTGTGAGAGAAATTTGGAGTGTATGTGAGTGATAGGGACGGGATAACGTAGGGGTTAAGAGAGGAGGGGGGGGGGGTGCAGAGAGGCCACGTAGTCAACTGCCGTGCATAATACGACCGCAGAGTTATTGGACTCGAAACCGTGCCTCGACTAATCTCGGCTTTCCGGTTCATGGTATTTCGAATTAATTAATCCGGCGTTGAATTAGGCTCGCAGCCAATTCCGTAGGCATCGGCAAATTGGGTATACTCGTCAGTTTCCACTGTCAAATCTAGACGACTTTTAGCTATGAGCTGCTGTCATAGAAACTCTCGGGCTTACGGTCATCAGTCGCCGACGTTCGTAATTTTTGGCCTGTTAAAATGCCTAAGAATTATATTTGCTCGCTCATCCTGCATCACAACTGGTACTTTTTGGTACCATTTGTCAACTTTTTATAGCATTGGCAATTGGATTAATCGATAGAGTGATCGATATTTTGTTATACAGTGATTTATGCTTTATTGTAACTTACCAAGAATCAATTTCTATTTGGATTAATATAATTCGATTTTATCGGCCATGTGTACCGGAAGTCTCTGGTTTTCTTTTTTTTTTTGTATAATTTGGGGATAGTAGGATGCATTTTATTAGCCACGGAAGTACAAGACTCGCTTCGATGGACGAGCGTGCTTAATGCGAATTCTATCCGGGAGAACGAACGCATTCACGAGACATGTCAATTACATCGTGCTCTCACGAATGGACGAACGGATGTAACGCACGACTCACGGACACGTATTGGGATCAGTGGTGGGAACCCCCCGTTCCGGAAATGATTTGATTTTCCTCATTTTTATCATTCAATGCACGCGTAATCGAATACCAGACGGTTGGGGAGCAGCGGTGTGCAGTCAAAATGAATATTGGGTACATGTATACTCCCTGTCGTACTTTAACCTGAAAAGGTTTTGACGAGTTCCGGGTGTCATTTTTTGTCTCATCTCTTCCACTTCGTCCTTCTCCCAGTATCGGAAGTCTCTTGGTTCTCGATCTATTTTACGACGAAGGAAGGATAAATTTGATCGGATCTAATTTCTACACAATTCTACTACTGAATTTACCAGATATTAGAATATTGTTGGGACACCCTTGTCCCAGTGGTGAGAATCTAAAACTACCCTTAAATTGTACTCGGAATATTTAAACACTGGATCGGTCTGGTATGCGAAGAATAAACCACAAACAGTGGTCAACTTGGAGCCAGAAGCTGTTAAGGGTTTAATAAATTCTGGACTCCTTTACCCTTTGACCGAATTTAACATGTTTTCTGCCAACCTCTAATTTTACTCGTACCTCAACCCTTTATGCGTGATCGCTCTCAGTCTATTTCATCCCCTGTACGAGAGAAATAGTCCGTGGGAAGTGAGGTAGTATAACGGGGGTGGCTTGGTCGGTAGGTCGAGAGGGTGCTTTTGCCTTTCTCTGTTTCTCTTTCTCTCTTTATATCCTTGGGTAGGATATATATACCTATATATAGTCAGGAGGAGTATAGGGGATGAATGGCTATGCACAACTTGTCGACAGACAGGGAACGCGTGCCCGCTATCACCTAGAGTGCACGCAGTCGCGTTTCGTGCGTAAATGCGTTTTTCGTTAAATGCGCACCGATGCACTCGCCGATAAGGACAGATCGTGATGGGGGATTGCATTGTGAACGGCGGACTCCCTCTATGCGCTATACGGCCACTGGCAACTGCTCATTTATTAGGATTTCACGCCTCTGATCCTGTTATGGTTCTCATTTTACGGGGATTATGTTATTGTTACTCCGACCCTCTTATATACGTTTGTCTCTCTGATTCGAGTCTGTATTTATATCTGCATACACTTACCTACCCTAGAGAAACACTTTCATCCCCCTCAAGGGGTGTATTTTGTATATTTCTTACCTTGTGGGAAAAATGTTGCTCAATGTGTCACGTAACCTGGATGACAATTCTCCGATGTCTTTAACATTTTGACTTTTTGCTCAATACTTTTATTTTTAATTTTTAGGTAAACACAAAGTTGGGGCGCATCAGGAGGGCCACGGCAGATCTAGTGTCGAGCGATGGAATTAGTCGAAGACGATTAATCGGTAGGCCTGAGAAGTAAAGGGGGTTGAATTTCGTGAGTGGTCGTCATCCCTTCGAGAAATGGTAAGTTATGGAAAACAAGCCTTAAAATATAAAACCTCGGCGAGCCCTCCTTGAGGCTTTCTTCGGGTTGGCAATACTTCACAGTTAACGTCCCTAATCGTATTCATTAAAGTGCTCTCAATGCTTTTACACGGCTGCCACCCCCGTGGGCACCTCTTGCTCTTCACCACCCTATCCAAACCAACCCCGTCAGGTCGGGCTTCCCGCGGAGAGCTTTTAAGTTGGCAACAATGCGCGGATTTATAAACCCTCCTCCCTCTCCGCCTCCTTACTCCTCCTCGACTACCTCACTCCTCTTCGCTGCCAACCCCCATCCCTCTTGGTCGCGTATTGTTATCACGAGTGATTGAGGCCGCCGCTTCGACACTGCCCGAATATCAACCATTGGTTAGCCCATTGTTGACCCCTTTATCTTGGAAATTCGCCGTTCGACTGCACCGGGTTTTGCTAAATGACTCGGTTTTATTGATGGAGCCGAGAGAAAATGCCACGAGAAACTTTCTACTCGTACCGATAAGCGTCCATTGTGTCCGTAGCCATAGCCACGGACTCCAGTGGTCCTGCGGATGCTGGACACTCGAAGAGAGTCCGGACGATTCGTAGATCGAACGAAGTAAGGGTGAAATGAGATATATAGAGAAATTAAGTATACGAAAAAGAAAGTATGCAAAATTATAAAAGCGTCATTCAAAAATTAGTATAACATCGATAAATATATATTTTTCAAAAAATTAATATTCACACGCAGTCAGCCTAAAATAAATGTCTGAAGATGCGGCGATGCATAAATACACGATACGTGTATAGTCGTGTGTGGAAATTAAATTAATGCGAAGGCACCCTTCAAGGAGGGCATCGGTGACACCGAGAACAATGGGGTGGCACGAATCCCTTATACTTCTCCCTATTGCGCTCGATGATTTTCCCATGACGTTCTCATAATCAGATCATCTCCTATTCTCTCCCTCGCGACTAAACGCCTGCAACACTATGATCCGTCCCCCTTGCTTCGTAGTTGTCTCTTTGGCTACTACGAATTAGGCAGATAAACGTAGAACGAGAGAAATGATCCTTACGAGGGACGCGTTACCATTTCTTCCACCCTTTATAGCCAAACGTCTGTTAGTCACGCAAGGTAGCAGATAAGCAATATTAGAAAATTTTTTAGCTCCGTCCGACGAATCTCCATAAAATAATCAGGCTCCGCCAAGTATTATCTATGAGATAAATGTAGGGTTGAAGTCGAATGGCCGAGGGGAGGGTTTGATCCCGCGATAGCACCTAACCATCCTGTTGTCCGTTCATCCCCTATTCGGCTGACGGTGTCACCCTCAGGATTGTGCGACACCCATCCCCACGATGGCTGCCTGGTCCATTCATCTAATCCGTAATTATACCGGTGACATAGTGGCGCTTGCGGGAATATTTTTCTATAGCGTTTCTCGAGAGTGATACAGCACGCGAGACGAGCGTACGGGGCCCTAATGACCCAACAGGGCCGTACGTAGCGTCACGTGGCTATTTCAGTCCCATCTATTAGCTCAGAGATCTTCAAGCATAGATAAAAGTAAGTATCACCAGAGCTAACGCGACTGTGGAGTAACACGTGGATGAGAATAGCCCTGGTACTTAGATAGTGGGGCCTTGTGGGCCTTATGTTCTATCCCTAGACAGCTATGACCCACATTGTGGAATATTTAGAAAGCCAAGAGGGGAAAATCTCGGGCTACTCGGTGCCCACGAGGTTCCGCGTAAATAAGCGAGCAAGCTTTTTTGGACAATATGTTGTGGGACCATTACTTAGCTGGGGGCAGCTAGAGTTAAGGGGGTAGAGTAAGGGAGTCGGATAGTGGCTAGGGAGCTGGTGCCAGGGGGGGGGGGGTGGCTCTTACCTAAATAACCACTCAGTCACTGGGCGGCAGAGCTCCTTCTTTGCAGCACGAGCCAGAAGGGGATGACTGCCCGATACTGTTACGTGATGTAAAAGCAACCGAGCATCGGGAAACCTTTCCCAGATTAACGAGGCCATTCTCAGATTGATTCCTCGAGGAGAATCCCGTTGGCAACTTTCTCTTGGTGGCATGATCCTCATGGCAGCAAGGCTGGGAACTACACCAGCAGGAATCAGGAGTAGACCATCCCTATCACACTGGCCAATTGTCATTGGGATACGGGGGATGGCTATTAGGATGGCGCCGGAAATCGTGAGTAGCCGATTCCGGATATTCTTTATTTTCTACCCTTCCGATGTCTCACGGTGTTTCTGTACCTTTCAAAAAAAAATTCGCAAAGCTCCAACGTAGCTCCTATTGAACAATTATTACAGTGTTGGTATATTGAAAAAAGGTAGGTCTTTTTTACAAGTACGTTATACACGAAGTTCGTGAAAATATAAACATTTTTACCGACTTAACGACACTCTCTTATTTTAGGGGTAAAGCTCCTCCCGCGACCCTCGTTCAGTCACCAAGCCAGTCCGATGCCGACCCGAACTAAATGCCACATCTAATGGCGTGGACAGCCTGTCGGGAAGCTTATCTGCGGCCACCATAGAAATCCACCGAATACATTATACGCATCGTTTAGATGATTGCTTGAGATTGGCGAGTGCGAGAATTCGCTATTCTCTAACTTCGGCACGACTATCGATAAGCCAGTGTTCTTCCGTACCTCTTACAATAGCCAGACAACAACATATAGTACACCGTATGAGTTCCCTCGATACTTTTTAATGTTTGTTATAGAAACATAAACCCCAATGATATATGCAAAGGCAGTAGTATCCAGGCGTATATACAGTTAGCGAAAACTAGTGATTTTGTAAATTCGTGTATAACAGTCTCAGTGTTATTCCCAGGCAACGGGAAATCTCGGTGGCTTTCCTAGTTCGAATATAACACATAGAGAGAAACAGACAGAGCGGCAGGCGAGGCACGTAATGGCGTGTCGGAGTTAACCGGTTGATAACCATCAGTTATAATTAACTCAGGCGAACCAGCGAACAAGCCAACCCTGGTAACTAACCCCCTCTACTGTATTACCGACAGACCTCATACGTAGGGGAAACGTTCGCGTGTATATAAATGCCTCCTAGTACCAGTGTGCAGCATACAGTGTAGCTCTGTGTGTCTCTAGAATTTCCATCTTGTTAATTTTCTCGACTTGATTAGTTGCTTGGTGACGTCACACCCGGGACATACGAGCTATATCGTATTATAAGCCACTCGCAATACTTTCGACCAACCTAACCTCGTTCAGACTACAGTACGGTACGCGTAAGTCAGATGGCGTTGTTGTAAATTTAAATGCTAAGGAACGATCAAATAATCACTTATATCTTTGCTTTACAGTGTGCAAGCGAGGTGGGATTTTGACTGAGTCGATACATAAGAAGAGTGAGGGGATCGGTCTCTGGCAGCTACCACGATTTTCTCACCGTGTCTCCGCTGGCTAATCCCCATTGTCGGGTGACATAAGCCCATAATGGATCGGCCAGATCCAAAGCATATACGTTACACAAACACGCAACAGACAGAGCGGCGTGCCAGTGGCACGACCAAGAGCAAGAGGCCGAGTACGAGTAGGATGGACTTAGTGAGTTAGAAACAGAGAGAGAGAGGGAGGGAGTGTGATTAAGGTACATAAGAGAATAGTGTAGCGCAGTATAGTACAGGGGTGGCGTATGGTACCTACAGAGTATAGTATAGGGGAAGCGAAGCCTAACGCGAGGAGTTGGATACGTTATGCAACTAACATAAGCCCAGTCCTGGTGGAGGTGGCTAAGCACGCTTAAACGAGAACCAGAGCCGATATAATCGAGACGTTATCGATGGATTTGGACTGTCATTAGGGCTGAGTGCGCAAACTGTTGACAAGGGGAAAATCGTGGCGTATCGACGCCCTGTTCCGGCGTCAGGCGTCTCTGCTCGATTTGATTCTCCCCTTTTTGCTTAGCAGTTGGGTACTGGTGGATGACGATGGTGCTTGCTGGTGATAAGGTTGATCCTTAATTCGTAGTCGAAGGTGATACTGTGAATCAAGGGGTGGGGATTTAGGATTTCTATCTTTGTATTTTTTTCTTGTTAATACTCTTCGAAAGTATCGTTGATTATGCTCGTATATACAGGGGTGGCTCCTTGATACAGAGGGATAAAAGTTATAAAGTAAACGAGCCAATCCCAATCACTTTTCTACTATTACGCCGTCTCGTAGCTACTAATCTACTAATTCTCTCTAAGCAGAACAAATGTTTTTGATGCTACGGGGAGTTTTACGGTACTGAGGAGAAAGAGAGGGGAGGCGTGTCTTAGGGTGTGAGGAGGGTTGCGAGGGGGATGAAAAGTCGCGAGAAAGAAGGGAGGAACGAAGGTGGGAATGAAGGAACGAACGTAGCTCGGCTCGCAATCATCGCTAAGTCTTTTAATTTCCTATATTGGGGGATGGCTCGTGCACGAGGGTTGCACGGGGTGGTAATTGGCTGTCAGGGCTTCCCAGTCCTACCGACCGACCGACCGACCGACCAACAACCCCGAGAGATTGGTATCGCTTATAATTAACTTCTCCGTGCCACGAAGCCGGCGTTTCCATCGGCGTCGCGTAGGAGAGGAAAACGGCGCGGAGCCTGTCGAGGGCTGCGCGGAGGGGTTGGCCAGAGGAACAAGTGAGGGTGAACGAGACGTAACCTCTATGCTACCCTTAAAAGGCACCGAGTACCGAGTAGCACGGAAAATCGTATTGGCATGACATTTCATTAATTTTATTTATCGATTTAAAAATTCATCTCTTGTCCGAAATGCGACCCCTTTCTTATACGTCCCATATCGTCTCGGTCGAATCGAATCCAGAGGTATCATCGTCCCGTGCATTTGCGGCCAAGTCAAGACAGTTCTTCGCTTTGCGACCCTTCGACGATTTACTCAGCGGAACCAGTTCCGGTATGAAAATATTCACTTTCGAGTGAATCCTTAACTTTTAAAAAGCCTACTATTCGAGCGACTGTTGGATGGAGCTAAGCCTTCTGGGTCCTGGAGAGAGGTGCCCTTGGGTAAGAGCGCGAGAGGTAAGAGTTAAAAAGAGATGACGAGAGCGTGCCAGTGAGAAAGAGAGTGTGTGTGTGTGTGTGTGTGCGCGCGCGCGCGCGTGTGTGTGTGTGAGAGAGAGAGAGAGAGAATACGTAAAGGATTTTACAGGAGCAGGATTGCGGCTGCCTTGTACCAGGAGAGAAAGTGACAGCAGCCCGAAGAAAAGCTCTTCGAGTGTGAAGGATCCATAGGTAGGAGAGAGACTGCTGCGAAATGAGAGGTGGGATCGAAGCTAAGAGAAAGTGAGAGAGGGATAAAGTAGGGAACTGGCCAGTGTCAGAGAGAGAGAGAGAGAGAGAGAGAGATAGAGACTAACGGTTCACAAGCGAATAGGGAAAGTCTGCGTGACGTCGAGAGGAAGGAGAACCACGACGTAGAGGTCCTCTGGAGTCTAAGTAACATCCATTTCCACGGGTGGCCTATCCCTCCTCTCTGCTCCTTACATTCCCCTTCCTTCCTCACTGCTCTCTACAGCCATCTTCTCTATATACCTTCTTACCTCACCTCTTTGCACTCAAACTCCACGTACTTTGCTTTACCTTATACTATACTTTACTTACTGCCTTTGCCTACTTTTTATTTGCAATCCCACTTCCCTCCACGACTCGTATCTTCCCTACACTCGTTTTCACCATTTTCATGCTTTATTCTCGCTTAGCACATTGCACTTGAGTGTAACCGTGGACGAGAAAACATTTATCAAAAGTCATAGGTCGCTGGGGGCTGAGTGACGTTCGGTCGAATTTTTTAAGTGATACTGTGCGTTAAATATGGCGATTAAAAAAAGGGTTGGTATTCCAGATAGGAGTTGAGAAGTTCCTATTGCCATAATTAACAAAGCATTGTTACGGGTCAAACGTCAAACATCGACTATTTTGTTGGACACCCTGGGTAACGGGTATTGCATACGTTGGAAGATGGTCAGGTTAGGACTGCGAGTGAGTGAGTGAGTCAGCGGTCGAGCGAATTGCGAATAGGGGTGGTAAATTTTGCTGGCAAAGCCGGCTGAAGGCAAGTGGGCAACGCTGCCAGTTACCAGTTACCAGTTAGCAAGGCTCGCACCCACCTCCCCTTGCACCCCTTCTGGTTAGAATATCAGTAGCCCCCGCGGTAACTAGTTTCTGAGCAGGTCACCCCAATTAACGTTTCCACATACAGCAACCCCTTCTCATTTCAGTCCTGGTAGTCGGCTCTCGAATCCACCCCTGTTACTTCACCCTTATACGCTTACCCTTCCACCTTCCTCACTGCCCTCTTACCACGTCTCGTAGAAACTTATAATTGCGAAAGGAGCCAGCAATTATAATTGCCTGCCGAGCGTATGAGACTCACTGGGTTGGCTTGTAATTATCCAAAAATCATGGATTCCAGTTGTTACACCCATACAAAATTTTACTTTGACCTTTGCTTTACACAATTTTATTATATATGTCAGAAGTCTACTTTATTATACACGCTCTTGGATATTCATTATTTTCATATACATTGTGACGTTACATTTTGCATGTTCCATCACTATGGGCAGGATACCGTTTTTGATGTTACGAGACGAATTTACGTCTCGTACCGCAAGGCACTCGTACGGACAATCGGCACTCCAGGCTCACTAATGAGTCCGAAAAATAGATTAATTAATTATATTTTGTTTGTATCTTTGTTAAACTCGGCACGGCGAACAAGCAGACAAGAAGAAGGAAGATGGAGATACCGAGGGTAGTACAAGATGGAAGGATCTCATGGTCGCCAGGAGGACGAATGTCACGGGAGAAGAATACCGACGCTTCGGGTCAACTGGTAGGAAGCCGGCGTTAAGGACCAAGAACTTTAAGGAAGCTGCCGAGGAGGGCTGAAGGAGAGACGACAGCAACGGATCAGTGTTATTGTGCCGAAGACGTACCGACTGACCGTAGGCGTCGCTATGAACGACGACATCATCTATCTACGTCCCGTCGACGACGGAAAGCCAGGGTCCACTGCCGTAACACGGCGCGGAGGGCCCAGAAGAGGTCTCGAACAGCCGGACCAACGAAGGCGGAGTCCGTCCGACGTCCCGACTCCCAGAGGACGCTTCGGGGAGTCATGGACTAACCTGGAAACCAAATCGCCACCGGTGTGAACCATCGCGATGTCAATGCGGGAAAGTTTGCCACCCTAGTGTACCGCGATGGTCATTATATATGGCGACTTCCCGTGTCTTGCCGATGTTACCGTTTTCCCGATAAGACGGGATGTACCGAATGTTGACACCACCCTGGATTGGGGAAAGATGGGACATCCGCCGCCTCGAACCCAATAAAGGACCGGCGAGAGAACCTCCCGTGATTCAATCTTCGCGCGATACCATGGGCCCCGAAATCAGTACAGCCACCCCCGAAGGCCCAGACGCAGACCAATCAGCGGCAGGCGAAGAAACTATCGGAACGCCACCACCGCCAATCAACGGAGCAACTATTCATTCGTCCGCTTACCGTTAGTGCGAGTGTCTGCTTTTCTAGTTTTGTATAGACACTATTCGTAGTTTCAAGTAACCGTATATTTGTTAGAATATCTGCTCCCGGATCATTGTGAGGTGAGCCCTTACGTTACCATTTAACATCTGATTGATTAATGAGCCAGCATAATATAGTAGAGTCAGTAGAGTTGTGTCCGGAATCGACAACGATTTCGGAGACCTGCGTTGAACATTTCCGTCAGGCGTTTGCTTTACCATTTGACGAGTATTCTATGCTGGGATATCGTTCCATGACTTGTGACTAATTATTTTGAATCATATTGTAAGGAATTATCTATTTCGTTTGTATTTGAGTGACCAAGTGCCCTGGAGTGTCCCCTGCGGATGAATCCGTTGTCTACCGCTTCCCGGTGGACTTCGTATTGTATGTTTATCTGATGTTGATTTTTTTTCCCGTATATTATATTTCGCGTTCTTACGGTTTTGCGTTTTTGTATTTCGCGTAGGCCCGTTGGCCACACGGATATTCTCAATCTTGTAATTTATTATGTGTTAATATATTTTCTACTTCTTTTGTTATTGTTACTGAATATCGAGCCTCTTTATTTTTCATGTACGAATCCTTCCCGTGTGTGTGTGTATTCGCAGGACCAGCCCCTCTACCATTCCCGTAGGCTGAGTAGCCAGGGTATCGCGGAGGATTGCAAGACGATGCTGCGACATCTTATCGATGTCTGGCGTCCAGTATCTTTGACGTGCCCAGTTTTCAAGGAAACGCGTATCTTACCAACTTTATTACGGAGTACCGTCCTTGATCCCTCTGATTATTGTGAGTTAAAGTTAATCAGATCGGCATTGTTTCTCGAAATTACCTTTAAATAATTACCGGTCACAACATATATATATTGTAACCTCATTTGCACGATGTAGTTCTCCAGATCGTGTCAGAAAGGCGGGTACGAGCCAGAATTGACTGTTAGGAATTTAGGGAAGATATCAGGCGGAACAAATGAAAGTGAGACTATGTTTCACAAATTACAAAAGAAAAATACATTGTCCTATAACGGAATACAAAGAGGGTTAGTGCAGATCCAGCCTAGAGAATGCTGGGTGTTAATAAGTAAAGAATGAATATAAACGTAAGCGGAAAGTAGTAATTGTTATAGATGGTACATACAAAAGATTAGTGATCGGAAAGTCAATTCCATCAATACGATTGTTACACGCGGTTTACCTGCACGATATGTCTGACGTAAACGGAAATTATAGGTACTTCTAGTCTCGTATGATTCTATATTGGCTCTTATTCTGATTGTATCAATCAAAGATGTTATCGTGTCTGAAAGCAGCCTCCGACCAGCGGAATTTGATTACAGAGTTGACTCGTTAAAATATAAGCGTCGTGCTGTTGAGCAGTCTTCCACTAGGGAACTCGTGATCACAGCTAGACGTTGTCCTATCTCAAACAACGTTGCTATCTCGGCGACGTGAGAAGTCTCATTCGCAGAGTAGCTAATTGTGCAAGTCTTTAAATAAAGTTAGGATCGCATGTATAGCGGAAACGGCACAATGATCAAATGTGTCAATGTGACGGCCCAACTGAAATGCAGAGATTGATTCTATCTGGCAGAAGAGACGGTTTGCTCCCTACCCGAGATGGTTTGCTCGTTTACTTTACTAAAGATAAGCTAGCTAGCCTAATATCATCGGATGTATTGGTTACAATATATGTATATATGCATATATTTTCACTTACCGGGGTGCTGTACAAGGATCAAAAATAAGTTTGGACATCAATAAAATATCCAAGACATATGAAAAATGCAAAACTAATGGATTCTGTGGGGATACGTATAACACAGTGATTCTACCGATTGGCGGAAGTTGTTCCAAGCGGAAGAGAGTTCTTCGTTTCGGTTTCCTTGGATTTCTCGGCGAAGCGTAGCGTAGCGAGTCAAAGTAGCTTATACATCGGGGCTACTTGGTAACGGCGCTCTTGGTAGCAAATCGATTATTTAAATGTACCGCACGCTCACGAGTTCACTTGTGCACACAAAGAATGTTGCTGGGCTGAAAAGGAGAGTGGAGGGGCAAGTCGAGAAAAAGGCATACATAGTAAAACTTAGGAGAATGAGAGAGAGCAGTGAGAGAGGGGGTGGGGAGAGATGGAGATCACCTGGGCGAGGTAAGGTACGGGGAGCCAAGACTCCGGTCAATTAAGTGCAGGAAATTAGAGTTTTAATTACGCAGTCATTCAGAAAATTACATTGGGGCCGCGAAGAAGGCGCTGCCGCCACGCAGAAGCGATGACGACCTCCAGGAGCTACAGGGTGTCTCTTTTAATATATTATAATCATTTAATATGATCATCGATGCTTCGTTCAGAATCTAAAATGTTGTCTGATAAGATGTTGGAAAATTTGTCGAGAAACCATTTTCTATAGGCTGTACGATAAATAAGTCTGAGCTTTATATCTTATGATGAACCCTGTATAGGATTAGGCACTCGCAAGTCAATCCGTTTACGTGTCCGAACTCGGTGTCTGTAACTGATGCCTAACCCTAAACTACAATGGTAGCTGGAAGGAGGGTAGTTGAGGGTGGTGCGAGGAGAATAGTGGAATAGTATGGGACTAGTTACGGAGTGGTTCGCACCGGTCAGGACCGGGGCTTTCGGCTTTCGCCGACGGTCCGAGGGTGGGTTAAATCTAATTACATGGTCTGTGACGGCTACTCGATGGTCGCTCACTGACGTCCTACTACCTAGCCCTACGGTCATTCAGCTACTAGCTACCGATATTACCCCTATGGGCTTGACGTTCAGCTTTGAATTATGTCCTAGGTACCTCTAAGGGTTCCTTCGCTTCCGTTATTTGAGTTTGCTCCAGTTACGATTTCAATTCTCTAAAAGACAATTACGCATACATACCCAACAATAATATAATCAAATATACTAATTACGATTACGCAATAGCAATTAAGAAAATTAAATATAGAGTCTCCAAAGGGATGGACTCATGGAGAGTGTGTGGAAGCAATAAGAGAGAGAGTATAAAATAGTGACTGTACCAGGGAAAGACAGGAAAGCGTTCTAGGGCAGTTTCATTGGGGGGTGAGCATTAACGAGTGACAGCAACGGCAGCTCGAGGGAGTCGACGTTTCAGGGGTTTCCAACTAGGATAAGAGTATGGGATGATAATGTGTATGTCTGCCTATGTCTATTAGTGCACTTGTAAGTGTCTCTCTGTATAAGTGATAAGCGCGTGCACGTTTGCGAGGAGAGTCAGAGAGGGTGGCTGGTGTGCATGAAACAAAAAAAATCGTCGGCGGCCATAATGGAGAGTGTTAATTTTCGAAATGAAAACGAAACATCCATCTTTGGCGAAACGCTTGGCACTCGACACTTCAGCACTCAGCCCATTTTCTCACTCAACGCATTAGAGTAATGAATTAATTTCCATCGAGGACCCCCTTCTCATTCACAGTCTGTTACCTCCCTACTACCTCACCACTCGGAAACCCTCCCATCGCATCCCTTAGTCCTTCCGTTGGCACCTATACCATTTCCCTTGGCTTAACCAATCTTAGCCAGCCTTACCTTAACAGTAGGTGTAGGTAAGGTACCTTCTTTACCATCCTTTTCTTATAAGGACTACTCTCTCCTTCTCCGTCCACCCTTTTACCCTGCTGCTGCTGTTACCTCTCTCTCTCGCTCACGACTACTTTTCGCCCTGGATTTAAGGGCTATTTCCTTAATCCTTTTTAGTTCAGATTTGTAATCAGCGATCCGAAAAATCCCCGAGTACCAAATTTTATCAGAATTCATAAAGTTTTTGCATTTTGGTTTTGGGAATCTGACCGCGAATTCGTAATCAGCGACCCGGAGGACACTTTCGTGCAAAATTTCAAGAAATAATCTAATAAATGTTTGTCAACAATGAATTTCTTCGAAAAATTCGCTGTTTTTTCATATCTGCCTATTTATAAAACTTTTATAATAAATATTTATGCACAAAGACCGACCTAAATTCGTTAACTAGAAATTAAATGGCCAAAATTTAAAGAAGTCGAGACGGTAACCTGGGTTACCACCATGCTTCAAAGGGTTAATTATAAGCGAGGGACAATGGCGTCCCGACGTCAGGACGAGGTGACGTGGCTCTCCCTTTTAAATCGGTAGACTATGGATGCTGACGCTGCTCTTACCTACCTACGCACTTCATTGACTACCTCAGAAATAAATGACGATCCTAGTAACGTATGTTGGATCTACCAAACGAAGAATAGATTTTATTTAGTAATTAGTCCCTGGGATTACCAATTAACTGAGTGGAGTCCGGTGCCTCTTAGGATTCCCTCGTGGATTTGGCAGGGTTGAAAGAAATGAGGAAATATACTATATACATATATACTGTATACGTGTATACCATCATCCACAAGAGGAGAACTTGCAACTATCCTACGGTTATCAATCTTCTGGATTAACTAGATTGAATTTATAGAGGATGTTCACGTAAATCCTTAGACGTTCCTGTTGCTCCTTGTTATACTGGATTTAATGGACTATTGCTTATATTCTCATTTTCCATTGCTCTTGCTCTGTTCAAGTAAATGCCTACTGGGTCTCTGCGCTGTACCATTGCCATAGGGTACACTATGAGGAATTCCTTTGGATTTGGATTTTTATAATCACATTAGTATCTTATATACAGAGAAATAATATATTTCCTTGAATTAAAAAAAATCTATTCTCATCTAATGTCTCAGTATTACCTCTTTTATTTTAGTTCTTACTCTTACCCCTTGCATCGCATCCAAATCCGAGCTTCTCGTTAACATATTCATAGGATTATGGGACAATTAACCCTTTGAGGGACAGTTTAATTATAGAAGCGATTAAACATCTTAACATATAAACACACCCAACTCGGAAGGTATACGAAACGCGACATGGCAGCGCCGAGCTACCAATTAACATACTAATAACACGAGCCTTCTCAGGGCGAGTGCTATAGGCTGTTCTTCTTGTAAAACATACATACGTATCCTACACCGTGTATGATATATGTGTGTATATATATATATATATGTGTGTATGTACACATTACTGCGCATCGTGCGGTTTACTTAAAACCTCTCAAGCTGCTCTGGAAGGGACGTCGAAGCGTCTTTGGTGTCAAGGGTGGGGGTTGCAGCACATTAAAATAATTAAACCTCACACCATACTGTAGCGATTACTCGAGCCCCGCACGAGTACCAAGGTATGCGAAGGATTTTGAGTTAATTCTTAATTTTTTGTTAAATTTTGTAATAATCATGAAATAATTCGTTAAATAATAATTGAATTGATTTATAGGTATTTTTTAATTCTCTGTTAAATATAAAACTTTTGTCCGAACTTCCCGTAGAGTCGCAACCCTCGCTACATTTAAGGGATGAAAGTGCTTTCTTAGAGATTGCCGGCTGTGGAACAATCTAAATCTTACACTGGGTGTTTTATGGGGGTAGTTCTGACGGCAAATGAGGTGGGTTACCTGCTCGTCTCGAGGTTTTAGCTAATTGTACATTAGCGATGGACTTATTGTTATTCTCATCGCGATGACTTTCTTGGAAATTTCATTTTTTTCTCTTGCAGCACGTATTACGTATCTGTATTATATCTATATCGGTTATCAGATCTTGCCTGTTAAGGAGGGCAAGGGAAAAGGTTATTGATGGATAAGGAATTAGTGTTAAAAAAAAGATTTAGAGTTTATCGGCCCCTTTCCTATAATAAAAGAGAGCCACCGTTATCCGATTTTCATGTAACGCCGCCCGCTCGACTCTAACGTCCTGTAACGGCTTTGCTATACGCCGTTGGCCGGGTATTTGGACAGGGCTTAAGGGTTCCCTCGCGTAGCTGTGTGTTTATTAAAAAATCAATCTAACCACGGGAATCGCACCTCGCGAGAACCTTACCACCTACCGGAACACAGTCATTCGATATACCTAGATATACTGTAATATGTCTATGTATACATGTATGACGTATCAACGCCCTGGTTTATCGATATCTACACAACCAGACCTAATCACATGCTGAGCGTGCTAATGAATTTTATGATTAATATCTTTTTAACCGTTTACAAGATTCACCAGATTCTACGGTCAATGATTTGTCCATAAAAAAATCAAGTTCTAGTTCGCATTTTTGTTTATTAGTAATTTACATACAATGCGAGATTATGAACTTACGAAGATCAGTATTAGTATATCTTTGACATCTCTTCTCCTGTTTCAGTGGCCTATTCCAGTCGCTATACTGATCGTATCCCGTATCGCTGTCACGACTATCCCCAATCTCTAGGAGGCTTTTCTATCTTATTTCTCATCCCCTAAGAAGGAAGACCAAGCAGAGTCAGTCCTAGGGGGAGCGAGAGAGTCAGTTTTGTATTCTAAGGGCTGTGAACGGGAGAGAGTAGGATGGCAGGATGGCAGTGTGCCTGGAGCAGGCTGGAGTCCGGAGTGTATACGTGAGCGAGTCGTAGAGACACGCGTCGAGACGTCTAGGGCGCAGACGCCTCGATGTATTACGTCATTTCGCAGAGCGACGCGACTCTACTTGGCGCGATTCATTCCGAGTTGGACTGCCGGCGCGCTCGGTCGTTTATACCGCACAAGAACGTCCAAGTCACGCGTTTACGCTTACCGGGAATAATGTAATGTTTCATCGGGCTTCGGTGACGTGTGCGGTGTTACTGATTAAATTATAGTAGTTCTCGTCAGACCCTAACATCAAGGGGATACCGAGGCTTTCTAAAGGGGCTTTTTGTAACGTACGTTCGAGAGTTGCGCGAGTGCATCTTTAAATTGATTAATTCAATTGCTCCTGTCAGTTTTACATTCACTGACTTCACCGTACGTATCTTCTGTATCGAAATAACGTGACATCGAAGTTTTACCAACGTCTTTATACCAGTGATGAGTGTGTTGATACGTTGAAGACTGCTGAAAAGTTGGATGCGGATTCGTGGAAGCTCATCGTGTTTATGCGACTCGTTCAAACCCGTAATAAGGGCGGAGATCGACTCGAGGACCAGGGAATCGTGTTTCATGCCGGTGAGTGATTCATTAATACTAATTGGAAATACCAATTTCACTTTATTGATACTGCATTCACTCTGTCTCGTGATATCTGATGCGAAATGGCTGTCTGTACTCAGATAACTAATAACTATGCTGCGTGTACCTGTACGTGTACGTTGGTTAAGTATGTAAACTCTCTAATTGACTTTGCATTCTTTTTTTTCTCTTGTTTTATCGATAGCGTTAATTTATCGGTCGCCGTTATGAGTTTCTTGTTTTCGTCTTATTCAATGTTGCGGGGTTGATATGGAGTTCGTATACAAAAAGAGAGAGAGGAGAAACAAAGTGCATGTATATGAGAGCGAGAGAGAGAGCTCTAAATTGTATACCGTAGAGAAGCAACTATCGGTTCTTCTGGAGAGTGTCTCGAGAGGTACGACGAGTCTCTTTCACGTAAAGACACGTAGCCGGGATAATTAGGACGAGCCGTAATTGCTGCGGTGCAAGCGATGACCGCTGTAATTGCTTGAAGGAACGAAAAGTAAGGTAGGAAGGAAGCCTGGAAGTAAAATATGGTGGCTGACGGTATACACGTTGCGATTCTAATGACTCAAGGTCGAGGCGTTATTAACGCATTTTAATTTATCATTAAGCGTTAATTGCGCAGACTGGTTCTTTCACTTATGTTTCTTCTCTCTCCCGCCCCAGGACGAACCAACCCCTCTTACCTTCTCTTAAGCTTCACTTGCAGCCTCACAGCAATACTCGAAGGTTATGGTAATGATGTTATAAAGCGCGTTCGGGACTCGGGAAGTTATCAGGGCACGTCTACTAAAAGCCTGCGCTTTGCCTACCGCCAATCATGCTGCGTTTGTATTGCTTTCTCGCGAGAAACTAATTAACCTCTCGGTCAGAGTGCAATTCGCGAGTTAATTCGCAATATATTATCCGGTCGGCCATTACGCCATTACCCAGTCATAATTTATATGACAGTTTGCAAAAATTGGATTTCGTCGTATAAGGGATGTACAAGGCATACCGGATGTAAATTTTATTAATCTTGATGGTTATTCCCATTTACGAAAATTTTTTTTTTCTCGAAATAACTAAGTCGACCATCTGTGAGAGTGCACAGAAACAGACTATATCGTGTATACATATACTACGGAACCGATAAATAGAAGGTGAATATCGAGCGTGTACAGTTGGATAGGTTTTCTTCGTCTTCCAGCTAATGAGTCCGACCGCCGTCAAGGCAAGTCGGAAGTCAATCTTCGCGGCCGGAAGTGGTACGCCCCTCTGCCCCCTAACGAATCCGTTTCATTCCTCCCCAGCAACGAATCCCTCTAACCACAAGGAGTACCTACCACCGTCGGCACATAGGCAGGAGGAATTCCCTCGTTTCAAGGAGCCTTAACGCGGTTCCTCGCGAGAGGCAGAGGCAGCAGCCCACTCTTTCACGGTCTGTTCCGTCTGGTCCCTCTCGACGAGAACGGCAACCCCTAAATGAAATCCCGAAATTAAAGCCGTATATTAACCCCACGGCGTCTCCTAAATTAAAAAACAACATTTTACGGCGAAGCCGAGGCTATCCGAGAACGGCTATAGCCTTCTACTCTCCACACAGGGTTACCGGACTCGACCGCCATTCTATTGTCCGTAAATTGCGTTTTTAAATTCGTCGGGGGTTGAGGCGCGTGGCCCGGTACGCGCGTTTCCAAAATCTCATGTACCGCGTAAACTCAACCTTCCGTCCCAGATGCTCTTCTCGTTCGACAAAACTTTTCTGCTCGCGATTTTCTTATATGGATATCATTCCTATAGAAAGTTTGAATGTAATATTCTGTGCTTTCAAGCTCGCCCAGAGTAACAACCACTCTCGATATAGGTTGTGTTACCACTCGCTGATGTTAGGTTGAACGCTCTCCGAGGTTCGGAAAGGCGGCACGGCGACCCGCTTCGGAAATACTCCGCTCGCATCGGGTAAGGGTGTATAATGGAAGTTGAAATTGGTTGGGCCTGTCCCGCCTGGGCAAGCACCCGTACGAGCTATCGAGGGAAACGCATTCCATGCCGAAATTGCTTTGCACTGCGATCCAACGGAATACAAGGTTCTGGTTTGAGGTTTAGGTTCTCGCGTCAAAAAATACGCTGCTAAGCCAACGCGCGGGGCGTTGATTAAAACCGCTCTTCCACCTCATAGAGAGAGCAAGAGAGATAGAGAGATGTCCTGTGCAAAGAGACCCCGGGCCAGTGAGTAGAGAGAGAGAGAGAGAGGGAGGAGAGTAGCTCTGCTAGAGGATAAGAGTGAGAGACTACATGGAGAGGGTGTGTGTGTGAGAGAGAGAGAGAGAGAGAGAGAGAGAGAGAGAGAGAGAGAGAGAGAGAGAGAGAGAGAGAGAGAGAGAGAGCGAGCGAGAGCGAGAGAGGGAGGGGTGGGGGGCCCAAGGCGTTGCTTGCTTAATTACTAAAAGCTAATCAATTCCAGAGGAAGTAAAGTTTAAATTGCGAACTAAAGTATAGCTTCCCGACGTAACCTGCAAAGCGATATTACCGCTCGCTGCATTCTGCAATTAGCCCCGGTAAATCATTGAAAACAAATTATGGACGGGACTTTCTGGGCTTCCCGACATTTTCCAACCCTTTTCCAGCTACCCCTCGGCCGACTCAACCTCGCTCGTACCTGTCAACCGAAACTCTGGATATTGGTACAGTCCCGTCAGTTCCATTATCCCTTTATGAAAATCGATTTACGACCATCGATTTCACCCCGGACTGTGGGAAACTAACATTTCGGATTCTTGCGTGGGATATACGGAAAGAGATAGCTTAAGGGTAGTTTTCGGATGTTTTTCGATCGCTGTACAGCATGTTAAGAAAAGCTCATCTTTATACGAGGAAGGGGGGGATTTTTTTTACTTAAACTGTACATCCTCCATGAAAAATGTCGCGGCGGTACACGAACCCTTAAGGGAGCAAGCCGAGGTTTCCGGTTCTACGGTAATGGGCGTATACCGTATAAGCGAGTCTCCCCGTGGGCCAACGGCGAAACAAGCAATAAAATCAATGTCGTTACTAGCAATTCAATTCGCAAGACACATTGCACAATTTCACATACAATTTTACGGCAGAGCGGCCAGGACTCCTATTTACTTCATAGGTTTCCTAAATCCCCGGGAAAAGCGGCGTTCGACAATAATATCGGCAGATAGAGAGGGTGGGTACGCGGTAGATCGAGAGAGAACGACATGGTGGGAGACACAGAGAGAGTGAGTGAGTGAGAGAGAAAGGGAGAGTACAGAAAGGGATACTGCTCCACGTTAGAGGAGAAGGCAGAAAGAAGAAAGAGAGAAGGTGGCTGAGATCGATCGGCCCGTCGAGACGGCACACGCCAAGTAAAAGTATCGAGATCGAAAATTTTATTTTTTCCCTTGTTTCTTCTTTTGTCGCGGTGATTCTCGTCCTTCCGAATGGGCAACCACCCCTCGTGTCTCGAAATGGTTCAGTTCAGTGGGAAATCAGTAGGTAGAGTAAGAGAACACTTTACAGATGACTGTTTAACCTCATGCACGTTTCATCCAGTTTCATCGTATACGGTAAAGGGAGCAAGAGAATCGGACGGATCAAGCAGAGAGAGAAGCCTTGTGTTTTAGTGAATTCGTGTATACTCTAATGAGCGCGAGAGAGACACACTCATGCGGGTTTGTACGAGTGAGAGCGAGACAGGGATAGCGGTTTCGTGAAAAAAATTCGAAAATCCTTTCTTACCTAAATATGGCACGCTGGGATTGCTTTGACCTTGGCAAGACTATTAAAATCTTATTACCTAAAGTTTGTGTATTTAAGTTTTATACTATTCTTTCTTTTCCTCCCAAGTATTCCAATTTTTTCATTTGATTGCCACGGCTTGCGCGGCACGTCAGCGAGGGAGTGAACCGGCTGACAGGCAACCAAGGGAGTAAATTGAAGAGCGAATATTTCGGTGGTGATACGTTGGTCTCTTTCTTTCTGGTCCTGACAAAGGTAATGTATCCGGTGAGGCAGGGTCCTACCACCGTGACGGTTCTCTCTCTCTCTCTCTCTCTCTCCCTTGATTCTCTCTGGCCAGTCCAGAAGGAACGGGCTTCACCCACTTAGAACGATGGACTGCGCGAAATTGCGAAAAACTAATTCCATTTTGCTGGGGTATAAGTCTTGGCTTCTCCGGGGGCAGTAAACCAATCACATTAGAGGCAACCACCACTACTACTAGTGCTACAAAACTACCCTTAGGTTTCACGTCGTCGAGAAAACCTCCAACCTCGAATCCCCAAAGCCACCCCTCCCCTTTTGCGCTGACCTTCCATATAGAGAAGTATAGTAATCCCTCCCTTCCCCCTTGGCCTATCTCTGTCTATCCAGCTCTAACCCTTTTATCTATACGTATCTATATATCTATATAGGCACATAACGGCTGTTAGTGGTATACGTACCGTAGGTGGTACGTTCTCTATATATACATCTACGTCTATAGATCCTTTTTCTATAATGGCAGTTTTACACCTTCACTGCAAAGCGTCTAACGCGTCAGCCAAAAACCGCTTGGCACCGTGCCTCCTTTTTTACCATCTGATTAATACCCGCTGTAATTAAATTTTAATCCGAGTCATCGATCCGAGCCAAACGGCCGATCCGCATCGAAACTCCAATATCTCAAGGAGAATTGGCTCTTTTTATCAATCGAATTTCGACATGGATATACCAGCCGTGACTTTATTATATATATATATATATATATATATATAAATTGTTTTTTTACTCAGTACATCCCCCTCTCTTTCCCTTTCTCGTTCTGGGATAAATTTTTCTTTCCCTTTGAACTGGGCCACTCGAAGTTTAGCCAAAACCTCTTTTATTCATTTAGCTTTGATGCCAATTAACTCGGGATAATTACATCCTTTTCTCATTTGGAGGTGTGCGCTGCCCGGCCGCACACTCCTTTTGCCACACTTGTCCACCTTACAACCTAAGTTTTACCTACTTGACTTTTCTTCTCTTTTTTTTTCCTCTACCGAACTCTCATTCATTAACAAGAAAGATTTTGTTCAATCGCTTCTCGAGATTGCATTTGTCGGGCATCGATCGTCATGCCGCGACATTGAACGTGTATGGAGACTGTAGATCGAGTGGCGAGAAAAATTTGAAAATTCGTTTACTCTCCCATTGTCAATCTGCCCGTTGCAGACGCTGTTTAGCCGCAAAATTAATCATTGGTTCCAGTGGCCATGGGCCTATGATTTTCCCATTATTTCGATATTCGTATCCTTTTTTCTTTTAATTTCATCTTTTTATTTCCGCTAATTCCCTATCCTGCCGAACCATATAAATAGCGTGTGACGTCAACTGCGGAGGAAAAGGGTTAATCCTATGGATTCACAAAACGTTCAGACGATCTAAAGTTTACGCCGTTAAGTATTTATAGTTTGGCCGAATCCACCCCGATCCTCTTGGGCCGTTTCTCTACGCTATGTATACATGGACCTATATAATACAATATATATACACATATATATATATATATATATATATATATATATATATATCTATATATATATATATATAGAG
>JARQTJ010000479.1:462975-473245 GCA_030142635.1 Trachelus troglodyta
TATTTTCCGGGGAGTTTCTTTAGATATCGTGACACCTCGTGGTGTCTGGCGCCCATCTGGCATTTCACTGAGTTCAGCTTGTTTCGTATCGCGTAGTCCTGGGAAATTCGAAAAGAGTATCGAGTCATTTGTTGGCGGAAGATCGTGTAGCGCCTTAGAGTACCTTTCTATCTATTTTCTCGCAATTATATATTATTTATTATCTCTTTTTTTTCTTTCGTCACATATATATATATATATATATATATATATATATATATATATACCGACGAGCCAATACAAAATTAATAATACTTGATCCCATAACGTCGAAAGTTAATTTCTTTTCGTATTAATACGGAGAGTGCATCCCCTATAATGAGATTGCGTCGCTGGAGAGGGTCGGGGCATGATATAAGGGGTAGGTTATAAAGCGTCCCCGTAATAACGTATCCACAGAGCGAAAGCCTCGTATATAACAGAATCGGTGCTTTATGCAGCATCTTCCTTCGGGTATGTTTTTTCTTGGAATTTTATAGTTGGTAACTTTTTTTTGAGTCGCTACTGTGTCTATATGAGAGGAATGAGAGGCCTGTCGCGCGGGTCGAATCAGCGTTCCATAAATGAGTAAAAAATTATCTCGTGAACGGGTGCACAAAACAGCAAAATGAAGACGTATTGAGTAGGGTTGACCCTAGCCCTATTTTTTCATAAATGTAGAAAAAGAATTGTTGATTATTGACGAGCATCTATGCGTGATTCGAGAATGTAATTGTTATCGAGTGGCGCGTCGGACAAAAAATGTCTGATAAGGTTTGGGACGGTGAAAGGGGGTCTGAATGAGTTTTTTCCAATAATACGGAAATATCGAGTGTCTCGTAGGCGCCGAGTTATTACGCGGAGACGTCGTATCTCAGTTGGCGCGAAGATTTTTATTAAATTTGAGACAATTGGAAACATGACAGCTTCTTAATAAGCTGGGCACGCGGTAGGGGAATGACAGTCAAGCAACCGACCCCTACTGTCAACCCTCTCTTCGTACAGTTCGACTTGCAACGCCCTTCGACAAACATCCCGAGGGATAATTATTTTCAGTTGATATTTTCTAGCTCCTGGAGACGTCCCTTGGGAATTTCAATAGGGGTTGGTGCCTTGGTCGTACGTAAAATGTCCGTGGGACTGCTTTTCTCGAAATTGTCGTGGAGACAAAAGATATTTAAGGGATGTGTCTAGGGATTGTTACGGCAGGTCGCAAAGGCTGAGAGTCGCAGCTAGCCGGTGTTGTTGAACGTTAGGACGGGAGTGTTAGGAAATAAAAAGTTTGGCTCCGCGGTGGTACAAGAGAAAATGTCGATATTTATTGGCAAACATCGGGTGAATGTAAAATTCAGTTTTCAATCTAAATGCACTCGCATTGGCCCAGGGATAGGTGGTGTGTAGTTCTGTCGTAGGGGGAGGTTACGCTCTGGCCGTATAGTACGAGGGGGTAGTTGGCGCTGCCGCACGCGTCTTGAATAAAATGTTTATCGTGCATTAAAACGGACCGCCCTATTGGATCCTCGATCTTAAGACATCCTCCGATGGTACCGGTTGATTTTACGCTCCTGAAGTCAACCACCCCGTGTGCACCAGAAGATCCCAAGCCTCCTCTTCGCTACCGCATATCCCACCCCGTATGCCTAAGAAGCCCAAGGGTGCACGAGATTGGATAATTCGGTGGTTCAGTTTTATAAGAAACGTTATTATGTATTAAGAATGATCCGTTTTAGATAAGGTGTCTTACCACCCGCCCCCTTCCTCCCCCATCTTTGCCGGCTCCTATATATCCGTCGTTCTACCCTGCAGCGTCTCACCACCGCGCACCGTGATTTATGCCTCGGGGATGAGTTTCGAATAAAGGATCCTCCAGCAATGCATAAAAGGCACCTTTAGCCTTCCCACCGTGAAAAACTCTACCAATCCCCTCCGAACCCTCCTGGAAAATTGACTATCTCTCCTTTGGAAAATCCCTCTCGCTGCCAATCAGAAAACTTTTACAGAGTTCCCCCCCCCCCCCGCCCACGGCGCCCCTTACCGTCATTTTTTAATTTCCAAAGAAAAGTACCCTCTCCACCTCCCCCGTACACCAGAGAGCACGAGGGTAGTAGATGGTATAGGGGGTTCAAATTAATCCAGTCAATTTTCCAGTATCCATTTGTGAATGATTACGGGATACAAGTTCGTCGGACGCATTCGTATAGGCATTCTCGTGTGACTCTTTCGACGTTTTTCTCGAGAAGAATTGAGACGGGCAAACAGAATGAAAGAAGAAAAAGAATAAGGAGGCATAAAAATCCTCGTTGAGGAATACGCAAATATAATTACTTTTTGTTCCGCGAATGGCGGTCCGTCGCTCTGATGGTGGTTGGCACATCTTGAGGTTTGAGTTTAATTAAATATTTTCGTGGCTGAATGTCTGCTCGACGTTGCGGCTCTCGTTTTACACCATCTCTCCCCCCCCCTCTCTCTCTCTCTCTCTCTCTCTCTCTCTCTCTCTCTCTCTCTCTCTCTTACTCCATTTGATTTTATCTCTCTCGTACACTCTTTCCGCGACCCTTCCCGTTCACCCCTTCCCCGCGCACATAAGGCAATTTACGTTTTTAATTTGTGTAATGAATTAAACGCCTTTCTGACAACGGTCTACTACCGTCCCACCTTAACCCGGTGTATTCAGTTTTCGGTATCCGGTACCAGGTCCCAACTGGTAGCGCCATCTCCTTCGAGTACACCCAGATCGGACGACAACATTGGTCCTTGTAGAAGCGTGTTAACAGTTCACGAGTGACCACCAGCATTCATTTATGATGTGGAGCACAACCATTTAGGAATTTCGATGGCGTCCAACGGGTACGAAGGGGGTACGTGTTGGTCGTCGCTGAGGTGTCGTGTCCTGGTGCACAGACCCCCCATCCTGACCACTCAATTAGATTACACTAATGTTATTAGCGGTTCGGCTAGTACGGCTGTTTTTACCACCACGTATGTCATCCACGGTGAAATTATGTCCAAGTGGAGAGAAACACCCACTACCAGGAAATTCACCCTCGTGCGCACTCAGAACTACATACGCACCTGGGTTAGTTTGTGTAAGGGACTGTAGGTGGAGACACACGCAGATGTATTTATGAGCGTCGCGAGGATGAACGTTGAGTCCAGACGAGGGAGTGGAGTTGAGAGGTCAGGTCCTGGTTGAAAATCGTCAGGTCGACCAGGTGAGGTCAGTTTCCTGGGTTATGGATACTCGCAGCAGCGCTCGCTAGGAAACCTGGCGCATTAGCAGATTTAACTACTGGCTTTTTATCTGGCTGGCATTACTTTCATTTTACGGGAAACTTTTAGTCCGGCTGCGAGAGTGGGTGCATTAGTATTTATATTAATTTACCCCTCCTGACCTCTGAACTACCCTTTCCCCCTTTCGGTGACCTGTTACCGCACTCGCGACTTCCGCCAACCTCCCGTTATATTTTCTTTCTCCTTTTCTATCTATCTATATATAGAAATATATATACATGTATGTGTTAAAAAATCCCTCTAAAGGGAACCAACGACTCGACAGATCGGCGACACCAATGCGATGCTGACTTTAGGCAAAATTTTAATGAGCGGCTTTGACGCCCGAGACGTCAACCCTCGTTTTCAACTGATACCCGCCGCGACGAGCATCGCGAGAAAACATGCGTGAGGTTCATAAATTTGGCTACTCTTTATATTCCACTGCTTCCACGACGTGATAAGACGAGTCCCAGTGTCCTGCCCAGTTTCGACGTTTCACAATCTTTTCTCCTTCGCACTGCCTTTTCACGGCCTCTCCATCTCGTATGGCAATGCGACGTTCCTTATGTAGCTATACACGTGATACGTGACGCGTGAAAAATTCAGCAGACTGCAATAACAATCGCTGAACCCCGCGAGTGATCCTACTTAGTCGCTCATTTAAGCCCCGGCGACATTATGGATATGCCAAAAAAGAGTCTGGTGAAAAATTCAACGCCGGTTATCGGTCAGATAAACATTAGTTTATTCCCACGAGACCGACGCACATTGCGGGCGGTATACGTCTCTCGGGCCGACACACGTGTCGCCAATTTTATGCAATTTTTTTTGCGTCGGCCACTGAGCGGATGTCCTTCATTAAGAGCGCAAAGTTTCCGACCGCGCGTTTCGCTTTGATGTTTTAGGCATGCATCTCCCACCCCCCTATACTCCACTCGCTCAAATAAGATCTACGAGTCTTGCGAAGCTCCCGGCGAGTCTAGGTTAATTTCGCAATCCTTATCCGTGGTTGCGAAAAGTCTTGCGAATCTATGAAAAATGACGTCACTGCCAATGACCGTTACGGGCACTCTTTCTCTTCACTATCAGGACTCTCACTAGGGCTTACCTGTCAGACACCATAGGAATGCGAGTGCTGATACGGTTGAAGTGCTTGAAAAGGGTAGTAAAGGGAAGGGGTACGGGGTAGAGGAGACAAGAGGGATCGAGTGAAGCCATGCGCCTCTCCAAGGGGTTGGAAATCCATCTGCTAAGTGCGGATAAAATTACCCCTCGATGCCGGTTCGCTGCCACCACTATCTATATGTCATTTACCTCTATACCACCACCCCTCGTCCATGAAGCTTGCACGCCAACCATCCCCGCCACCCATTCATCCCTTCTGTCGAGTAAATAACTTAGGCATCCACTAGTCACCGTTTATCCCAGCGGTGCCTCGGCCTATAGTATCCTGTCTTTATATATAAACTAGGATCGATGCACCCTGGACAACCTCAGTGCAGGCCAGGCGTTTGCCTTGGGAACCTGGTCATTCGCCTTTCATTGGAATAAACCGTGCGGCACGAAGAAAGGGATATATTGGAGACAGGAGTACGAGCATAGGTTGGATGGGTGGGGTGTTGGGGGGGGGGGCGTGTTTGGTTGGTTGGTAGAAGAAGTAGGACCGGATATCCAGTGGCGAATCTAATTTCGCGAAACGCTTATCTGCCGAGTGGACGGGATTTCGGTGGCAGCGAGATCTGCATTCGAAGCGAATCGGCGATACCTGCTTTACATAGAGGACTTTCTCTGATACTTTCGTTCTGCCTCTCTCTACCATTTTTTACTTGGTGGATTCTATAAGCGCCGCAGAAGTAGGAAGAAGGACAGATAGAGGGAGAGGATCCGTTGTCCGTTGGCTGGAAGCTGCGGAGGTATTGAGTTCTGTATCATGGCGGCTATAATACATTTTTTATCTGATTGAGGGGATCTTCTTTATGGGGGGTGTTCTCTATATGTATATGGTATAACCTTGTACACTTATGTGCACATGTGTGGTGGATATGTAGTATACGCGTGCCAATAAGTACGCATGTATACACATATATATATAAATGGCAATAGTGTGTGTTCTCCGACGTGCACTATACAGCCTTGAGCCACTCTCATTTCACAGCCCCCCCCCCCCTCTCACTCTTTCTTCCGTATTTTATGCTCTTCGTCTTTAGTCTCTTTCCTTGTCTCACTCGAACACATCCAACAGCGTACATAGGCGCATGCCTTTAGAGCAGCCTATGTTATTTTAAACAGAGAGCTCTCAATGTTTATCTGGGTCTTTTAGTCAGGAAGGGATGATTGGGTGTGGGGAGGGGGGAGGGGTGGATTGGGCCTATCCTTGAAAATAAATTGGCGAACAGGAAGATTCGTTCGATTTCGATTATGGCTAAATTTTGGCATATAGGTATTTTTTTCCTAAGAGATAAAACCGTAGGCGTGGCTAAACTGACCAGATGTATTTCGAAAGAGGTGAAACGGGGAGGTACAGGAGAACGAAGAAAAAGAAAAAAAAGATACGAAGAGTCCCTAGGACCGTACATACTTATAGTGGCAGTTGAGACTAGTAGCCTCGGCTAAGGGATGGAACAGCAGAGGGGATGCTGGAAGGGCAGGAGACCAGTCGAGGATGGTACGGGGGTGGCCGGGGGCAGCTGGGGATTGAAAAGCAATTTCCCCGTCAGGGGTAGTGGGGTGTGGGGTTGGCTTTATATTAATGATCCAGATATATTATCGGACGTGACCGAAATTGCTGTCAAAAAACTCGGATATTGGATCGAAGAAGATTGCGAGATGCCCGCGAACCCTCCGAACTCCCTTTGGGGACCTTCGTGAGATATCTCATAGGAATGCAATTTTAAGGAAACAATTAATTAATCGATAATCAAATATTACCTTGTCGACAGTCTTTTGCATACCCACATGTGTTCTCTGTATATGTGTATCCATATATATATATAATATTAATAATAATATTCAATCCACTTCTGAAGGCAGAAACAATTGAAAAAATAATTCTAGACTCGTTTCTTATCGAAGACTCCGATTCTAAATGGGAGGGTTGACAATCACGCGAGTTTTTATCGAGCGTTTCCTATGCGGGTTCGTTAAGTAGCTACTATACGTATCCAGGCCCGTCCGATTAAATGAGGCCACCCGTTTATGCAGAATTATGATAAGGCCGATCCGGTTTTACACGTGGATAATTTAAGCGCCATTATATGTATACTCTCATTCTCATATCCTTACTTTTTTTTCCCCTCGTATACGTATTATTATAATTACTAATCCTGACCTTTCCGTATCGTTACAGCCGATGTCCTGCCGGTGGCGCTGAGAATCGCCACCAGTAAGCAGCCAAAACGTGAGTCTCGCCTTTTGAATTATTATTAATTATTTAATAATTATTAAACACACTCGTCAATATCCCCGAACCGTAACCAAATCCTTTTACATCTTTTTCAACCCTTCAGGTATCCATGGGTCTACATTTCTTAGTCGTACTGTACCCATATACAAAGCGTCTAGGTACAAGTCCAAGCGGGGTACTAGTCAAGTCTCAAAGACCAATTTCCGCTGGCCTCTATTTACATAGTTAGGTATACCAAGCGGATAACAGCGGCTAGGCGATGGGGAGGGTGGAGGTGCGTGTATGCGCGAGGAGGTTGGGAACACGAGACCTCGTGGTGGAAGCGGCGGCGGTTGAGGGGCAGAGAGGTAAAGGTAGTCGGCCGAGCATAGTGGGGTCCTAACGAAATTTCCATATCTCGGTAATTGTAATGCACATTCATTACGCGCCGACGGGTTGAAATTAACATTCAGCAGGTCTGCCACATATTTATATTTATACTTTATAATCTAAGCGAGTACAGGTCGCGCACTGGGACGAACAGTCGGCGAAACGGGCCTGATATCATTTGAGGACGTAGAATCGAGTGGGTCTCTAAATGCATTACTTTGAATTTACCTTAATTTTATATTATAATACAATGAAATGCTTATCGAAAAAAGTTTGTTGTTTGCGTCCTTTTCGTGCACTGCGTGTAGAGACTGATTTGACGACAGCAAGAGCAGCCACTGGTAGAATAGCTCCATCTTCGTCACACGTTTACCGGGGACACATATGTGGGGTGTATATAGTAACCAGCACGATCGTCTTCTCCTCTCGCGCTTCGCACACTATACACATACTTGATCAGTACGTTCAACCCTGGAGCTCCTGATTGCGTTGAATACGGCCCACACTATGCCCACGCTGATTGACACTTGTTCCCGTCTGGGAAAGACAGTGATGTACATAGGCGGTACCCTTATACACGCTGGGTATATCTTCACACTGTGTACATACTTTGATCTTGGGTGACGATTTGAAATTTTCTGGGCACCGGGTATATCGGGCGGTAGTAGGAAAAGGAAATAATCAAAGTACAATATATCAGAGAGGTTTGAAAGAAAAACAAATTTCAGGTACCCTTTGAAATGATTCACTTCTTGATTCACAAAACATCGGGGCTTTGGTTCCTCTCGATACGGGGTTGCTTGGGGTGCTCGTTGCCTCGTCGGGAATCGAACACGGCACCACGTCGGAGCGTGAGCCGCCACAGGGTTGGAATCGGCCAGGGATGCGGTGAGGGTTGGCGAGGGTGGCGAAGTCGTGGTAGCTAGGTGCCAGGAGTAGGAGAGTGGGGGACTGGCTTGGCGGCGTTGGTTGCTCAGGGGATTGGGGAGGGGGAGAAGGTATGGGTTTAGGTCGAAGGGATGGCGTTGGCGAGGGGACAGAGGGGAGGGGGTTGGAAACTGTAAGGGGGTAGAAGGGACGAGGGGCTGTACTTAGTTAGCGGACAATGCGGCCTCTAATGAACAGCCAGGGGCGCCCGCCAGACCAGCTACTGGAGCACGCCATCCAGAACTGAGACAGACAGATTACGTTACATTGCGTTACATTGCGTTGCGTTGCCTCGTGTTACGACGCATTAGTGACATCGAGTGGCACACTCGGATCTGTTCTCTGTATTATGTATATCTAAGCGCTCGTAGACGCGTCACTTTACATACATGGATATACATTAACGCCGAAGACGATTCCTTTTTCTACTTGACGCAGACGTGTTTTTTTTGTTTATTCTTTTTTGCATTTCACGCAACGCCGCGGGAATGCTCTCTCGAACGAGAGAGAGAGAGAGTATAGAGTACTTATACAGGCATGCAAGTATTTACTTAGTGGAAATGACTTTTAGGTTAGGGGAATGACTTTAATGTATGTCGTGGGGAAAGGGAGGGGGGAGGGTGATAAAAAAAATAGTAGACAATCCGTGTCTTGAGATTCTCGAAGAGCCTCTCTGGGATACGTTTCAGCAGCGATTTGGATATTTTGTAAAATCGCTGTATCAATCATAAACAAAGCTGTACCAGTATTTATTAATCGTATAAGCATTGAATTCATTCGATTTCTAGAATATCGTGCGCATGGCTTTTACTGGGTACATGGATACAATGTGTCGGATGTGCCTCTCGGCGGTGCCGACGCATGAGAACCTCTAACTGGTACCGCGGTTGTAATTGGATTCAATTGTCCTGCGTTAAATCAGGGACTGCACTCTCCTGTCAGTTCTACATTCTCTGTCTATCCATCCCGCGCTCCACTCCTATGGTATACTTCCTCGCGCGACACAGTTGATTCAAATAATTTCTCCTCGTGTCCTTGCGAAAGGGGCGGGGGGGGGGTGGTGTGAGAGGAGAGGAGTAACAGGGAATGAGATGCTGCCAGCCAATGATTTCCATGGAGATAATTATTCCTTCCATGTACCTTTCATCTTACTTGCTCTCTCGTGAGATCCTCTCTTCCTCTCTTTTCGCCATTTTTTTCCTTTTCTTTTTTTTGTTATAAGGGGACGCACCTTCCACTTTTAGACCCCCGGAGAACACGAGAGATAAATATGGCGTCTACCCACCCGTTATAACGTTACTATATGTACACTCGGCACTCACCCTTACACCGCTGCACGTAATGCCTTTTTTACGATAATAAATTCGCTTCGCGCAACATAACAGTATCCCCGAGCGCGTCTAATGTAATCGTAAAATCATCAAGCTAATGGCACGTTAACGAAGCCCATCGGTCCATGTATTATTGCCGCTCGCGGGATGCTCCAAGGCATAGACTAGACGTATCCATAGCTATTGTCACATGCTGATGATACTACTCGTACGTTAATAGGATAGCGTAGAATTTTCACCCTTTTCACAAATGTAATAATATAAACTTCTTCTCGAAATTAAATCTCAATTAAAGCAAACGATCGAGTCGATGATGCTCTGTATAACTTTAGTTAAGATGAACTTAGTCCTTCTTGTGTATACCTATAGGTGGAACGTTATTTTTGATTAAGCGATCTGTTAGTGGTATTGGCTTCAGTGTGAACGAGGCCTTACGTCACGATGGCATAACCCGTGCCCGGGTCATAATGGGTCCATAAAAAACTTGGGGCTGGCTATGAGCCGGGCCATGTGGCAAATTTCACTTTGTACTTTACAGTATCCTCGTTGACTAAAAAGATAGGTTCGGTAATGCGTTTCGGTTCCATCCCTCGACGTACAATTTCTCGAGTATACTGGTGGGGGTGTGTGTGCGTGTCTGTCTGGATGAGAGAGGAGGATGAGGAGAGAGAGAGAGAGAGAGAGAGAGAGAGAAAGATATCGGATGAGGGTTAGCAGAGTAGCAAAGAGGATAGCTGGGCCCGCTTCGTAAATACTCACCACTCTGCCGTATTGGTAATATTGTAAGCGGTAATTTTACTAATGGCGTTGCTGCGTTCTCTGTTTTCTATCCTACCAGCGCGGAGAACCTGTTATAGTACCGGTATATGGCAATATATATATATATATATATTGTAACGTGGCGTTACAGAGCTGGAGGGGGGTTCACCTAGGAATGACCGAAAAATAA
>JARQTJ010000479.1:473345-599553 GCA_030142635.1 Trachelus troglodyta
GTGGATAAATTAATTATAGCGGGGACGAGCCGGGCACCCAGTTATAATATATATATATATATATATATATATATATATATATATATTACGTGTATATGCATGGCGAATGAAAAAGATGACAAGAACCACGACGGCTTTAGGGCTGGTTCGCGTGAACGCTAAACAATAGGACTGTTAACGAGTTCGTATGCTTTTGGATAATCTGTAAGGGTAAATTACCAATATCTTGAGTGAGCTCGTATAGTATATCTGTCGGTATAGACTAATTACGAAAAATCGTATATAGTATTGTAATTATTTTTTTATTTACTAATTTTCTTCCATCATCGTGCTTTCTTGATTTTATGTTACTTGCTGCTCTTTGATATTTTCTTTATCCTTTCTCTCTCACTCTTTAGCAGTCCTTCTCTCTTAGACTCACGACTCGCTAATTAATTTCCGCGATTAATCGCCACGCCGCCCAGCGCAATTAACCAGGACGAATTTCTCGGAGGTTGCCGACGTCGCGGCGAATCCACAAGTAAACTGCGAGCCACCGCACTACCCCTGCTCATCCAACCCCTTGTGTGGAAGGTACGATTGCGGGAGAGACAGAGACACGCGCGAAGTAAAAGTAGGAGACTAGCCAGGACCAGAGGAGGATGGCGAGAGTCTCTCAAGCACGGGGGAAGTTTAATAAAAATAGTTCTTACATTTTTACCTGTGGACCAGCAGCGCGTCTTTCTTTTAACGAAGATTCTAATTAAGCCGACCGCATCCCACCCTGGCGATATCTTTTCCAAGAGAAGTAAAACGTGTTTATACTCGAGTATCGGTGTGGAGATAATACAGGGTAACGGATTTCTTTGCCGTTCTCTTTCTTTATCTCGTATTATCTTGCTTCGCCTTTTCTTTGCTTGTACACTCTGTCCCTGCTTGCTCCTCTCTCCCTCTCTCTGTGTCTCCCTTGCACACTCATCCATGACAATAATGCACACTGCACCGCAACGACACGGTTCACCGGCAAAACTCTCGTTTCCGTCCCCCCGTGGCATATACCTCCTGTTATCTTTTCCCGACTGCGAGAATTATCTGTTTATTTATCATTACTAAAAAAAAAATAGCCCAACCTACGATGCTGGGTTTACAATGTCCTGAATTTATGGCTATTTGTACAAGATAGACGTAACTCAAGAGGTGCCCGGCACACGAGGAGCCCATATACGCGTTGTGGTTAGGTCCGGGCCTAACAACAGTACCGGTTCTAATCATTTAAATAAATAGATATGTACCTCTTGCGTGAATCTTCCCGTATCCTGGTGTCGGTGGATTCTGGGCGCAAGGAACAGCTAGTGTCTCTGTATCGTTTTTTTCCTATGCTCTACGATAAAATTGTGTATAGTGTAGATTTAGGCGGGAACACGTTCCGTGAAGGAAACTTATCAGGGTTTTTTCAAGGCCTGGATTACCATTCCCTAATTCTCTTAGGGTCCTTCATGTGGAAGCCTCATGGGTTTTCTTGAAGGACGGTCACGCTTTTTTCTTCAAGACCTTACAAGGCTAAATGTTGGGGGCCTTTAAAGGCAAAATATTGTGGCCCTTTAACGGCTGAGTCGTGAGGTCCTTTAACGACTTCCTAATGATTTCCTAGTTAAGTAATTGGGCCCCTATTAATCCGCGAGCGTAAATTTAGTTGACCCTTTCGAATTTTCCCCAATTCTATTGGGGGCCTAGTAGGAAAACCTAAGCATAGGCCTACTAGGCGGTCACGCTTCGTCCTATGGGACCTTTATAGATTTGCTTGTTGGGGCCTATAAATTCTTCCAAACTAAGCTTACTAAATCGAACAACAAAATTGATGAAAAATATTGCTTTACGCTTATTTAATTTATTTTATATTGCACTTTTAATTGGATATTCGAAACTTATTTTTTAAGATCGATACATATTAATTGCTGTAAACACATGTGAGTTTTTTGTCACTGGTGGGAATTCGAACCTGGAATCCTGTGGATAATTATTACGTTGCGCCTTAGCCCACTTAGCTGTTCACGGCTTATGTTGGAAAATTTATTGTTTGATTCTTTATTTGAAGTTAAAAAGAGAGTATTAACGTCATTACTGTATATATTTATATAATTGCGATTGAAATGATAGAAATAAAAACACGTTCACTTATTTTATGCGAAAATTGAATGTTTCAGTTGTGACGTGTTGACCCGACTAAAAGTTTCACGGATTCTCATCATGTCGATGAGTGTGTCAAGCACATATACAGTCGTATAGTGTACTTTGTCACGTTTAAAATATTTTACAAGTTTCAAGACCTTATTAAGTTTCGTCATTGAAATTTAGAATTGCTTTATGAGTCTCTTATTTGGCAAAATCATTACTGATTTGGTTACTTGATGACATAATTAAGTCTGACTGGACCCTTAAGTAATTAATCTATCAAGGCCTTGTTAAACTTTATCATGGAAAAATTAGAATTGCCTCATGAGACCCTTATCTGACAAAATTATTATTGATTTGATGACTTCGTTCCATGATTAAGCCTGACCGGGCCCTGAATTAATTGGCCTAGTATGACCCCATTAAATTTCGCTGTGCAAACCTAGAATTTATTTATTAGGTCCCTGATTGGCAGTAACATGGAAATCCATATTATGATATCCACGTTAAAACCCGGTAGGGCTCTATGTTATCTTAGAGCATCCCTGATAATTTTTTTCACGTGGTGTCACGTGTTTCTGCTGTCTGCCCTTTGGATTACTTTGGTCCTGGTATATGAGAATCTCTGTGAACGCTTCTCTCGCTAGAAAGGGGGGCGAGATGATGAGGGCGTGCGTGTATGCATACACGTGCAGAACCCGGACAAGCCACTTGCATTAAATGCAGGCCTCGTTAAAAAAATTCTCAAAAGCGAAAAAATCCACCGACAGTCAACCGCAGTGATAATTCCGTCTTTCTTATACAGGGTGAATAATTTCTCGATTTTTTTTTTACCTTGATTCTTATACCTTTGTTTCTTTTCTTGGTTCGATCTTTTCGTGAGAAAAACTTTCCTTTTTTTTAATATCTTCTACCGGATGAGAATTTTTACTGGGAAATTACGAAGGCGTACTTTCTTTTTTTGATAACGATACATTTTCTTATGGGAACTGGATACTTGAGACGGTTTTTTTTCTTATGTTTTTTTTGTGTTTCTCTCTGTCGCTTTTTTTTGTTGTTTGTATATTGTCGACATACGCGCTCAAGGCATTCGTAGCGTTGTAGGCTTACGACCTGGTATATTACTAAGTAAGTAATGAATTTAATCTCTCCACTTGGTACGATATACGTATGCGCATGCGCGTGAGCGTTTACTCCATAGCGAGTTGGCTGTTAGCTACGTTACGTTAATTACGTTAAGAGCGGGGTTATAATGAGCTCCCCCCCCCCCCCTCCATTAAAACGTGACTTCTGGAATATGTCTTCGGCAGCTGGTCCGTGGATGGATTATTTTTTTTATCTCGGACAACGGTTTATTCGCCGTAACGAGACGACGCCATGCTTTATAATCATCATCTATTGCTGGTACACGTTGACAAAATTATTTTAGAATTTACTTGGGATATGCTAAGTACTTCGTTCGCTCTTACCGAATATATTACGTATAGGTATACTACAGTTCACTTGAGGAAAAATTAAGACTAATTTCACTTTGACAAATGGATGCCATGTATATGGTATTCTTGTGGAGGATTTGAAAACGGTGAAAATTATTTTCCACTAATTGAGGCTCACTTAGAAATCAGGGTTACTATTTTTTTATCATTGTTTGAAGGAAAGAAAACAATTTTATGAACGTGTTGAATTATTGATCGATTTTCGAAAAATCTTTCGTCGCTCCATTAATTTCCAATTGACGATATCGACGGTTGAATGTTTCGGTGGTACACGTGACTTTATCATTCTCTTGTCTCGGGTTTTATATATTTTTTTTTCGGGTGCTTTTTACGTAGTAACGACAATGGACCGAGGGAATCTCCATAATTCCGGCTTACAGAAAATGACAGCTTTTAGCGCTGATGTACAGTTTATACCGGGTGTATTATTTTAAGTGGCGCTGCCTGTATAATTCAAGACTACCCGGAGACGAGAGGGGAAAAGTCGACACGGTAATGGCATCGTCGTGTCGCAAGCTGCAAGCTCCAGAGGTTCTCAAATCTTCTTAATTCTTCGTACGTGAGCACACATCCGTCTCAAACACACGTAACCGTAAAGTTATCACATTGCGCATGCGCACTGTAAAAATTCACATTTGGCTTTTTCGTTCGCGCGACCAGGCATACAAAATTTTATGAAAGCAGCGCCTGTAATACCTATACGGCATATAGCTGAATTTTCTTTTTTTGGCACCTGTCAGATTCTCAAAATCACTTTTTAAGTGGATGTCTTCCCCTTCCTACACTTCGTCCACGACGTTATCGAGAGAGTCGACCGCCCTTACGAAATTCCAGAGTAGTTGAAAATGAAGTCCTCTCGTAGACAGGAATTAGGGTGGTTCGGGCTGTTCCTTGTGGTGAGATTCACGAGATCATAAACCTCCGAGACACCTACGGTATCCTGACGCGCTTTACGAGCGTGCCTTCCAGGAGGACCCTGGTTGTCTTGCCTCATCCTTTTTGCTCCACTTCGTATCCCTTCCGCAGGACGGCGGGCGCGAGCAGGAGGATACCGAGAGAAATAAAGAAACTGAATATATATATATATATATATATATATATATATATAGTATATAACATATACGGACGCTGTAGAATAGATATAGATACCACAGCGTCCGTAGCTTCTGTGATCTCAATATACACAGTAGCTGGCAAATTAATACTGTCCTTGGTAAGTTAAACAGAGATAGTTTAGTTACTCTTTTTTTGTTTATTATATATGTATACGTATTCATATTCCTGTACGGTAACACACACGTTATCCTTAGTTGCAGGATGTTTTGTCTGTAAGATTTCGCCGTATGCTTACTGGACGGAACAGTCTAATCGGCACATGTAGAACTTGGGTAATTATTTATTATCAGTACGACTGCCGTAGTTTGTAAAAGATAATTTTTGGTGCTGACGATACGCAATTCGTTATGTATCTGCATAAGTGATTTCGGGAGGATATATATAATAGTTATATATATATATATATATACCGTGTGAGAGTATCTGTTTGGGTACTTAAGAAACCTGATATTTAAGGGGCGAAAGGGTGGTGAAGGAATGAGTGAGGTAGGGTGGGACGGGAGAACCGTGATCTTGCAGCAGCCAGGGGTGGTGAATGGTGAGGTTTGAGGACGAATCGAGGTTTTTTTAGGGTGGTTTGGTAAAGAAGGAAGGGTGAATGGAGACTGTCTGAGAAAGGGGGGGGGGGAGGGTCATGGGTGCTGCAGAGTATATACCAGTTGGGGAGGGGGGTGGAGGGGTGGTGGGGCGCCGTTCAAGTTGCGCTGCTGATTGCACCACAAAGGGTGCAATTATGCGGCCCTCCAGCAATCACCGCGCATTCTGCCCGCTATTTGACCTCTCTGGCCCGAACTCGCTAGCTCGCACCCTCCCTTCGGGAACCCGCTGCGCGGGGGTAGGTATGTATCCACACGGTGGATCACCCCACGGTTGCCAACGACCCCCTTTCGAACGGGCCACCGCGTCTTTTTATTTAAATGCGCCCCCTCCCCTCTGAATGCTCGACACAGTCAATGCAATTTAACCTGGTGGCGTGAAGAAAAAAAAAAGAAATGTGTTAATGAGCGATTGTCGTCCACGTAATACGAACGAAAATGCTATGAAAATTGAAAACCGAAGCTTTCTCTGCTCGTTCATTGATTTCTTTTTTTTCCCACCTTTGTTTCCTTCTTCGTGCTTTTCGCTTCTGTTACGCAACGTCTCACCGGGATCAATCGCTTCGATTCTTCTTGGTGGATCCGTTACTTTGGCTAATCTTTAGGGAATTTGGGGTAATTAATAAAAAAAAGAATCCGTTTGCGTTCACCTTGGATTTCGAAAATCCAAATTTTACTACTGATTGGATTTCTCACTTGACATGTCGCCGTGTGTACGTGCTCTCGTTACTTGCCGATCTCTCGCTTTCTCTTCTTGTCTTTGTTTGCTTTTTTTTCCTAACCCATTTGCCCTTTTTTGCTTCTAGCCACATAAGAAACGCCAGTCGAATGGCTCTTTCGTAGAAGCTGAAGACCCACGCGAAGTCAATGGCTCTGAACGTAAAAACTCAATTAACTGGAAAAGCTTGAGTTGACACTTTGTGCTTGCGAGCTTTCGAGGACTTCTTGAACGCAGACCTCCCAGAGCGTCGGTATTAGTCGGCCGAGTTCGGACCGGCTCGGACTAATGGACTGGCGGGAGATAATTAAGTGGGGCCTTATACCTTTAAGACCCCCCGCTTAGTACACGTGCTAGCCATATCGTCTGGCCATTTGTTATTAATATAATTAGTTTATCCAGCTCTTGTAACCCAACTTACAATTAGTTTAGCGTATGCACGATCATATTTATATGTCCTATAAGAGCTATTAGGACGCGTCGTATTCATTCATCTAAAATGCTTCTCTAACTCTCTTACATTATTCACTTGGACTTCAAAGTCAAAACTTAACGTTGCCATGATATAATTAACAAGCGATGATTAAGAGCCCCGTATAAGCGTATAAGGATCCAGACACGTTACAAGTCATAGACGAGATACTGAATTCCATATGGATCGTGTATGTGCATACGTGTCCATATGGGATTTACAGTATGGCAGGATGTCGTCTATGGTAACGTCATTTGGTAGTTCGTTTATTATAGAAAAAGGTCCGGCGGCGGAGGGCCCATTTAAAGAGAGGGAGACGCAAAGCTTAAAGACAGTTTCCAGATGTCTGCGGTCGCACTTCGTGTAGAAGTCGGAGGAGCGAGAGGACAAGATGAAAAGAAGGAAAGAATGGCTCATAGAAAATGCGGAGTCTGTATAGACAGGAAGAGACACATTAAAAGCGCTAATCCTCGGGTCGTTCTTGTCATTCTTCACCGGCAAGGATGGGATGCCAGGGTCAGAACCCGAGGGCGGTAATGTTCGAAAATAGTGTTAAAAAAAGGACCTTAATGATCAGGAGGATTAATTGGGTCAGAAAGATGGTGAAATCTGGGGTGTTTGGACCACTGCACATCCCAGATGGAATATTTTGTTGGGATTGTGAAAAACAGTCGTGGATCCTTTGCGCAGTTCGTATATATAGGCTATTGCCGTAAAAGTTACCCGAGGGACTCGTGTGTATTTTCTCAGATTATCCCGTGGGACTTGAGTCGGGATATCCTGTCGAAAATTTTGTGCACGCCCCTGTCTGGCCAACACGTGCAAATATTTATTTTTCGATCTGCCGGACCTTGACGCACATCTCGTCACGGGGATTAGGGGTACTCGAAACCGTACACGCACGTAGGACTGTAATCTTGTTTGTACAATTTTGAAAATCTTCGTTCGACCAGAGTAAAATTTTTGGAACATCCCTCAAGCTTAGGGACCCTCGGCACATGTCTGTGCGTGGCAACTTTTTTTCTTTGAAAATTCAACGATAACCACTGAGCTTGGAAGCTCTTTCATTATTACGTAAATACGTGTATTCTATAATTATAACGGATCGTTTTACTCGTAGAATAACCAACTTTAATGAGTTGGACGTCACATTTATGAAAGGTTTGTCAGTAAGCTCCATGGGATAGATGGTAGGGGCTGGAGGGTGTAGTGCGTTTGCATGGATGATAGGGCGGGGGGGAGAGAGAGAGAGAGAGAGAGAGAGGGAGATTGTTGGTGATGGTTCAAGAGGGAGATGAAGCAGTAGGAGAGGATTCCTTGAACGTACCAGTGGATGGACGAAAGGAGCACTGGGTATGGGGGTTGTGGGTGGAATACGGGAGTATGGTATGGGGTTATTGCCTGTTGGGTGATTTATCTAGTAATACTAGCCGACAGGCCACGAGCCCAGCTCGGCCCGTCCCGGCCATGCCGAGAGCCAGCTACCCCTTCGGGGCCAACCACCGGCACCGCTGGAAATTAAAAACTCACTTTATTACACGTCTCATTCTATAACCTCCCGTCCTCCTCGCTCTTACAATGTTCGCCCTGTTCGCTCTGTTCACCCTGTTCGCCTCTCGTCCAGGACAGACTTAATATGAGTCCGCCGGCCATACCTGATGGAACGAATATTATTAAAGTTCGCCGGCACGCGAAACCCGTGAAATATCGCTCATCCCCTTTCGCGGCACCCGTTATTACCCCCATTTGCGAGAGACCTCGAGACCACCGTGCGCGGCCCCGCCAAACCTTTTTCTACCCTTTCTACCTTTATTCCACCTTCGCGTATCCACCCTTAGCCAAGAGTCAAGAACAGTTTCATCGGTCTGGAAGAGAGCAAATCGTGCGTTATAGTAAGAAAAAATTCAACCCCTATAAAGTACACCTCAACCTTATTTCGAGATCTCTTCTACCCCCCCCCCCTCCCCCCTCGTGTCCTATATTTCATTTGGAGATTACTTCAACCACGTATAAATGAGTGTGACGATCACTGAGAAATCTTCGATCTTTTCCAGATCATTTTCGTATTGCCTCTATATACGGAAGGGACTCATAGCGAGGTTGAACCATCCCCTAAACCTTTTCTTCCATCCCTCTTTTCATCTAGATCAATGACGTATCCCCGTAGTTCGCTCGTTTTATTAATGTCAATAAGGCAATTACTGACGTCGAATGGTGCGGGTAGGCATTTCACTCATATTGCTCAACGGACCGAGTTACTTGCCCACCCTCCCATTAGTGATGGCTACGAACGACCTTTGATCACACGAGATGGTATTCGATTTTTAAGCTCGAAAAAGAAAAACTCATCTGGCTCTGGTCCAGCGACATTGACCGTTTTACATAGGAGAAATCGAGAAAGCACTTCCGGATTACTTTAGGAGATGATCCCTGCCCGGATGACTCTCTTTGCCACGCTCCTCCACTGTGTATACGTGTTCGGGGTGGCTTACTCTCTCTTTTTATTTTGTATAGGGAATTAAAGCCGAAAAGGAATTGGTCGATCGAGAATGACGCGAGAGACTCGCAGCCCTTGGTAGTAGGTCCTGAAAGGGGTCGGGGACAATAATATAGGAAAGAGGGCTTTCTCGAGTCTCCACTAAGCAATATCCATCCACCCCACATGCCTGCTTGCCTGCCTGTCTGTCTGCCTATACCTCTCCATATAATCGGTGTGTGCGGACGGCTCTCAACAATTTATTTATTACCGCTACGAACGCACTATTATTGCATTTTTCAAAATTATTACTCGATCACCACCACCAACCCTTGGGTCCATCCCACCACCAAAACGCCAGGACGGAATAACGAGATTGTTTGATAGGTAGACTTGTCTATGGATCAGTTTGAAAAACTTTTACAGTGCCATCCCTTTACCGTGTTTAGTCATATACGTGTAGATATGTATATTATACGCCCCGGAGATGAATGGACAGCTTATAGTAGGAAAATCGTGGAATTACTTAAGAATGGAACGGAGAGACGTATGCGTGATATTTTTTTTTAAGGTCCAACTGAAAAGGGGTCACGTGACACTTGGCAATGGTATTAGGACGAAGGGGAGTATTTCAAAGAGAAAAAGTCGGAATGTGCGTGTAGGATAAAAAATCGAAAGAAAGTAGGAGCGAGGGAGAGAGGAAAAAAGGAGCAGAGAGGAAACTGGCTATTCAAAAGAACTTTAATGTCCTTGAAAGTGGAACTTCGGATACGAGTTGCGACTGGAAAGAGACATCGGTATGGGGGTTGAGAGGGTCGGCTGAGGGTGGTGAACAAGACCAGAAGCAGTTGGGAAGGGAGGAGGAGGGAGGGCAGTAGCAGACGGGTTATACTAGGAGCATGGTGAGAGACTAGGCAATGGGGATGGGCGAGAGGAGTGAGGGCGGGGATGAGCGGCGCTGCGGGGCGGGGGGTGGTTGGTAAAAGATTCAGCGAGTGAATAAATCAAGGGCCGTCGCGGCGGCCTACGCGCTCTGCTTTTAGTTTAAGTATCCAGAGTGGCCGGGCTCTACTATATATTTTATCACGAATAACGCGATAGAAAAAAATGCCCATCGTCCCATGTGTGTATGCATTGCGCGTCTCTTGGAAAAAAATTTCTCGCCAAATTCGCGCTTTCCTTCTTTCACTTTTATCTCTTTTTATGTTCTATGTTTTCTCTTGTTCCTTTCATTCCCCTTTTTTTCTCCTCCTCCGGGACACTCTTGAATCCTTTTTTTTTCTCGCGCTACTTGGACTCTGTGCACAGTTTGCCTACTGTGCACATTGCTGTCTGATAACCTAGAGAGAACGTACGAGAGAAAGGAAGAGAGAGAGTGAAAACGTGGGATTGTCAGGGCAAGCGATGCCTACCTTGGGTTCAGGGTATACGACGACGCTAAATCCCTGAAAGAGCGATAAAAGTGGAAATACTAGATATAACCCTTCGATCTTTGAAAGAATAACCATCTTGAAAGGGGTTGAGTAAAAGTCAAAAGGATCGATCACAAGGGATGGAAGGATACAAAGGTCAGTGTATAGGTACCGTACACCGACCTTATATAGATTGTAAGGTAGGAGGGTGAAAGTTGTACAGTGTGGACGTATAAGGGATCTCTGGCGTGGGGAAGGTTTTCAGGAGTTGCGGAGGGATGGTATAAGGTAGAGGGGGGATTGCCCGCCTCATCTTGTAATGGACTCAGGAGACAGCCGAGTCGGCTAATGGAGCCCCTGCTCTTTCAGAAAAGCTCTTAGTATCTATGCCACGCAAGTATCGATGCCATTGGGCCGCGATCTTCCAAAATTTATTACGTACCCGAATACGTAAGCTCTTTTTCTCTCTCTTCTATCACTATCCTCTCTTCTTCTTTTTTTTCTTCAGTTGACTCGTTAACAATATTCAGCTTGCACACGGGACCATGCTCGTTCTATTATTTTTATAACGAAATGAAATGTCATCTTCAATACGTCTCCAAGGTTCCTGCTACTCAAGTAATATAATAGGTACGTCTTAGAAGGTTGGCTGACTGACGTGACCGCTCTCTCTAGGGTCTGGATTATACATATGTTTCTATATGTAGCCATATAGCATCTTTGACCAGTGGTACTGTAAGGATGCTGGGCATAGATGGGTTTGGTCTTGTAGCATACCCCATCCCTGCTCTTATTCCATCTTCTTCTTATCCATAGAATCCCCTTTCACCCTCTCTCATACGGTCCAGCTTCCAGGTCCACTCTTGAGAATAACGTATTCTCTCTTCCCCGACTCGCCCTCTCTCCCTCGTGCTCACGTCTGATGTCCGATACATCAGCCCCATGCATAATAAATTCCCGACTTCGTGGCGTTTTCTCCGAGTCCGTGTGAATTCTATGTGTTCGCCATGCTATACACTGTATATCGTATATCTATAGTTAGACCCAACGTAGCCATAAGTAAGGTCGTGTCACCGTCAAGAAACTCTTCATCCACCCTACTGAGTAAGAGTCCCGAAAGGAAACGAAGGTCCACCTTCGGTTACCTTCGGGCACCCGTAGACGCGTTTCCTATTTATGTGATGAAGAACCTTCGGGATATCAATATCGGGAATTGTCCAAGAGAGCAACTTTACCATCAAATTTTCGTAAATACTTCATCTAATATCTGAGATCTGTATGGGAATTTTCTTTTCTCTAGGATTTTGCCTTCTCTTTGCCGTCGCCCCGTGCGTACGGGAGCTCGTGGGGTTGTCGTTAACGGTACGTAGGAACGGAAACCATTCAGTGTATTTTGTCTTGATTAGAATTATCGGTAATGGGATCTTTTCTTTTGGGGGTTATTTTTAAGTTTCTTAGGTAGTGTCACTAACGCTACCAGGAAACGGAAGTTCTCATTGCGTTGCAGAGTGGTCGATTTTAATGCTCGTAATGATAGAGCTCGACTTTTCATTCGAGACACTCCAGTTCCAGCAGAGTGCTATAAGTAGAGGACAAAGCAGACAGCGTACAGAAAACCTCCATTAAAGTCCCTAGAAGTGATTAGTACTCGGTCTCTCTATCGTACCCATGGACCCTCCCTTGTTCTCTTTCGCCATATCCACTCTTTCTCTCAGGCTTTCACTTCAAGCTTCCCATCCTTACCTTTCATTTCAGAGTGTCAAGATTTACCCATTTCCACCTGCCTAGCCCCCACCTGTATCATGAGAAACCATCTTTTTGGAAATGTTTTCGCATTCGAGAAGCTCATAGTTTTCGTTGGGAAAGTAGAGCTTTTAATTTTTTTTTAATTTACCTGATGATTTTCCGATATCTTGTATCGATATAATTGGTAGATAAGATTGGAGGATGATAAGAGTATGGTTTGGGAAATGTGTGATTCATGCTTTCTGAAATAGCGACCAGTCTCGTGGATCCCTTCTATTAGGTACGAGTAGTTTTAATTAAAGGTGCGTACAGAAAGGGAGCGCGCAAAGGTGGTTAGTGATTTTCGAACATGGAAAGGCATTTTAGGGAATGACGGGCGTCACACGGGGCTCTGCTCTCGATTTAATCAGTAGCTCATCATAAATCACCTACTAATTAAAATGGGCCTTCGCGAGCCCGCTGTAAACACGGCCTAATCCATTTTGCAGTTCTTTCGTGGAGAGAGGAGAGGAGAAAAAAAGGTCATAGCCTTTCTAATTTAATCTGGCGAATGATTCCGTGATTCTCGAACCGGCAACCCTTTCATTACTTAGTTCCCACCCAACCCCTGAATCCCGGTCCGGTCACCCGCTGCCACCCCCCTCAGAAGCGTTATACAACACTAAATCAGCGGCCGATGTAATTTTTGTAATGGGAGGTGTGGCCTTCGCGAGGGGTGCTCACGGCGGACGGGAGAAACTCCGACACAGTGGGGATGCTACCCCTACATTCAACAGAGTAGAGGACACTACGGAATGTAGGGGTATAGGGTGTCTCACGATTTCACCGACTCAGGGGTGGCCACCACGTTGCGCAATTTCCAAAACAGTTGTGGCAGTGAAAATTTTATCAAACCACCTCTAACATTTTCACGGCATTTTCTACGTCACTGTATACAAAACTCACAACCCTGTACGTTGAATTCAATATTTTTGTTTTTTATCAATTCAGTTAATTTTTAATCACGCGATACAGTGATTGCATCGATAGCAAACATGTTTAACAAATTTTTTTTTAAATGTTCAATTATTTTGTCGTATTCCCGAAATTCATCAGTAAACGTTCGTCAGATAAATGTATGTACCACTATCGTGGGGCTAAATCGTGCGGCTGGAGGGGTGACGCTTGCCGGAGCAGAGTAGGAGAAACGTTCAAGGTAGAAGGGATGGAAGGGACTCGACGGGGATGACTGGTAGGTTCGGTGGGGAGATCGAGGGGAAATATTCTGGAGGGGTTTTATCACTGTTGGTAGCGTGCCACGAGCACACGCGACAGTGTACAAGCAGCTGCCGAAGCGGCAGCTTCACGATTTCTCAACGCGGTCCGTATTTACGTTTTTTCATCATCACGCGTTAAACGCATTCGGGATGCAAAGGATCCGTGATAAAAGCTTCTCGTTGCACTTGCAATACAATTAATCAATCAAATGGTGCAGTACAAACTAATTGGCCACAATACGCCACAGTGTTGTTTACATCGCAATCTCGGTCTAGTTTATGTGCGCCACTCTTACGTGTGTATCCAAAATCAAAATCGGTAGAAATTTTGAAAAAAAAAATTACTATAATTACCACACGAAATCCCCACGAGGCGAGGCAGAATCAAATTAACGAAGAAGTTGATGAACTCATAATCAAAATTGCTCCAAACGTGACGACACCACATGCTTCGCACCTATTGCCAGGTAATTAAGTAACTCTAGATTACATATTGCTGACTATAATGACGCATTTAACGCTCTAATGTAAAGTATAATAATGTCTCATCCAATATGTTAAAATTGGAGGAAAATAGTTAAAAATTCTCATTTACATAAAGTATGCTAACATGTAACCCTGGAAACACTTGATATCGATAAAATAATAAATAACTTAACTAATTCGGAGATATTTGTCAGCACAATAAATTAACTACAGCTGATACAATAACGTTTCGTATAAAGAAATTTGATAAATTCATTAATTCAATTGTAGTGGTTCAAGAAGACAAACAAGGTATAAAATAAGTAAGTGTTGAAAAGCGTACTTCGACCACTGTACTTCGACCACTGTAACACGGGCTTTAGTTTATATATAAGGATGGGAGTTGAAGGAGGAGTTTAAGTCAGAGACAGAATCAGGGAATGAGAAAGGGAAGTCGTTGGTTGCTTCTCGCAGCGGGCCCGCTCGGTTGTTGAATCGCACAACCCCTTGATATAATGAAGCCAGCCCATCCGGCAGTCTCGACCTCCTCCTTCCCGTCACTACCGTGGCAATGGATGTGAATGTATCCGTTCGTTTGAATTTCGATAATTGGCACTAGTTTCAGAGCCGCGGGGCTCGTTAGCCACGCGGCTAAAGAGAATGGCTTAATTATTTCGTTTGAAGTTTGAGAAGGGTTAAGATATAGATGCCTCTGGCTTACGTAGTTGTAAATTTCTCTCTCTCTCTCTCGCGCGCGTGCTATCTCTTATTCTCATTATCTCTTTCTACCATTCACTCCTTCTCAATCGTTATTATAGGTCTTTATATATATATATATATATATATATATATATATATATATCCCTCTCTCACTGCGTATGTATATGTCTGTACGCTTATTCGGTGTATGGGTACGCCGCTGTGCACACAAATAAATTGAGAACAGAGCAAACGTTTATTTTGCGCGACAAATTGGTACGGCTAATTAGCTGCGGCTAAAAGCGGAAATATGACGTAGCTTTTGAGAGTCGCGGTTTTCGGACGGTACGCATGTGTCACGCTGTAAAAAAGATAATTGTAGAGAGGTTCGAGAAATTTGTAGTATCGTCTTTTGATATTTTGTCATTCGATGAAAAAATTTTCAGTTTCTTCTTCAGTGTCTTCCTCTCTGTACGTTTTACTGCATGTGGTAGTTGCCGCCGTTGTTTATCGTTGTTTTGTTATTGAATTGATGCCACGGTTTGTAATATATATATATATATTTCTTGCCTTCGTCCCCCCCCCCCCGCTCTCTGTCTCTCTGCCATACATCTTCGGACGTCGCTTTGCAATATTACAGCATGGGGGTAATAAAACTCCATTTCGATATAGGAAAATGGGGGAGTATAATCTTCTTAAGTTAAAGCGTACCCTCAATATCTTACGACTGACCAGTCAGAGACCCTGGGTCAATCGAGTTCAGTTTCCTTGCGAGTCAAGGGTGGTTCCGCCGAAGTGTTGCTTTCACGGGAATTGAAACAACCTCACTGCGAGTTTTGGCGATATCCCGCCAGGTGGCAGTGCGCTGTCCATAGACCTTAACGGGGTCAACAATGGCCTTAAGACCTTATGGCTAGAGTGTAATAAATTTCGATGGTTGTTCACATTGTAATGTGTCACGGTCGAAGTATTTTTAGGGTGAAAATACGGGTGTAAAGGGTTGGAGATTGATAAAAATTTTTCAAGCTACTGTACAACGAGAAAAAATGAAAGGGGGTTCTCGTTCGAATCTTATATAATAGGATATAGTACAGTGATAATGGATCGGGGGTGTAAAGGGTGGGAGGGGAGAGGGGGGGATTGGTTCGTTTGAAGATCTCAATAATGAACAATTAACGATACTTCCGTTTGGTCGGGCAGAACGGGCTTTATTTCTCCCTTGAAAGTTTCTGGACGATCGGTTGGCACTCCTGGACATTCTAGATCGGCTGGGATTTTTCTTTCTCTATACCATCCCCTACCCTCTCGGACAGCCTTGAAGAATTTTCTTTCAACCCCCCTTTTTCCAACTCGTTCGTCTTTTCGTCGGGTGATGCCCATTGGCTGGTTGGATATCTTTCGATTATCGAGACTATCCTTGCCTACCGCCTTACCCTGGCTAGCAGCCGCCATTGTCTTCGAGGCTCTTTCAATTAATGTTTTGATTGATTTTACCCTCCTGCACTCGTCTCTCACCCTTACATCCAACTACACTCCAAACCTATCTTCTGCCTTCGGTTACGTCCAAGCTTAGTTCTTCTTCTTTTTGACTCTTTGTATACCGGTATCCGGAATCAAAGGTATCCAAGTCTTCGCTCGTTTCCTCATTTCGTCTTATTTACCGCAGTGTTGCTTTGCTATGTTTTTCTCGACCATCAGGATTGGCTCTTATCTCAATTCTCTTATTAGATAACATCTTTCCGAACCTTATCCATACACATAGAGTTGCATTCAGTTACTATTTTTTTAAGTCTTTTTTAAGTAACATTTTTGTCAATTTGGTTTTTTTTACTGGTTTTTAATAATTGACAACAGTACTTAAATCTCTCCCTCTCTCCCATGCTTTATCCGTAAAAATATTCTCATTTACTCGCCCGTCCCCCAAATCTTCGTAGCCCGATTACGGGTTGATGCTGAGACGAAAACAGTGGCCGGCGAACGTCAAGTTAGTGGTACAGGCGGTGGCTGTTTTATTGCGAGATTTGCGGCGTGCCCTCTCCGTGTAACAAGACTTACCGAGATCTTAATAGAATCTGAGACCACCCCAGCATCTCCAACCCCCCGAGGAGCCAACACCCCTCAAAGAGCGGTTCGTGGCCTTCATACCCCCAGCGAAGTCTGACCGCTCCATCCCTTCTCTCTCACTTTACCACCGGTCACTTCGTTCTCCCTGCTTATTCTAAGCGTATAAGAATAATTTATGAGTATTGCTGCTACTACGTCAGAGCATCGCGTGTGCTTCGATTTTTCCAGATCTGCATTCTGGACCAATAGCCATCCTCCTAGTAACGTGCTTTTTTTAGCCCTAGCAACTCACCGCAGCTTAGGATAATAATTCCCACAATGACAGCATACTTTGATTTTAGCAAAATTTTTCGGAATATTCGTACCTTTATTCCAGTAAATTTTGAGCACCTCTGCCTATGAGTTTGCTATCACTGTAAGACGCCAGGTTTAATTTATGAGCCCCGATGTATTTTCCAATTTTCAATGACCACCCGGTATTCAATGATGGTATAGCGCATGCGGGGCCTCCCCGCCAGACATATATCCACCCTGACTGGTGCGAGCATCCCTCTCGCGCCACTCAGCCGTTGGCAGAACCAATTTTATATTTTATTCCCGTATTTAGATTTACCATTTCAGATATTGTAAGAACAAAAATAAGTTTAAATTGAATTCCCTCCATCCCCGACCGTCCTTGGCAACACACCCTCCCCTCTGGGCAACCACCTCGTCCAACCTCCCCCACTCGACTAGAAACTCAACTCTCATCCTGCTGCCTCTTACAGAATCGCACACTGGCTTTATGTCTCACCCCCGCCCCTATCGCCCCTCCCTTCAACGCCTTCTCTGACCGTGGCTACTCCAGGGGTGGGAAGCGCCGGATCGCGAGGGTGTAATCCTTCTCGCCGGACATACGGCTCTCTCGCTCTCATTCCTTCGGGTCTCCTGAGTTCCTCCTCGCGCAACCCCTAGACTGAGCTAATTTTTAACTGGCGCTTCGGAGTTTGGTTCGCCTATCGTTAATTGGATCCCAGATGAAGGAGGCCTCTCGCCTCTCGCCCCCTTTCCACCCCTCGCGAAGTAAGTAAGTAAGAGAGCTGTGCCAGGCGTTCGGGCTGCTACTCGTTCTTGTGCGACGATGTTACCATCCCCTAGAAGCGCTAGTGCTGCTAACAGTAGCAGTGGCGATAGTAGTATCGTGGCATGATACTAGGGACAGTTAGTTGTGTCGCAATGGAGAAAATAAAAATTTCCAATGCTAAGGGATGATTTCCACTATCACTGACTACTACTTGGCAGAGATGTTAATTCGTATAAAAAAAGAATCATCCTTTATTCCCTCGTGAATTATTCATTTTGGTAGCTACGACTTTTTTTTCAGTTTCTCTTTATGCGTATTATACCTTCTTTTTGGGGATTCAGAATCACCCTTATCTTTTATGTCCGAGCATATTTATTTTTCTCGGAAACATTTTCTCGGGTACGGTATATAGCATAACCCGATTCTCCCTCTGGTATTCGCATCTTCAAACCGAGAGTGTCGTTCGTCATCCACGTGTGGATGGAATTTTAGCTCGTATAACGAGCTTACTTCGGGACAAGAGACGAACGAAGATCCGGAGCACCAAATTTTAATTTCACCCCTAACAAGGGTAGGCGGGTAGAGAATGGTACGGAGGAGGGTGCTCCTTAGTCCTTCAGGATCACGGGATTCCATCCTTCAGGATCATTATATCGCCAATTAGAAGATAGCGAGCTCGCCGACGCCTAACAAGCTTCGCTAGGTTCTTCTCTTCTCGTCCTTCCTGGGGGACAGATATCCACTCCTACAGGAATCTCTGTGAGTATCTATATACATATATATGTCAATACATATACAACTGTGTATATATATATTGTATGTGTATAAACATCTATACTCTCAACAAACCTTTATCATTGTACGACTGAGCGATTAAGATTTCTGTAGAGATTTCAGAATTTTCTAAATATTTTTTAATTATATTATTCAATCAATATTTTTATTAAAAAATTAACAGAAGCTTCGTGACTTGGTCTGTGGATGTCTATTGCAATTCATTAATTAGGGGATATCGCGGGATAGGGTGAATTGGGAAGACGCAAAGAGAGGATCTGGTCGCGGATGAGAGCAGGATAGTACGAGAGAGGAAGAGAAAGAAAGAGAGAGGCTCTCGTATAGCAGTAACGTGGTAGTAACGGGGCTGGTCTCAATTAGTTGAACTTACATCGCTGGGGGTCCAATTAGACGCAGGCTAGAAGCTACACCCTGTTTGTTCAAGTCTACCGTTCCTGGGCTGCTGGTTGCTGGGGCTGCTGCTGCTGCTCCGGTGCCGTTCCCATTCCCAGTAGCGTTCCTACTGCCCGTCGGTTCTGCCGGAGACTCGTAGACATCGACGTCGACGCCAACGTGGACGCCGTTAGAGGTGTCTTTTTCCTCCGCTAATGACTAATTAGCAGCCTCTCTACTTCATAGTATAATGACACGGTCCTCGAGTGGGTGGGTTTGGTGGATGTCGGCCAGGGTTGGTTAGGCGGGTAGGATCATTATTAGACCCCCAAATTATACCCTTGCTCGGAGGTACCTCTATCTCTGTGAAATGTAGCAGTTGCTAAGAAAATTTTTGGATACGACCGTTTAAAATATTTGAAAGTCTTTCCACGTACCGCGCGAAATTGCCTCACCACGGAATTCCGTGTAAGCGCGAGAAGCGTAAACTATACTGGACGTTACCAGTCCGCATGGATTCCTGGATCGTGAATAGAAGCAAGAAGGAAAAGAGAGAAATTTCATAAAATTGCAAAGTGCATGGCGAGCGCTATTTGAATAGAGTTGGGTCAGCCGTGGGATCTCGTCATAATGTTATATTGGGGCCATTTTCTTATATACGATACATCGTACAGTGACGCTACCATACCAGCAAGCAGTACCAAGTAGCAATAGGGGATGGTAGAGTAGCAGCACCCTTCCGTGAGCTACTCTACTTCGATATATGCTTTGCTGCCTCCCTTTCTACTACCTGTCCCTCTCTGGGTCGGCCATCTTTCTTTTACATTTATTTATTTCCTAAATGTCCGTCCCTGCTGGCTATTTTATATTTGACATTTTTATTAAACTTTCCTTCCCGGCTTTCCTCCCCCCCCCCCTCCCGCCCACTATACTTAACCTTACTTTTTGGCCGCTGTCGACGGCGGTTCAGGGTTGAGAGTTCAGGGTGAGTTTGGCCGGGCGGTCATGGAGGATGGTCTGCGGGGGATGGACGGGCGTCCCCATATTGCTGTTAGGGCACTTTCATAATCTCAAACGGCGTCTCTTATTGACCAAATAAAAAATTGTATTCGTCGCGGATTCGTCGATCAAATATTGTCGCATTTCTGTCCTACGTTATTTATCGTTCCGAACAGCCTTTACAGTCTTGTCTTTCCTGGCTTTCCTGTTATTTTCGCCAGGATTTTCAGTGCCTAATCATATCGCTGTCCCGCATGGACCGTGTCGTACGAGTACACGCACGACGCCTATATCTAATATTGTTATACCGTCGAGTGCCAGCGAAAAAGTTCGTGTGTAAAGAGTAGTCGCGTTATCGCCTCCTGTTATCACAAGATTAATTCGGATTGCTTTGATTTAGAATGAGCACGCACTAATTGCATATTAGCCTTATCAGGTAACGTTATCGAGAATCCCTCTTTTCCCCCGATTTCAAACACTGCTATATCGGTCATTCCATGCCGCTTTTACACTCAAATTTCAGATTTCAATCGGTTAATTTTTTTTCGCTTCTACGTCAAAAAATATGAGACACGTATTTTTTTTTCTTCAGACTTTTTTTCGAAAATATGATTTTATGAAATCTAGAACCTTTTAAAATCTCTCAATTTTGAAACGTCTATTGCTACGAATCTGTTGGTCGTATCGAAATCCCGACTGTACATAAAAGTTAGGTTTTTCCGTCTACTGTTTGATTATGTGTGATTTAATAACAAATTCGCTAGATTTTATAAACAGTTTTGCAACTGAAAAATTAAAAGTTAAATTTTTTAATAAAAGGTATTTTTTTTCTTTTCATTTTTTTACCAAATGATCTGTAAACGATAACGATGATTTATCAATTTTGCTTTCGATTTGCTCTAACATGGTTCTCGAGAAAGAATTTTTCTTGTGATCGCGTTCGAGTTCGACCCCGCGCGTCTGGCGCTAGACCGCGCTCCGAGCGCCGCGAAAATGCGGAGCATCTCGTACTAAATCCTTCGTATTTCAACAATTGGTATATTTTTGTGAATCATCAAAGAACAAATCGTCAACAGAAAAATATTTGATAATATATTTTATTGATAATTGAAAAAATACTACAACACATACATTTCATTAAATTATTTATATCTTTGGCAGAAATCACATAGATTTTCTAATAATCGAAAACTTTACTTAATACTTCGACGAAAACATCAGACCTTGGAACTATAGGAGATAAATAATATTCATTTTTTCAATATTGTCAATTAATACATATTACTTAGGCACTGCGAATGTTATTATTATATTCACAATTTCATGTTTGTTGCTTACAGTTGGTAAATTATTGCTTTTGCTTACGAATGCAACGTTTTTTTTTCTACCGTAATGATATCTTTGCTCAGTTTAAAGTCTTTTTGTCACTTCCGGATTTTTTAGTAAACATACATTTTCAAAGATGTCACTATTGAAATATCGTCTAGCTTTCAATCTGTACTGTTCATTTTCGCGACGCACGGAGCGCGGTCTAGCGCCGGACGCACGGAGTCGAACTCGAACAAGATCACAAGAAAAATTCTTTCTCGAGAACCATGATAGAGCACATCGAAAGCAAAATTGATAAATCATCGTTATCGTTTACAGATCACTTGGTAAAAAAATAAAAAGAAAAAAACTACCTTATATCAAAAAATTTACCTTTCAATTTTTCAGTTGCAAAATTGTTTTTAAAATCTAGCGAATTTGTTATTAAATCACACACAATCAAAAAGTAGACGGAAAAACCTAACTTTTATGTACAGTCGGGATTTCGATACGACCAACAGATTCGTAGTAATAGACGTTTTAAAAATGAGAGATTTTAAAAGGTTCTAGATTTCAAAAAATCATATTTTCGAAGAAAAAGTCTGAAGAAAAAATCAAAAAATACGTGTCTCATATTTTTTGACGTAGAAGCGAAAAAAAATGAAGCGATTGAAATCTGAAATTAGAGTGTAAAAAAGGCATGGAATGACCCATATACACTCCGTCACACAATGCCATTCGCTTTTACTTTGTCGACCAGTTATATCTACGACTTGTAGCCGCAATTTATGTATAATAATTGAAAATCGAATTAGTATACCTGTAGCATTTTCATTACGAAATCTATAGTTTTTTTTTTCCATTCCGCCCTGAATCTTTGACGGACAATCTCTTTAGATGCTAATTTAACAGCGGCAGCAGCCTCCTTTCTTTCATTTCCTTTCCAATTAACAAGGCATCCCTCCCGTTCGTGTGTATACCTGGACGAATCGCAAGGGTTGGCATTTTTTTTTCTTTGTCTTCTCGAAACATCCCCCGGATTATTAGTGGCACTCGCACGTAGTCGTGCACCCCTCTCGCTAGTTTTCATTTCTATGTCTATATAGGTACGTGTTATGTGTGTGTGGAAGGTAGGGCAAGAGTAGCGGGGGGGGGGGGGGGGTTGAGGGGGATATCTCGATGAGGTGGGAGCTGACGGAGGAGATCTAGGGAGGAGGACTACCAGCGATGTACTACTAGGCTGGCGAGGGTGGTACAGAGGGGGGATGCAAAAGGGGGCTCTACGAGAGAGGAAGGAGGGGCGTTTATAACTCGCGCGGGTCTCCCAGCTCTGAGAAGGCCAATTAGCAGCATAAAGCTGGCTCGGCCCGGGGGCTGGGGGATGTTTGTATGTAATAATGGATTGTTACTCAAAGTATCCGGCTAATTAATTAAGCCCCCGTGCCCTCCGCGTCTCTTATCCCACCCCTACCTCTTCACCCACTACTTTAGTCGTCCCCCACCCCCGCCCCCCCTGCATCGCGTCACCGTTGTTTCCATCACCCTTACAGTCGGGCATGTCGTGCTGGCAAGAATTTAGCGCTATGCTTTCTTTCTCTTGTTCTTTCTTTCGTTACCTGTACCGAACTCTTTTATTTTCGCCGGGCGGGGGCGGTTGGTTAAAGCGATTTTTCCATGGTCGGGTAAAAATGTCTGTATAAAAAAAAAGGAAAGAGGCAAAATGCCGGAAATCGTGGAAACTGTGGGCAAATTTTACTTGGCCTTTGCGAATATTCGTACTCTGTGGAAATTGTGGAAAAGGGAGGTGGACGAGATGGGGGGGGGGGGGAATCGCTTAAAAATATTTTGTCTCGCGTTTAAGGGCGCCAAGGCACGAAAGGCGCTGTGCCTGCGCCGATGGACGACGCTCCAATTAGCGACGCTAATTATTGTACGACGCCAGCAATTCGCGACGGGCGGACGCCCTGTTGTGTACGATACACGTAGGTTGTTCTATATTGTGCCACGTTTGAAAGTTTTATAGTCTCTGTGCCAGAGATAAGGCATGCGTGCTGTAAAAATTATATATCTGACATTTTACACGTGATCATCCTCAGTTCTCTTATTTCTCGATGTACCAATAATTAGTCATTATTGTTTGAATGATGTTTTTTTAGCTTAAAATGAATTTAGAAATTCTTTTAGATCAACTGCGTATAGTCGATTGTACTTGCGTTCCTCACGTCGATTACCGTTGCTTCAAAATTATTATTCAATGTTATCGTCAATTTGTGTATAATAAATTTTATAGCTTTATCGATGCTTCTTATATAGATACGTTTAGTCGTTACTGATTTACGAGGAGATTTTTAGTCGTTACTGTCGCCAAGTCGTCGCGGATCATTCACATTTTTTTCCTAAGTAATTTTTCGTTTTTCTTTTTTTCGTTGTTGTACACTAACTAACTTGTTGTAGACTAACTAGACGTATTCTCGATGCATTCCTGTTTCAGACGGTGGTATAGCTCAGATCACAATGACGATGGATGTGAGCAAATCAGAGACTAGTAACAATGGCTCCAGTCAGCAAGAGTGCGCGGGTTGCGGGAAGGCCATTACCGAAAGGTCAGTTTTACAGAAAATGTTAATTTATATTGAATAATAAAAAAGAAAGGCATTAATTACTTCAAAGTGCGATATGATTTACACAGTTTCGATATATATGCATAGGTATCTACTGAAAGCCCTGGATCTCTATTGGCACGAAGATTGCTTAAAGTGCGGCTGCTGTGACTGTCGATTAGGTGAAGTTGGATCAACCCTCTACACAAAAGCTAATTTAATCCTATGCAAAAGGGATTATTTGAGGCTCTTTGGCAGTACAGGACTTTGCGCGGCATGTCGCAAAATAATTCCAGCATTCGAGATGGTCATGAGAGCAAGAGCGAACGTCTATCACTTGGAATGTTTTGCGTGTCAGCAGTGCAATCATCGGTGAGTTTGAGAAATATTAAAGTACAACAAAAAAAATAAATATAAAAATAAGGGTTAACAAAAATTGCACATACGCTTATTCGATTGCTTATAGTTTTGAATCGTTTAATTTTGTATAGTTAAAAGGCATATATACCCGGGTGCAATAAAAATATGACAGCTTGCTGGGTCGTTTCGGTAAGACTGCGTGGAAGGGGTGGTTCTGGGCTCCCAATTGAAAAATCTGTCTTGCGTCGGCAATCTCCGTGAAAAATACCACCCCTAGCAGCGACCACTGTAAACGTATGTACAGATCACGGTGGTTGTGAGTGTCGCAGCCTGAGTATTGGGGCGAAGGGGGATGTGTGAGGTGTAGATATCGTCGAGACCCGAACAACCCTGTGACAGAGATAGCCTATGCATCACATATTCTTATACGTGGTGGGACCAGATAGAGCCGGAAGTCTTGTACATATAGGAAGGCCCGGTCGCGAGATACAGTCCACTCTAGGGGTTGCTTTACAGGCCAGTTGGGAAATCACCCCTGCTTCGCGTTTTTCCCTCTCGACAAAAAGCCTCACTCGCACTTTCCCTTGTCTTATACACCGTGTCTCTCCCTGTCTCTCTCGCTATCTCGTTCAGTCATACCAGATCCTTACCACCCTTGCGTCTCCTCCTGTCTCGCCCACCCTCGCGTCAACGGCCAGTTATATAATTATCCAGATACTGCTGACATTTTTGTATCAAATTGCCCGCTCCGTGCGAGATTGCCTCGCCACCGGGTGGCTAAAGGTTACACTCGCCCTCTACTTCTACCCCACGACGATCATCCCATCTAGGAACACGAAGGCTCTACGAATTGGATTGAATTGCGCTCTCCTGCGTTAGGAGTACCTCGTGACTCTTGGTTGTCAATGATGCTTTCGGTAATTGAATATATTGCATTCTGGTAATTAATTCAAGAAAATGGATCTTACGAATTTTTACAAATTTTTTCACGCCAATTATTTCTCGAAGGGTCACGCAGTCCTTAGGAGGGTCACGTGTGCGCAGCGGGCAAAATGTGTAAAATGTGGAAAACTGTACAGGCCGCTAAAGCACAACAATGGAAGCTTATTGGCCCCGCGCGCGAGCCACGTATAGATACGATTCAGGATATAGAGGGGGGAGGATATTACGGCTGCGAAGGATCATGGGTAGAAACAGTTGCCCGTCTGTACGGAGTTGGCCGAGTGAGGGAAAAGGATAGAGATGGCGGAGGGCGAGATCGACGCAGAGAGGGTCGTTTCGACTGCCAGGAGCGCTATGACGCCCAAAGGAAAAGAGAGCTTGTAGTTTCAAGCCAATAGTAATAGCTCGTCCGGGCGTGCAACAAACGTTGTACAGCTTCTCAAACAATACGAACAAAAGAGCATCAATTTTACGTTTTTATCGTTTGGCATTGTCTATCCTTCGACAATGCCTCTCGTACCGTGCCATTACAACCCCCCCCCCCGTCCTCCTTCCGAAGCACCCGCGTCGACTACAGCTACCCCTGTTTCGTTTTCGTTATGTCACCCTGCATTTATCCACAAAACTGGACTTTTTTTTGTTCCTTCTCCCTCTCTCCCAATCTGACCCCCCTCTCTCTTCATCGAGGACAAACCCTCTTTCACTCGTCTTCTCATATTTCTGTATACCAATATCGTTTATTCCTTATAAGCCTCTTTATCGACGGCTCGAAAATCTTGCTGGATTTTCAAATAAAAATATTCATTCGTTTCGCGACTTGCATGACAGACGGCAGCACTCTCGGAGGGTAAACGAAATTGATGCGACATACAGAATCGCAGATCGGCTAGTATAAGGCTCCTTTCGATATATTCGATTATACTGAAATCTATGTACACGGGCGTACACGTGAATTTATCCTATATTTATTAAGGATACAGATCTTAGGGTTTCGATGTCGGAAATTGCTAAGCGATCGAACTGCCATCTGGATTATTTTTAATGTAGGGTATGCTACAGCGGTTGCGACGGTTAAGGTGTGCGGAAGTGATTAAGGGTGGTTAAGAGTCTGTCGCCAGTCGCGTCGCAGTTTGCGCATGCGCACGAGCACGTGTCCCTCGTCACACGAGAAACTTTCGGCGCAATTACGAGCCGTGTGTAACGGGAGCGGACGACTTAGAACTTGCAATTAAACAGCAACAATTACACGGGGGTAACTTTAGACTGTAATAACACGGAATAAAGGGTTTGCCCGAGGTGACTGCTAGCCACCCACACCTTCTACTCATTCTCTTAGCGGCACTACTGTTCCTCGTGCCTTTACTCTCTCTCCACGCTCCCCCTCGACCCCCCCTCTCTCTCTCTCTCTATTTCTGTCTCTATCCCGTGTACCCTCTCCACCTTACTCACTTCTCCTGTCGTTTCTCCTCCTGGTTAGGGGATGATTTACCGATCCAATTAGCTCCGCAGGCACTCTCCTAAAAAGACGTCCGGTCTAATTTAACGAGCGTCCAATTAAAAAGTAACCCTACAATCCGAACAGAGCTTCTTTCTCTCTATTTTATCGACTCCACGCGATTCTTCTTTAGCTTATTGACCATCGATCGTATTTGCTTAAGATTCGTCTTACTTGCACTATTTAACGAGAGCGATGATGAGGAGGGCCAAGGGAAGTTCCTTCATTTCTCGTATATCGATAATATCCAGACATCGATACTCGATGTGCCAGAGTCAGTATCAATAATTTTGGTCCCACATATTTTTATCGGACACGGGACAGCAGCAAAAGGCATTTTTTACTGTCGCGTCTGTGAACCTTATTCCCGCGCGCTTCTGCTGTCTCGTATTATTCTTTGAAGCTTTGGCCAGGAGCGGTAGTAAAGCGGCCCTAATGGCGTCACACATTGCTGTTCGCAATTTCATTTATTTATTCAGAGTGGCCGGACGAGTCGCAATCGGATCCAGGCCGGCTTTCTCTCCCTGTCGGTCTCCTAGCATTTACTCACCTTTCTCCACTCCTTTGCGTTCCTCCTTTCTGTTCTGCCGACCTCCTATCCCCGCTGACATCATCCCCTCCCCCCCCCCTGTCCCTTTCGCCCAGGGACCCTCGTTAAAGATTCAGCAGAGTTATCCAGGCGTGTGCTTCAGATTGAAATTTTCCATGCAGGGAGTAAGACCGCGTGTGTGCCAGAGAGTTCTCTCACTCTCTCGACAATTTGTATCCGCTTAACATTTCACGCCATTTGATAAATTTCAAAAATGGCCTCACGATCGTGAATGCATTTACTATACACTACACGCGCTCACTTGACAGTTTCGAACGTATCCAACCAATCTCAACAGTGAAGTAAAAAAAATAGAAAAAAGTAAAAAGGAAGTATCTACCCATAATGCAGCAGTAGTATCGTGACGCGAGAGAATTGGCAACGAAAGGACTTGATTGTTCGAAACGGAGAATGAAAGAGGAGTTTGGGTTGTGGGGTTGGCGAATAGAATGAGCTATAGACTTCTCTATATGATCTCTCTCTGTCTCTCTCTCTCTCTTCCTATTTCTCCAGCCTCGTTCTCGTAGCTAGGGATGGCCAATATCGCTCGCATAATGGGAATAAACGCAACCCCGGAATGACCCGTTCGCGCAATGCGATAATTCTATTTGCCGTGCGATTATGAGTATCTACCTCTGGCAGGCAGTCAGTCCTCTCGCATTTCCGGCCGGATCAAAGCGGATGTGCGCGGAATCGGCACGGCCGGCAGACACTGAAGGGCGATAATTATTTGCTTGACAGCCGCGAATGCTCGTGGTAATCATTAGCTTCGACGTTCGTACCCGTTGCTGCTGTTGTTACTGTTACTGTTGCTGGTAATGTCTATGGCGGTATATATACATATATATAACGAGTGCTAACTGTACCCGGCATATAAACCCTTGTGCCATTTCATGATAGCTCTTCTAGCTTTTCATTGCCATGATACGTATCGTCCGTTACATTCGTTGTAATACTGATGCTCTTGACGGATTTTACATACCTTATATCTATACTGTAAACTGTACATACACAAGGGACGGGTGCTGGATGAATCTGAGGCAAAGCTATCCTAGTGTCAAAGAAAATGGGATTAAAGATATTTTTTTGTTCGTTTGTAAGAATGCCTTTTACGGGTAAGGACAGTTGCACAGTAGGGTTTTTACGTTACTGTTTTTGTATAATATTTTTGTTGTATAATGGCAATCTCTAAAGAGTTTTATGCATTTTGTTTGATTTCAGTTTCTGCGTGGGCGACAGATTTTACCTGTGCGAGAATAAGATTCTCTGCGAATACGATTACGAGGAAAGGTTGGTATTCGCTAATATGGCGTTACATCCCCCTGCCTCGTTGGCGCATATCAAGAGACAGCTACCACCGACCCCTACGCCGCCAGGACAGAATATGCACCCTAATCATAATCCTATGCAACATCCACATCAGCAGGCACAACCCCTGGGACAGAATATTGGACAGCAGCACAATCATGTGTCGAATGTAAGTTTGTTGACTTTTCTATATTGAGCGTTTTACGTCATAAACCCTGACGCGCCTTGCCATATGATTTATATCGTTAATACGTGACGTATGCTTATGTGCATCTTGTTGTGATAATGTGTGACAGGGTCAGATGTCTGGTGGTACGCCAACGATGAACGGTACCATAGGATCCGGTCCACGTGGTCCAGGTGATATGAACAACAATGGTCTTTCCGGTCCTGGAATTGGCTCTGTTAAACCACCCCCTATGTCAATGCCTGCACCCACGAGCTGAGACGAGGCCCCGCCACCCCTGAAGAAGCTCAGATGTCTGGATGGATACTAGAAGCGCGTTCCCTGTCTTTGTCTTCTTCTTGCTGTTCCACCCCCCCTCCCCCCGGTTGACGGAATTACGAGGGGCTGATGGTGATTGGAGATTTTTGAAAAATCTTGAAGACCTTGATGAACCCACCTACGTCTATGATCAAGAGGATTCCTGTGAGTGACTTGGTTCCTCTTGGGCTTATGGAAATTTCTTGTATCGCGTATGGAGAAGAAGAAGCGTCGTGAAGTCAAGCGGCCATTTTTTATGGTTTGAGTGATCAGCGTCTGCCTGAGGTGTACCCGTAGAAAATACGTTGTATAATATGGTACACGATATGCTCGTGGTAAATGAAGGAGGAAAAAAAGATGAAGTTTATGTAAAATATTTCTTGTGAAGGGGTTGACGCATGAAGCGGGAGTATGGGACTGTGTGGATATAAGGGATGAGAATGTTGGCGTGTGATTTTCTTCTGAATGGGTGAACTGGCGCGAGTGAGACACTAGTTTATAATGGGAGGAATCGAATGAAGACGAAGTTGTAAATATCTGTGCTAGAATTTAATTGTAAAACTACTGAGTATACGGTGACTCTTTATTTTAAACGCGGTATCTTCGCTTTTTTCTTTAAGTCTTGTATCTCGAACGCACTGCGTAAGCAGCGTGCCATGACGTGCAATTCTGTCCCACTCGCAGAATGCGTATTCATTAATATTCGTTTTGTTATGTTCTAAGGGATCGGAAGGATGGGTGACTAGAGTCCACTTTTGATTCGGACGGAGCGTTGGAATTGTTTTTCTTGTTTTCTTTGAATCGGTGCGAGGAGACGTAGTCGGCGAGAGATTGACGAACGATGAGAATTTGAAGGGAAGATAACTAATTGTGGCAAGTGGGTTTCATACAGCTAATACCAAAGATTATAATGTAAGGATTTTTAAAGATGTCCCTCTGATACGGAATTCTAAAATCCCTGTCATTCCTTCTCTTGGCAGTTTCGAGGTAAGGGATACGAGACTGTTTATATTTTAATTCTTGGTGAATTCGTTGCTTTCTGTGAATTACTTGATATTTTCATAGAATCATGTTTCTTTTTTCGCGAGGGGTTTAGTCATAGCTTTATATTAAAAAACCAAAAGAGAAATACCTATACCAAAAAAAAGCTAACACGCCTTTACAAAACACATACGCTCATACAAGGAAACACACATTACACTCACGAGATGCAAGTTGCATTGTATCGTGTTGGAAAACGACGTAAGGTAGGGGACGGCGAGTTAAAAAGAAAGAAAAACAAATAATATGAAACTCAAAGACGGTAACGATAGAAGGGGAATTTTTGGTCTAAACAAATACGTTTTCTAAAGACACGAACGAATTGTATATTACATCGCTGTATGATTAAGTACAAATATTATTATATTGTATAAAAGGAATTATTGTTGTCTTTTAGTACCGTAATAAGATACTTTTTGTTATTCATCTGTATATACTATCATTATTAATACACTATTAATATATTATAATTAATAGAATTCGATTAATACCGACGAAAAATACATTCTTATTAATACTTAAAGGTGCGTCTAATCTTATCCCGAACTCACGGCCATCTCTCTCCCCCCTCCCCCCTCCAGAAAACCAACCCTTCGACTACAAGTCATCCCTCAATTGTCAGTGAAATGCATTCAAGTCAGGCTAAAATAGTTGTGGCAAGTATACATACAGGTGGGATGCGTATAGAAAGAGCAAAAGAAGAAGTAAAAGGGAACGGAGGAATACCTCCTTTGAAGGGAAGTTGGTCGATTTTCCGGGGGGATGATTTCCCTAATGTCTTCCAGCCCACGAAGTCAGCTGTTATTATATTCAACGAAGACTTTATAATGGGATGTTGAAACTCTTCAAAACTCACGGGCACGTTTCGTTCCCTTTTAAGGCTTTTCTTTTTTTTTCTTTCTTTCAAATCGAATTAATTTTAATAAAAAAAGAAAATCACGCTACTTTGCATTATGTCTGTTGGGTCGTACGATGATGCTTTTGTAGCCATTCGCGCGGTACTCAAATACGTAATTGGTAGATGAGTATGCCAGTGTACACGTGTACCGCAGAAATTTCATTCTCGCCGACTGGCATTGAATTTTCCGCGCAAAATGAAACTTCCCGCTGGAATGCACGTAATCAAGCTCATATTAATGGGCCAGCTTACACACAACGTTAAGCCTTGCGCATTATCGCGGCCGCACGTTATAGTTGCCGTACGAGTGCGTGGATACGTGTGCGTACGTTGCGTGGCCGTTTGTGCCTATCGGCTCGAAGCATGCAGAAATTTAATTAGATTTTCTCTGGCGAATGTGGTAGAAGATAGAAGGAGAGAGTGAGCGAGAACGAGAGTGGTGGATAGGGACGGATAGTGAGGAGGGAGTGTGCGTGTGTCGGGGTACGGGAGAGGGTATGAAGAATAAAGGAGAAAAAAATTGAAATTGAGATATGGAAGAGGAAGAAGCGCGGTGCATGTACGTGGTATGAAACGTTAGAGTGAGTTGGACCCCTCTCAAAAATCGCATTAATCATGGCGTACCCCGGGAAAAACATCCCCTTAAAATAATCTATCCCGAAATGAAATCAGTTCAGGCAATTTCCATCCCCTGCGGAGAGTCGAGAGTGAAGCGCCGCTCGCTCTCTGTCTTTTGGCTTTCCTCCCTTTGGCTGCTTTCCGTTTACGTACGTAGTAGGTACCTCCAGCCAGGGCGGAACCCCCCACGGCTGATGCAACAGACAAATGACGCGAGTTCCGAGCAACCCCTAGCTGCGGTCGGAATTAAAGATCCTCAGATAAGGGTGTCATCCTTTGCTATGCATTATGTTCGGGAAAATGCTCGCGCGCCCGAGACGAGCTTCAGGAAAATTTCAATTAATCTTTGCGGAGGGTTGACTAACCAACCCCTACCACCGTGGTCCCTTCAGAAGTCGACAAAATTTCACGTATACTTTCTGATCAGTCGTATCCTCATTCTAATCGCTTACCTAGTTTCTAACAAGGGTTGCAAGATTCATCGGGTGGTAAAAAATAATATCAAAAGATACGCTTTTCCGCTACTATTTCGTTTACTCAACTGTGTCAGCGAAGCGTAGAAAGGATACGTATATGTTAGTACCATCAGTATAAGAAAGGGTACCGTCTAGAACATTAAGGGTGGGATTCTTTTCAACCCTGTCAAGTAACTCCCCGAAGCAGTGAGCTGTACTGTGTTATGACCCGAACATCCCTTTCGTCACGGGGGTTGGGCCAGACCTTGGTGCGGACTCGTATGTCAAATTTTATCGCTTGAAAATGTTAAGAAGACTACCAGGCCCTGGAATGTGGCCACGTGTCTTAGCGCAGTCCAATTCCATTGACATTTCAAGAAAGTTAGATTCCCCTGTATCGAGTACGAAACAAAATTTTGCATCGGAAAAAAAAAGACAAACTTTAATAGATACTCCTTTATTTCCTGAATCATTGTACGTGTCATTAAAGTTCGCTTGAAAATTTTTATCCTAAATCGATAATATGGCTGCTGCAAAGAATTTATCCAGTCTGTCATCAATTCCAAAACTAAAAGTCAAGGGTGATGCTCTCACCACGGAATTTCAATATTATGGGTAAACTCCGCAGCACGTAGGTACGTAACGGAAACGGATTGTTTATTTGGTTAGGAAATGTGTCTCTGCAGAGCAGCCATTAGAAACCTGGCACCAGCTCTAACGAGCAGCAAAGATCGTACCAGAGTGCTGCCATGGATTAATAAATTGTTCGGTGCTGAGTATCACGTGGAAGTCTTGCGTGATAAGAGAAATAGGTTTGTAGATACGGTAAACTATTGATATTTTTCATAATAAAAATATCGATGACGTATGAGAATAATTTTTTCCTCGATTCTCACACGTTTAAGATACTTGGCAGCCATTACCGTTAATATGATCAACGACGAGCTGTCAGGAATTTTCGAGAATGATCCACCGTCCGGAGCCACGAGAGATTTGTCTACGATGACAGTCATCAATGCACCCTGTACCGAATGGGAGCAGGACACGACCTGGTCCGAATACATATCAGCTTTGCCTGAGAATTACGAGGAGGTTGTGTAACCTCATTCTTAATAAATAATGAATCATTAACCACTAGTAGAAATGAGGTCGTCTATTCTAGATGCCGTGCAGTTTTCATAAGCAAGATGAGAGCTGCGAGAAGGATCAATTTGAAATGAATCATCAGCTTGACATAGTGAGATTCTAGAATGGCATTTTGCTATTTTTTATGAATCTTAATCTAACAAGGAAATTTTTTTTTCTTTACTAGGAATTTTGGTTTCTGCTGTATCAAATTAGACCATATGCAGCTATGATGCCGTGTCCTGATGCCAGGACTAAGGTGGCATCGTGGGTTCAGACGCTGTGCCGCTTGGGATGTACAAAATGCGGTAGGATGAAAGGACTCAGGAACGATTACGCCTATGCTCTTTATGGGTAGGCAGGATGTTATATCAATTTTTTTAAAATTGATTTTAATTAGTTTTGATAATGTGTATACTGTTTCAGTTACGTTCACGATCTGCGCATTGCTGGACCCTTTCAGGATTATCCCCCATGGAACTACTTGCGTTCTCTTCCAGACGCAGCCAAGTTAGATAACCCCTATTTACATTCTACTATGGATTAACAATAGGTCTTAAAAAATCATACCTTAAAAGGGCCGCAGCCAAAAGGCACCCCCTGACATCCCCGTGTTGCGAAGAAGCCGAATCGTTCATGTCAGTACAACCAACCCCTGAGGAAGGTGCATTTTGTTACATAGCAGTGACTGGAGAATTCGCCAATTCGAATATACCTCTTCCGGTCTAGAAAATCAGCCCTTGACTACAGTAGACGTATATAGTCTGTGATTGCTCCTGAAAATGTAATTAAAGTATTCGCTCCTGGTGTAGCCCATCTTTTCCTGGTTACGTAGAAGACTCATCGCGAAGATGAGAAAGAAAGGTCGAGAGAATGAATAGGGGTGGGATAGTAGGCGCTAAGGTGGATAGGGGTAAGAGAACGAGATAGAATAGGTAGAAGGAGGGTAGATTTTTCCGCGCCTTGGTATGATTAATACTCGTAAGGTACTAAGGGTAGGATGGTGTATAAGAGAGATGGGAAGAGAAAGAGAGCAAGGGGGCGGAGGGGGAGGGGGTAGGGGGAGAGAGAGAGAGAGAGAGAGAGAGAAAGAGTGACAGTGCTCAGAAGGGAAAGGTGGTGAGACTCGGAGAGAAAGAGAGAGAGGGTTGGTCTGTGAGAGGGTTGGGCTTGCTCGGTGTATAGCAAATCCCCGTCAACCGCATTCAATTACGATGTTATCGCGAATACAGATGACGGTTATTTCCTTCGGTACACCCTATACATAACGGCGTCGCTTTTGCGTGTAAAGTTAAGGTTATAATGGCGAGAGGCTGCCCGTGTGATTGTTTTGGGATGTATGAGATCACTCCGGATAAAGGTATTCCAATTTTTCCTTGGCTACGGCCACCGCGCCTAGCGCCGATTCATCTCATCCGCCCTCGTGTTACGATAATTTTTGCGACTAAAAATGTCACGAAATCCGATATCCAGTTACGGATTAATAAAAAATGTAACTAGTCGAGAACTGCTAAGAATAAGCCCGAGCGTCTTGATTTATTGGAAAATGCAATTAAATGGAAAAATATATACAGGATGGTCCACGGAACTTGCACACCTATTATATCTTTTAAACGATGCATCCTACAGAAAAATTTTTTGTATAAAATTTGTACGGTTTTAAAAGATGCATTATGTGCTGCATAACTTTTTTTATTGTGATGGAGGCGTTTCGGAGATTTCAAGGTCAACGTCATTTTTTTAAATGTAATGCTATTTTTTTATACCAAATTGTGAAAGTACGCAGAATTGTGAATAAAAAGTACTGATCTTTATCAACCGTAAACCTAATAAGTAACGAGTAATTTCACTTTGTTTCTTGAAAACTGTCTATCAATGTGTGATGTGGAATATTGGGAAATCAATTGATTGGACCATATTTTATTGATGGTCGACTAACGGGACAGAAATATGCGTATTTTCTAAATGAAACTTTAGCAACTTTATTAGGAAATGTAGAGTCAAATGTTCGTACACAAATCTGGTACCAACATGATGGATGCCCTGCACATTACGCACGTAATGTTAGGCAAGTGCTCGATAGAAAATTTCCCAATTGAGGCATTGGTCGTGGTGGACAATTTCTGTGGCCTCCACGCTCACCGGACCTTACTCCTTTAGAGTATTTTTTGTGGGGCTAATTAAAGGATACGGTGTGTCATGAACCACCGACAACACCTGAGAATATGAAGCACCGTATTCGTGAATCATGCATGACACTCAGTGCGGACATGATTCAACGTTCAGTGTCATCATTAGTTAGTAGATTGCATCATTGTGTTAAGGTTAATGGACATGATAAAGATCAGTACTTTTTATTCACAATTCTGCGTACTTTCACAATTTGGTATAAAAAAATAGGATTCCATTTAAAAATACGACGTTGACCTTGAAATCTCCGAAACGCCTCCACCACAATAAAAAAATATATGCAGCACATAATACATCTTTTAAAACCGTACAAATTTTATATACAAAATTTTTCTGTAGGATGCATTGTTTAAAAGTTATAATAGGTGTGCAAGTTCCGTCGACCACCCTGTATATATGAATTCCAAGCTGCTCTCAGATTGATGTGAATCTTTTAGTGGGGCAAAGGGCAAAAGTGGCGTGGTATATGGTAGGATAGATTTTGACTTATTGAACTCACTTGATTTTCTTTGCCAATGAAATTCAGTCGTCTATATCTATATTTGTCATAGGTATCACCGTATACCGCATAGATTCTCTAATAATAATTGGCAAGGTTTCTGCAGGCGGGAATGTCGCTGGACAGAGCTTGCATGCGGAATGCGCTGATGGGAAATACTTGTTTCGACAGGGTTTCTCGTGGCAACTGTCACAAAAGTTGATTGACTCTCGATACGCTCCACGTGTTATCCGTCTCTCGTGTTCTATTAATGGCATTCCGGCGTTCCTTGCAAATTATTTAGCGGATTAAGTTTTTTTGGGACGTCAATTGATTTTTCACGCGAATCCTCGTCAGCTATTGCCGATTCTAACCGGTACTATTCTTTTGTATACATCACTCGATACGTACTATCCCTGTGTACATTGAAATAATACGAGAAGAAATAATCTTTCGTAAAAATAATTTCTCACTTTTTAAAATCACGAATCTAATAGACATTTTATAATCGTAGGCGAATTTACAAAGTCTGGATAAGTATCTGTCGCGTGGTAAAAAAAAGTCAGAATTCAAAACAGAGCGGAAACCGGATAGCCGGGTATCTCGATGCGTGAATTATAAGCGAAGCTCATACGATATAAACGATGGAATGGAAAATCTACGGGTTTCTGTCAAAAGCAAACGTTTACCCGTGCGGAATAACGTATTCGCGGGTGTCATTGCCAATCTGGTCTGATATTTCGTGAGAGCGACACCCGGCGAACGATCAGTTACATTTTACAGAGAGGGAAGGACCGGATTTGTTTTACTCCCTACGGCTAGTCGATTCACCATACTACGGGGAATTATGGAAATTCCAAGCTTTGATCTACAATCGTCGAATTTTCTACAATGCAATTTTACCTATAATTCAGTATCTGACAATAGTATACAGTATATATGAATTGTTAAATTTAAATAATAAATATAAATAATTAAAAAGTTCAATTTTTTTACAAGATTTCAGAATCGACTATTATCAACCCCTCAGTAATAGTTGCGTACGAGCCAGGTGACCACTTATGGTCGGCCGCTTATCTGTAGTTAGGGTCTCCTGGCGGTTCGGTCATAACATCCTCTCCGTTTTACGTTTTAAGCTTCTCGACACTCCCCAACCCCTTCCGCACCCTTTCGAGTCGCCCCTCCCCACGTAACACTGCCTAACGCCGCCTAACGCCACGTTGAAATAAACCGCTCGGTGGTTAGAAGCAGTTATCCAGGGTTAACTCGAGTTCGTGCTGGGAAAATTACCATTATTTTAAGCTACCGCGATTTCCTTCCCCTTTCATTCCCTTTCCTCTTACTTGCACCCGGACCGTCGTTTCTCTTTGCAGAAAAATAAAATCTTTTACTTCCTGTCACGTAACTCCTTCCTGTCCCCTAAAAAAATCACCCTCATACAATGATTATATTATTATAATAATTTTTTTAAAATTATAGATTTTAATGCCGATTACCTCGTAAAGGGATCCCAAGACGGTGGGCTCTCCTCGTACATTTCCTAAGAACAATAATCTCGCCTAAGCAGGACATTAGGGGTGAGTTAGTTGTCTGCAGTGTATATAGGGTGGCAATCCTGGAATCCTTGCTAACTATTCACGAGGTCCTTAGTGCAAGGACATTAGCTTATACACAATGGTATACGTAAGCTAAGAATATTGCTCAGGGGACTACATGCTAATTCCTCGCCAATACATATTAATGGAGGCGACGTGCTAACTGCCCCCTGCATATCTATATACACTCTCAAGACAATTCGTGCAAGAAAGCTAATAATAGAGTGACAAGAGTTTATTTAACTTTAATTTAAACGAATACGATCCAACGGTGGATTCCGAATGGTCGGAGAAACGTTTGAGAAGTATAAGGAACCGATGAGAAGCATGAAAAAAGAAAAGGTAAGAAACGAAGAGAAGCAGAGAAAAAGTAAGCGACTCGCGGGGCCGTAAAGCGGAAAAGTTAAAGAAATCGGGAGCACGTAAAGCCCGTTAAAATTAACGGGGCTGTAACAAAGTATCGTGTGACTGAAAGCCAAGGGTGAAGTGTTGGCGTAAGGGTAGTTTCGAGCTTGCCGGCAGTAACGGCAAGTTACGGGTCACGGGGGGTTGTAATCAAATAGTTAAAACTGGCCTGGACTTCTCGTGCTGCTTTTAAACAGAGTTTTAACTTCCTTCTCTGCTCCTGAACTTTTTCTAAAGACATCAAACCACCCCCAGACAACTGGAACAACCTCTTATAAGACTTGGCCGTTCCAATTGAGATATTTTATCCTTTCTTCTCCCTTTTTTTTTCTTTCGTATAGGTAATTTCGCACAGTCGTTACACGTCTGATCCATCGATCGCAGTGAAAATCACGGGCAGACGTTACACTCGCAGGTAGAGTTACGCTCAGCAGGCAAAGTAAGTAAGGGATGAGACGGTGGATGGGATGGAAAAAAAGTTGGGGCAGCTGTTAAGGGTGTAATACGGCGTAATGCGAGTACTTAGCGGAGTATAAATAAGCGTTAAATCCGTGCTTAGGAGGCTTAATCTGTATTTTTCTCGGGCACGCCGTTGGGAATATATTATCTCCAGGACTTTATCGTCAGGATAACGTACGCGGGACACAGTTAAAAGGACATTCCCTTTAAAAGGATTCGATTTCGGTTCTATAGTGTCAGCAGTTGCGTCTTTTTGTAGGACGATAACGTGGATACGTTCCAATAAGTAAAAGGGTGGTTATCAAAATCGATTCTAATTCGTACTACGTTAATCGAAACAGCTGATGAAATTCATGACGAATGTGGTTTTCACTGTTTACCTGCAGCGTTGAGTCCAACTCTGAACTTTTATGTAACAGCAACGTCTAGGAACACCTAGGAAAGTTCGGTGCACCGATAAGGGCTTGTATAATAGGAGCAACCCTAATCTGACCTAATCTGCGGGCCATACAAATTAATGTTACGAGGTTCGGAGCCATCAATGGACCATCGTCGGGCCCGCGGTACCATTTTGGTCTCCCAAACTACCCTTGCGAGACTTCCTCCCTCGCTGGCTCCTCTTCTATAGGTATATAGACAGAGGGCTGTGGGGGTTGTTTCCACGCGAGCTTTCAAGGGGGTAGTGGTACTGGCGCGTAGCATCACGCGAACGTAGTCTGAGTTTAGGGGTTGGAAAGGGGCTCTGCTAACGACCGTCGCCAGACCAGGGTTGTTAACTGTGTCCTGGTCTTCCTTGTGTGCTACTGTTCTGAATGTATCTGACTCTGCTATTGGCTCGTGTGTGTCTCGGAGATCTGTGGAACGAGTGTCGGTAAGGGATGCTGAGGCAGAAACTACTGAGGGGGTAGAAGTAGTGAAAGGCTGATACGAAGGTTCCTCAAGATCATCATAGCTAGGGTGAACAGAGGACCTGATGGAAGAATGTTTGGTTTGTAATAATAGTAAAGAAAGGATTATGATCCTGTGAAGTCTTTACAGATTCCCTTAACGAGAAATCCGTAAGGGTATTTAATTGCCAATAGGCTCTGTCCTGTTCGATATTTGGTGTGTCTGAAATCCTAAAGGATTCTTTTTTTTTTGAATTTCCGGTACTCTCCCCACGCGAAATTCGTGAGGTCATCATTTTGGTATTTGGTTTCTTGGAAAATTTGCCTGATTCTGCTCCTTCCGCCTGAACACGCAGTCTCGGTAATTGGTCCATGCCAATGTAATCGTGGAGATGATCGCGTATCTTACGACTTGATTGGCGGTCATTAAAGGGAATGCGTTCACGCCACCCCCGGGACCGTCTCAGACATTACAACGCTAGGCCTTCGGAATTAATATGAGGGTTCCTTGGAGAAGCGGGACCTTCCCTCTTAGAGTTACTACCATCCATTCAAAGTTTCGCATCTTACATCGGCAGATAATGTCTGACAAATTATAACCACGGATTTCGCATACCAATTTCTGCACGGAGAAACAGCGCATGGTGGCGTCAGGATTTATATGCGCGAAGCACAAAACAGGATGATGACGGTATATTGGCGCTGCATCATTATTTAAGAAATACTAATTATGTATTCGTGTTTCACAGAGATCATTCTGGATGCAAACCAGTGGCATTAGTCTGGGTCATCATGCTGGCAAATATCAAGATACAAACAGGCTGAAACTTCTTCATCGAATTAATTAAGAACTTTGCGTCGTGTATACTAATTATATGTACTGAGGACACAATATATTAGGATAAGTTTTGGCATTATAATAAGTAACAGAAAATGTACCCAGTGTATTATACATTTATGTGTTTACATATACGTTTTACCTTTAATTGCTTTTAATGACAGTCAATCTCAATCGAATTGAAGTGTTGAAGCCCAGATAAATTAGTGACGTGGAATATGTTTTCCATGTATTAACTTTCGCAAGGAGCATTCTTCGTTAGTTCGGGACTCCGCCGCCAGATGGCGCTGCCAAGGATAGCCGTAGTTCCGCACAATTCCGACAGAGGGCGTGGAATATTTTTTTCATGTGCAAGTTTTCACGAGAAGCATAATATTACATTAAGTTTAACGCAATTGCGATACTTAGAGCGAGCGAGCGAAGTAGGATTTGAGGAAGTTCATCTGATGATCGAATTAACAAACAGATATTGATACAAAAATTCGAGTACACTAACGAGTATCTAAAAAGTCATTTGGTCAAATTTCAAACTCTCCGGATACCTTTTTTGTGAGCAATTAATAAATAAAAATTTTCTAAATTAACATGGTCTCTTATGGATTATCGTGTTTTTCCCGTCTATAAGCGTGAAATTTGCAACCGTTGACAAACAGTTTTAGAAGAAACTTTTTTAAGGGATAAAAAAAATATATCTAAAGAACATTTGTACAGCTTCCTAAAATCCATTAGATATTTGTGAACTTTAAGATAAATTAATTTGTCTCAAAAAATGATGATTTTCTGGAGGTTAACCTCCATATCTCTCGAGCCGCATATTATGACGGCAACGTCGCAACCGCGCGCTTTTTGAAATATGCACCAATACTTTCCGAACGACGCAATGTGCACTACACTTGTATAGCGGATTATACAGAAGTGACTGGAAATGTAATGATTAAATTGGCTTAAAGAATCAAATCAATTAATCGCAAAAAAAATAATTGTAGTTATAAAAAAAGGATGCGAAATAGTAACACATATAAAAAATAGAATAAAAACACATATATTTTGGAGTCGAGTTCAATGATAATATAATTTTTGTATTTTCTTCCATAGTTGAAAAAGATATGGACGATAAAGTATGGACGCGAGTGAAAAATTCCTAGTACATGGCAGCTGTACAGGATACGCGGTCGCGCTTGTATGCAGCGTTGCCAAACTATTGAACGGATTACGCTAGTCGTAATAATTTTTCTTTTGACTAACTCGGTACCAGATGAACTTCCTCAAGAAATATGACAATTTTATGATGTTCAAATAAAATTTTATTTGTGTCACAAAGTACGTATATGTATACCAAATAAAAATGTTTGTATTCTCTTCCAATTAAATTTCATACTATCCGTTGCTTGAAGAACAGTACATCATCTCCAATAGTACATTGACTCCAGCGCAGTTCATTTATCGAGAAAAAATGAAATAAAGCAAGTTTATCAGAAAACACAAGAGCTCAGGACGTGTTACTCCTGAAAAGTAAAATGTTTTTTCGATTACAACTGATCTAGAAAAGGATTTGCCGATAATAATAAAATGGAAAAGGTTTTCAAGTGAGGCAGAGATGGAGCAACGGTCGTAATAGGCCTCGTGGTGGCAGTGACCGAAGTGTTACTACAGCTAGTTGCCATGTCAGGTCCAGGGAGTGAAGTAAAATGGGCTTGAAGGGTTATGGCTGGCCATCATGGCTTATGGGCCGATCGCGCCTGATAGAATCAGCGCTCCACGGTCGTGATTTCGCTCATAATCACTTTGGATTAATTAAATTTTACGTGACACCGCGATAAACGTTAAATTTAACGGGTTTCGATGTATGTATACTCGTTAGGCCGAACGCACAGAGTACCGACTCCGAGGATAGTATCCACTCACGTTAACGATACGTTTCAGTAGAAACACGCTGAGAATTTTCTTGTGTTAAATAAAAATTTGCGCATTCCTTCGCTCACGTAGCACCTGCAATGTTACACAGTTAATAAATATTGCATAACGTGTGTCTTGATATTGATAAAAATTGTACATATGACGATTCATTAATGCATAATTAATTTTACGCTTTTATCATACACTGCGCTTCCGTCTTCTGTTTAAAAAGTTTTCTCTTTATCATCAAGGGGTTGGTCGTTATTTTATAGATAAGAAAAATCTGCATTACATAATTAACGAACAGCGAGTGCATAGCGAGTAGCAATAAATAACCGTAACAACGTGGACTTTCCGCGATATAAATTAATACGAATTTTTGATTAGATAAAATGCAAGTGGAACTGTAACATTTTCGCACGAAATAGGAAGACCGGTGAATCTGGCTAGTGGATGGTTAAGAATAAGAGAAAGCCTGTAATTAAATTAATTAGCCGTCTCTGGGCGATGCAAGAAGGAGGCACCAGGAACGTTGCTGCTCTTGGTCCTTTTCTCCTTAACGGACTTAATTATCAGGGAACTCTCTTCCGGCTATTTATTAGGTTTTTACTTATAGCACAAGGCGGAGGAACAATCGCCGCATCGCAAGCGACGTCTGATTAATTTCAAACAGTGAGCGCGGAGACGAAACTTTCTCAGGAGGCTTAGCGCATCCCGTCTGCGCATGCGCCGCGTACGCTTTCCATGAAAGAAGCAAAGCACTCTGGGTAATTAGAAGCGGAGTTATATTCCGCTGTGTCCTGTTTCAGTTTATAAACAAAGACTGTTAAATGAAGTTCCTGAGAGAGGACTGTTTTAATATTACACCGCAGAAACGTATGCGGAACCGTTCGGGTCGTCTCTTTTACGTCCAATACTTTTTTCTGTGATCGTAACTGCAATATGGTCGCCATTGGTACCCATGGTCTCCCCGAGCACCATCGTCACGCAATCGTTTACATTATAAACATTATCATTTGTCTGACTCGTTAGATCCGATAGGGTCAGAAAGAGAACCCTTGGAGAAGAAATTCTTTTGCGAATACACAACCTTCCTGATACAGTCGGACGACCTGGTCCCTGCCTGCCATGACTACCAAATTAGCCAGAACTCGCTCTCTTCCCTTTAGCAGCGTCTTCTTCTCCGCCGCTTCCACCAAACGTAACGCTAACTTCCTAAGCTCCGCTCTAAGTTCACCCAGAGTCACCCCCGGAGCACGACTACGGAGGCACGCGGTTTAGTTTTTAATGATTATTGCGCCCGAGCACAGCCAGGTAGGTATTAGCTGGGGTCTCCCTGCTGCGCATTTGCATATCTTTCCACCCGTTAGAAGTTGCCTGTCTACTTCGCGGTGCCTGCCTTGTTGCCTGATTCAGTCTGTCGGTTGCTTGGTTTCTTGTTGCCAGGTTGCTCGCCCTTCGGAGGCTGTGCCAACCCAGTACCACGGACGCACTCCAAGTTTTAAGCCCTCTCCCTTATAACAGCCACGCTTGTAATTCCAGCTATACTCTTTAATGGCACTTGCTTTCGAGGACTTTAATTAACGTTTTATCAGACGCTGCTTAATTAATCCTGCCTGGTGAAATCGGATGGCTTCAGTTGTCTCTTTTTCCTACTGATCATTTTTTTATTCCCATTTCAATTATTCTCCCTCGTATATATTTATGGATTATTTCAGGTACATCCACTTGATGACTTATTGAGAATATCGAGTGAAACACATATTTTATCAAAACTATTTCGGTTGGTTTTCTGTCACTGAACCAGGAACCATTCATAAATCTCAAGGTATAGGGTAAGGGTTGGTTTACACGTTATTTAGCAGACTCCAGGCAGAAGTGTACAGGCGGAAAAGCAATTGTCCCGTACCGAGGCGCGAGTGCCATTTCGCTGGTTAATCTGGGTATCTTCTAGATTGTGGTGACCGATATCGCAAGGGTTAGAGGTCAACCAAAATTTTCGAATCCTTCACCCAATCTCTGATGTCATCCTTTCAAAAGCCAGCTTGGCTACCTCACCGAGGTACTCTCGAGGGCAATAGCTTTCCGGCGAGCGTCAGTTCTTGTATAGAGATCCTATCTGTATTTCATTAACATTATTCTCTGCGGTAGACTTGGCCCAACCACCCTGCAAACCCACCCTTATGCCTCCTACGTTCTAACCTTCAGCAACACGGCCGGTAACCACCCTTCCTTCCAGAGTCGCTCAATTGTGCTCGAAACATCGGAGTCTTGCGACTCCCTTTTGGACCCGTGCTAAGATTTCCGATCGTCACCGGAAATTTCACGAGCCATGATATTCTTTTCGTACCTCCTTTTTATCCCTCCCTCCCCTCCACCTGCGATCTTCTCAAATGGATTCGGGGGCAGTGTAACGGCGAAAATCTGACGCAAGGGATGAAATTGCTCATCGCCAGTCGCGATATAGTCAGAACGTATCCCTGTTCAAGAAAGGTCAACTGTACTAGGTACAGATGACTTGGAGATTCTTCTTTTTTTGTTAACATATACAGGGTGAAAAATCGAAATTTGGATGCATTATTGTTACATGCATGAGAACCCTTTATATCCACACGATAAAATGGGAAAATGCAAGTTACAGTCAGACGTGAAACAGCCCGGAGAATTCAATAGCAACAAACTCTGCGGTATTATTCGGCAGTAAAATTTTATTTCGCAAACATTTATTGGCGTATTGTAAAGCCATGCTAGCCACTACCACAAATGGGGAACGTCGGTACCACCATAGGTAACAGTGGCAGGGCTGCGTACACTGTCCCCAGCGTTATTTGATAACGACAAATTATTGTTACGAGAAAAAATGCTACCTGCCTCTGGGATTGCCGATGGTAGTAGAATCAGTAATAGTAGTAGTAACAGCAGCAGGCAAGGGTGCTGGCTAGAAATGCCAGTAAGGGAAAACAGGGTTAGCCATGACTAGAGGGGGTACCGTAGGGGTTGTTGGGCTTGGAGCCGGTGGCACTGAGCCTGGCCAAGCTATCGCACGACGTGTCCGAACGCTAATCTCTCGATATTTTAGAGGATTTATATTTTCAGCGTTGGCACCAATGATGATCCCCTATAGATACGCATGTGCAACCCCCTTGGTCGAGTATACAGGATTGGCGGGACACGATTTTTTCCAATTCGAAAGGGGTTAGGCTTTTAATATTTTCTGAAATCTCTAGTGGGTTCATTTTGCACGATACATGCCATATACACATTCACAAGAAACTATCCTTGTATCTAAGTTAGTTTTTTAATAATAAATAAAAGTTTCATTTTTCATAGTATTCAATGCTCTTTTAATTTTTTTATTTTTAAGTAAACCGTCGAGTTTTTTATTATATTTATTTTTTATAAGTAAATGATGCGCACCTATGCACGCTCTTCTTTACTCTAGTACACGCTATCAACGTATTACGGTTACGTCACTGGCCTCTCGTACGTGGATATTCACAACGGGATGGTGCTCGGCGCACCTGATCCTAGTCGGCTAAATTGACGGTATAATCCGCCATAACTCAGGATTAGCCGAAGTTCGATGTGCGCGAGTGGGGAAGGGTGGTTGGGTTGGAGAGGAGTACCAAAGCACGAGCAGGAATTCCTGTTGGATAATACGTAATTAACGTTTTTGGATATTATCCAACTAGGAGTAATACTAAAGTAATTGGTTACCCGTTACACTGGACAGTATCTTCGCTGTTCGTAACAAGGTAAGGTCTAGGTCCTCAATTTTTCGAATTTTCTATACCGTCAGTGAGTGCGAGATAGATTTATGGGGGTTTACGTGTATAAGACAAAGACAGACATAGTGGATATTCCAAATCTCGACTGAACTCTCTCCTTCGAATTTTTCTATCGTTCTTCATCTATTTACCTTCTAGCGAATAGAATCCGCATTCAACGTTTAAACGATGCGAAAGAATTCAATTGGACAATCACTTTTTCCATTACATCCTACTATAGTCACCTGTCGGTTCCTCGGTTTCTCGTAAAATCGAGAAGATTTCCGGCTATAAACTTTTCTCGGCTTTTTGCACCTTTCTAGTCTAGCTAGCTCGCGGAAGGATGGGTGTATCTCGTTTTAGTGATTGTTCCCTATCTCTGCGGATCATTGCACCCTTGCGAGACTCTTAGGTACAGTAAACGTCCTTCTCTAGTCTCGACTACCACTGGCACTATTGTCACTACTACTATTTACCTTCGCTACTACTCTCTGTACTCTGTACCTCCTGGTAGCAACCCCTACGAAACGGACGAGCGAGTCCAAGTACTCTGCTTGGTTTGTCTCATTATTACCAACAACCCCTAAGAGACACGAGTGCCTTCTGCGTCTGGCGTTTATGACGCTGCTCTACCAATCCTCCTACCCTCCTTTAACCCTCACCAACTTCACATCCCTTCGGTTCAATCTTCCATCCCCCCTTCGAGTTAAGATCTTGTTAGTAGCGGCGAATAAAAGATCCGTTACCGTCGCGACAAAAGTTTCGCCCTCTTTCGGTTAACGCGGCAACGTATCATACATAAATACGCGGCTTGAGTCGCACAAGTTGCTACGTTCAAAGCATGAAACATGACTCGTGAAAAAAATCCGTTTGGTAAATAACGGGCCGTGACTTCAAAATTTGCGGACTGGAGGGTGTCAAGGGGAATACTCTCGGGGGTGGGAGGGTGGCTGGTGAAAAAATTGAAGCTTTTAATCGGATTCTCTTCTTTCACTTAACGCTCGTAGCCTATTTTTTTTCTTTTTTGGAAATACTTGAAAAAATTTGAAAAAAAAATTAGAGAGCAATGCGCGTGTCGTCGTGAAAGCCCAGTTGTTTTTTGACCCTAATGGACTGAATCTTTATCGTTGAAAATTCTACCGTAATACGGTCGTTTTGCAAGAATTACTAGGCTGAATTCCTGCGGACAAAGTTTATTCGCTCTGGGTATACACACTGGTCGACTTCGTTTCTTGCTGTAATAAGGCTACTGCGCCTAGTTTCATGACTAATAAAGATTCCTATTGTTTCGAGCACTCTTTGGGGAGGCTCTATCAAGACCAGAATCACTGTAGGGGTAGCAGTCCTGAACAACCTTCTCAAGTGGATTATTCGCATTGTCCCTATTTTGCGAGCGCGTAAAGCCACAACTTTATCCACTTTGGACGTTAGTTGTAAACTATTCCGAGAAACGATCCCACTTATAACGTTTACTACCGATTCACGAGAATGCGAATAAGTTGATATTCCACAAGGAGATAGATTCATCTTCTACGTGGATAACGGATCTAATAGTAAGTTGAACGATAAACTTTATAGCAGTTCAAGCAGGCAACGACAGTATGGACGGCAAAGATTGTTTTAAGTAGTAAGAATCGTAGATTAAAAAAAAATTACAGTTCATCCCTCGTGCCAATCTGAAAAGTGGCTAACAGCAAGGGTGGTCCTTGACAAAAGGGTTGAATATTTTGGTGACAAAGTTATCTCAATATTATTCCTTGGGCTCTTCCTTCCGCAGGTAGAGACTCGTCGGGGTTGCTGTGCCACCCTTGCTTGGTATGTTAATTAACAGTATAAGCTTTTAGAAGCATGGGGGTAGAAGCAGCCTTTATATAACTAATTAGTAGGACCGGCATTCAGACTATTTACTTCATTTCGCTTAGCTTAGGCCTACCCAACACTCTCTTCTCTTAGCAAAGTCCTTCCCGCACTCGTTTCATCTCAAAGTCCCCCTTCTCTTGCCAATCCAGCATCCTGAACCCTGTCCTTCTTGCGACCTTGATCCACCGGGTTTTCCATCTTTTGGCCAGAGAAGCAAGAGAGCCAGTTTAACTTAACTCTACTTCGCTTTAACTCACCCGTTGATTAGATTGCACGAATTACTTTTGCCAATTTCAGGCCCCATTTACTCAGTTCTCTTCTTGGTATCGGAATGCGACTCTCCTAGCGAATAGCTGGGCTCTTCGTTCAAGAATAAAGAACTCACCAAGGACTCCGGAGTATCATGAATGTCCGCCATAAGGACTACTCTTGGAATCCGTTCTAATTCTGCTACGAAAAATTCATACAGAGCGTGACGTAATTCACTGTAACGGATTCTTCCTGTGCTTGATTTATGTATCGCAAAGGCAAAGACCAACGGCGACTTTGTTTACGGATTGATTCTAGCGATGTTGGCGATATGCTGGGCGATAGCAACGGTGCAGCCTCATTTAAATCGTGTGTGTACGCAAGCGACTGCAACAGCCCTAATCAGTTCTTGCGATCGTGAAGTCACTCTCATTCCATGGAACCTTCCTGGAACCTTCGTGAAACCTTCGTGGAACACCACCTCGCCTTCCGTCATACAGCATACTCCGTCATTAGTCCTTGGTATCAGTCATGGCTACTTCCTTCTTGGCATAATGGCACCTACGCATGAAAGGATATCGTGTTAATGTTAATAAGGATTTAATATAGCGATATATGAGTGACAGTATTTTATCGTCTGAATTGCTTTAGGAGGAACGAGGAAATGGAACGAAATCTTTGTATAAAATGCCATTAAACCTTTTTCATTATTCGTACATCGCAACTGTGTTTCCCGCACGAACTTTTTGGTTAGAAATTATTTTCTTTATAATCCGCGAGTGAGTTGGCTTTCTTTTCAATGCGTGTATACCAGGGCCAAAAGGAGAACGTTATACATTGTGGATCCTCCAAGGTATAGAACTACAGTGTAACCCCCTTTTTTTCCTTTTATGACGATAAAAAGGGGGCGTAAAAGTATAATAGTTTATAGAGTTAACCAGTAACAAGGAGCCAATAAAATTCTAGTCGGAGTGGCAATAGCGGAAGAAACATCCCCTGACCATCCCCCGATCGTCCCAAACTTTGCTACCGTTAATCTTACTGTAATCTCAGTTTCTCTTCGTAGGGTGAAAAAAAATATCCCTACTACTTTAACGTTCTTGTAACCACCCCTTCGGCCTCGCTTTTTTACATTTTATTTTAGTTGATTGTAAACATTCCCGTTTCTAGAAAAAATTTTATTAGAGCGATCTTGCGTCCCAATTTTCAGTCTCTGCGAGTAGAACATATGGTTCAAGCACTTAAGTACCGAATAAGCAATGTGGGCAGGTAGGGAGTGAAAAAAAGGAAGTAGATATAATAAAAAAAGCAGATCTGAAAAAATAGGGGGGTGAAGAGGAGGAATTAATAAAAATTTAAGCAACGGAAAGACCGGGAGACAAAAGCTCGAAAGCTGAGGTGGGCCCTCGACGACATCAATAACCGGGAATAATACAATTGGCCGTCGAGCTGGTTGCAGGGAGAAAGAGAACAATTGGAATAGCGAGAGGGGTAACACCGGTGGGAGTAGGGTTGAAAAGGGCGGGGGGTAAGGGGTCGTCGGTTAAAAATTAATTATACCAATAAAAGTTAATCTTTCCAGTTTGTAAAATTCTCGCTCGTTCTCTCTCCCGCTTTTCATTTAATTCGATCCAACGAACATTCGCCGATCTGTCCTGGACGCTGCGGTATAAGTTCAATAAAAATTGTACCAAGTCAAATTTGAATCAATCTGTGATCGAGTCTACGCGACAGAAAACGTCGTGAAATGTCGATATATTCACGTATATGAAAAAGCTCGAGTTATCGTACCGTGCTTTCACGTACTGGAGTTACGGGAATGAGAGTAGGTTCTATGGTGGGGTAGTAAGAAGCGAGTAAAGGGGCTAGAAATAATAAAGGATAGGGGTTGAGAGGAAGGGTGGTGGACGCTGATTTCTTATCTGATGAAAACGTTGTTAAACCACAGTATAAATTTGCAGTTCACCACTGGCGTAGAATTCGTAAAGATCCATGGTACGTTTTTGATTTTCCTTCAAAGTCGTAGATAATAAAGGATCGTGAAAATTACGTCCGATATATGCACATATGTATACGTATGTGTGATAGTTGACGATTCAATTTTTTTTTCAGATTTTTCGATGTCATCTACTTTACCCGGTATATTTCTTTCAACGTGAAACGAGAACTGCCCCGAGTGGCACGCACTCGTTACTCGGCGTGCGGGTAATTAAAATTGCGCAAGTCAATTAGTGTTCTCAAAAGGGAGAGTGGATAAAATGAAAAGATGAAAAAAAATAAGGTATTCTTCGTAGTCGCATTTTGGTACTGATATTGCAAAGTGAATAATAACAGAGGATAATGGATACTATAGGACATCCGTGAAAAAAAAAGATTGGAACGATAACAAAAGTCATATTTTAATTATAAGGAAGAAAAGCAAGAGAAATCATAATTCTAGTCAATTCCATTCAAGTAGACTTGGCAACTTCTCTCACTCCCTCGCTCCACGTTCCATCCTCTCACTCGCACTCATTATTGTGTATAATTTTTAATTTATTGATTGAGACGCCAGTGTTCTTGGGCTGCTGACGTTTGCGGTGCGGCTGGTTCATTAGAGGCTTTTAATTAACTTGCGGTGCGCGCACGCGACTTTACACAATAGAATATACCCTGTGCAAGCTTACTCCATTCAATTACATGTTAATAATATACGCAGAGTTACCAAGCCCGGTTTTCCATGAGCATTCTAACTCAAATCTTCACTATATTGATTATAGTACAAGATCCGGTAACATCAACCCCTTTATAGTATCTTCGAGCAAATGATAATTAGCCTGTCAAATTATCGAAGCCATAGTAAATGAAAGATTCTTCTCTTTTTATGCTCACGAATGGATATTCCAAGCAGAGAAACGATTCCTGGTCGTTGTTACAGGGAGGCACTAGGTAAAATTATGGCTGCCGTAGTGAAGCTGGCAACATATGCTCAGACAGGACCAGCACGAAACACGAGCATATATTAGAGGGCGACACTACGGTTTTCCGGCAGCGCGGTTAACCGCACTCGTTAACCGGCCCATAACACGTTACCTCGTAACAAATTGCGCAAGCCTACAGTAGCCTGGTTGTGTGTTATACGATGCCCGCGCCATGCCTAATTGAAACGAAAGACCTTTTTTTCGGTCTCCATTCGACATACGTGTGACAGGCGTTGTGTTACGTGCGTCCGTCTATTTCTGCTTTCTCTATATATGTATAGGTGCCTGTAGGATTTTCATCTTGGTACGCTGTCTTTTCTCTTGCCGTAAGGTTACCGGAAATCCGACTAGATATATTCGGGGCCATCGGGGTGTGAGGCCGGCTTAACAGCTCATAAAAGGGCGCCCGCGGAAATATATCGACATTGAAAAGTTTGTCGAACACGCGGGCGACATGTTGCCGGGATAGCGCCATAACTTAGCACTCGTATCGATATGGGCGCCCCTGTACCTACCGTGTAAATTTAAGGGTGTATGATACGGCCCCTTTTGTGTGCGCCTTGGATACCGAAAATATATTGCACGTGAATTTTTTTTTCTTTTTTCTTTTCACTCTCCTGGCGGAGTCTGAAGAGACGCGCGAGGAATCTCGAGTCGTGCGATTCGTCGTGGTGGTGCGAGCATGTGCAGCACATAATGCGATATGTAGTATTAGAGTGAATATGAAATATTGGAAGGAGGGATAGGGGTAGTTTTTGACTTGAAAGGTATTTTTATGGGAATATACAGACATGAGGGCGTGGGAGGAGTTTTATGTTTCGTCACTAAGTTCGATCGTTGGACACGGAAGCGATTCCTAGTTGATACGGCCCTGGGACTGGTTGTAGGTTGGGGTCGGCGCAATTAGGGGTATTAATTAGCGGGTACTTCATACCCCCACAGTCCCCGCCTACCCCTTCTCGTTCCTCTAAAGTGCACCGCACCACTGACATGGCAATACAGACAAGGGGTGTATAGCTAATTACATGGTTTTATGTCGTGCGGGACAGGAGAGACGAGGATCGGAGAGCATAGTGAGTGGCTGGTAGAAATGGGGGTGCAGAATACCCCTGACGTCATTGGCGGACTCGCCAACAGGGATGATCGAGGGAGAAAAAAAAATTTCAACAGAGCCGTCAATCTTTTGAAAATCAAAGATATTTCCGGAATCGTTTGCCAGCACGTTGGTGCTTACAATGGAAGATTCTGAAAAGGGTGATTATTTTTCAAGTACTTAAGGGTGGTTTGTCCGTGCTCTCTGGCAAACCCTTAAGTCGTTAAATATCGCAATAATGCGCTTTTAGAAAGGGCCAAAGGAAGTCAGATAGAGAGTATAAAGCCGCAATCAAGCCACGTTAGTTGGCTGAATGGTTGGCTTAGATATTCATGTATTTAAATTTATTTATTGGCAGGATTTTTGCCCCCAATACTCCAGGTCCTCGGTCACCATCCGCTTCCCAAACCAACCCTCTGGTTCGTCTACCCTTGTGGCCCGGGCTGGCACTGCTAAACCACCGTAGCTCGGCAACCCCTTCTGGGTAATTTTCTCGCTTAAAGAGATCTCGGCCAATTACACGGGGCGTCCACGGACGTTGAATTTTAATTGGAAAAGAAGAAGTACAAACCCTTGCCAACCCACCCCCTCTGATCTATGTAGACAGGCACCCTCCCTCCCACCATCCCCTTGCAACTCTCGGACCTTTTGACTCCTCGCACAGGCATGATACTTGCAACTGGAACTGGAACGGATTGTCTTCGATTTGGCTTTGGAGTTCTTCAAAATGTATAACAGGAACAATCAAGCTCGAATCTGAGGGCTGTTAAGTTTCTGATTAATTTTAATGTGCTGAATCTTTTACGCAAATCATTGTATTCCCTATTCAGAGTTATTATTGGAGGACTACCCCAGGGCCCTGGTACTTACCCCTTGCGCAAGGTAGAAGGTTGTAATAAACGACCAATCCTTATACACTTAATTGGGTTAATCTATACAGATTAATTAACTTGTTCCATACGGAATTCAAAATTGCCTTGCGAATATATATTGAATGGTAAAAGAGAGAAGTGTCGCTATTTAAAAAAGGGTTGGTTTGTATTATCGGTATCCTTCTGTACGATCAATTCGAATAACATAGTGTCAAAGATCGAAATTCTTTAATCAATGCTCTACATAAAATATCAAAGTCCTCTATACAGATGAATGAAAAAGATAAGCCTAATGGTCGGATCTTGTATTCTTATAAGACTCCGTTGAGTTTTAGCGCCGCTTTCAATGTATTCCAACCCTCGGAGAGACGGGTGCTGCCCCGTTACGGACGAGCTATAAACCAGCTAGCTAGAAACCCCTTACAACCCCTTAATCAATTTCACGAAGCTTCCGCCTGTCTACTCCCACGAATTCTTACTTACGTCTTTCAAGATTTTTCACGTTCGATCGGGGATCGATCGGGCATCTATATATACAATATATATATTCGTATATCCGTATACAGTGTTTTCATTGACTACCCCTCTTCCCTATAGAACAAAGGGTTTATCTTTGGGATAAAATGGCTCTCTAGTGAACGTTCCTGCATATACATAGTATAATAGATACTGTCGTGCATTGACAAACTTTTCAACATTTTTTTATTTACGTATCGGCACTCCACGTCTACAAGCGATGAAACAAGCTGCACTTTGTGAAAAGAGCTAATAAGTATCGAGAAACACGATCTGCACTGTGAACTTTGAAGAAACTCGTGCGAGGACACGAGGAGCCGCGTGAGAACGTGAAAAAGAACGTGGCAGAAGTAAGGGTAGCCAAGGGGTGTGAAAGAGGGTTAGTTTGAGACTGCCACGGGTCTACGGTGGTAGTTTATGAACACGCCTCACATAAATTGTCGCGGCTCTTTAAGAAATTGGAAAGGCGCGAGCGAGTAGAAACAGCTTGCGCGGAGTGGTCGACGAGAAGTTTTTCGTATCCTTTTTTTAACGGGGTAGTTCCGAGGGGTGTGGATATCGAGTAAAAAGGAGACAGCCAATATAGATATAAGAGGACGAATAAAAATCCTTGGAAGTTAAAAAGGCTGATTTTCAAAAATGATCATTCAAAAGTTTCCAGAATTTTAATTCGAAGGTGGTATATTTATATTCGAAGGATGAATACAGCACAATTTTTAAGAGGGTGTCTTATAGTATAATACATGTATTCCAGGTACATTCAATGACGGGAGGGTGGCTGTGGATGTACGCCACGAAAGTTTTAATACGTTTCCTCGATCGAGTAACATCATCCCTTCATCCCGTTCATCCGACGAGGGGTTCAGGAGTTCAGCCGTTCAGCCGAAAATAAACGCGTGGGCCTGTGGGACACATTTTACCCCGCAGGTAATCTTCGCCAGACAAGATATTACATTTGAATAAATGTCACCGTCGATAACGGGACTCGCAAATACGTTATCGGCGAAACGGCTCGGTAAACATCCCGCGGGAAATATTTGCTAATATCGATCATATCGTCATTAATAGTATATGGCTCTTTGCGCCAGTTTACCTGATATACGTGAACCTCACCCTGTCGCCCCTCAATATTATAGTAATGTTTCCTACCGATTTTGCATACGCGTCATGCTAACGCAGTCGAGGGGATGCATTACGTAACGCGTCCAACGATAATTTTCAACCTCTATATAAAGTATATGACAATCGACAATTTTCTTACATTACAAATTTCTGAAGCATAAACTGTATACCGATTGACGATGATCTCGGCTGTGATTGGCTGCAATGAAATTGGAGGTTGGTGGATTGAATGACTGGTATAGGTAATTTCATGGAAATATCATTGATTGATATTAATTAGAAGCAATCATGAGTACCTACTGGCGAAGCGTATGGTAGGGATGGGGTTGTTACTGGTATTTCGAAGGGGTGGCAGCTGTTTCAGCAATCCTTTAGTATTAGGGTAAATCACGAGTCAAATGAGTACACAATGTTTTCATGGGAAACATAATTTTTTTGATGGTTTTTTTCCTCAAGTTTTCTATAAATCTAAGAAGCTTATTAAATACGAGTAATTTTTTTTGTATTTTCAAAAATAGTTGATTAACCACAGTGAAATGAAATGAAAATTCACAAGCACTTGCAGCGGAGACAACGGAAAGTCTTGTTTGGTATTGGATATAAGGGATGATATTGCGTCATTGAATATATTGACAGATGATTGAGCGACAACTACCCCCGGCTTTGCATCCGTCGTTGAACCATTGGCATCCACATATTCAAATTCACGCGTCCCTCTTTTGCACCCTTTCTGTCCTTCTCGTCGAATAACCACTCACCGCAGCCCCAACCCCATCCGCTGTGTTTACCGCAATTATTAAATGTAAACTCATATTTCGTAATTGCCAAATATTGATAGTCCGCATACTGTGCGGCTCGATGCACTTTCACGAGCACGCGTGCAACCCCTTTTGCCAGCACGTTTTATCGGATAGCGTTACGAATACTAAAAATAACCCTTCGAAATTTACTAATAGAATTTGAGCTCTTTCTTTCTTTAAGAATCAAAACAATGTAAATTTATAACTTTTCCCATAGAGTATCCTAACGAAGGGCTTTCCCAATATTCAGTTTGGCAAGCGCGGTGCTCGCGCCAAGATCGGTTATGCAAGAGACGAAAAAGTTGACGCTAGGATATAAAAAGATAGGCTGGTATATAGCATAGGGGTGTGAGGTAGGATTAAAAAATTGCAGAAAAAGCGGCATGCAAAATTTTCAATATCGTAACGCGCGACGCTGGAGTTACGCTGGGATTCTGGCGGAGGCGGGTTGGCGTCAGCTTGTGTAACTATCGGTAATTAATCAGAATCATCCCCGTATATCGTGTACGTGGTAGTGAGGGGGTAGTTAACCAGTGACGTCACGCCCCTGGCGACATCTGGCTGGGCACTAGCCGGACACCGGCCGACACTGGACACTGGACGCGCTGGACACTAACTCGGGATCAAAATTACCCTTTACCAACCCCTATTTCTCCTATCCTATACCATCCTCTATAAACGACCTCGTACCTCTGACCCCCTCAGAACATGTACCGGGTGGTTCAAATTAATTCTGCATTCTAGTATCTCCCTCTCAAAACACTAGCAACCCTTGGATTTCTACCTAGACGCATGCTCTTGCAATTAGATTTGATCCTGTTTAGAATCTGTATATCCATGATTGCCGTTATTGGACTTAATATCGAATGACATCCGCCTGCGTCGAATCGATATAGAACATATACAGGCATGCATCCCTTGTCGTGTATTTTAGTTGACCGGTGAAAATGGAGGGTTGTAATTTTCAGAGGGGTTGTATTTTCGATGCGCGCTCGAAAATTTCGAGCTCCAAGCTACGAGAGCATGCTCGTGGCCCGCGAGTACATGGATTAAAGCTAATTTCGTCGATCCAATTTAATTGAGCGATTAACGGCTAAATAGCCCGTTCTAAAACAAATCGCATCGGGGTGTCCAGCGCGCTGGAAAATATAATTCAAGGATATTTATGGCTGGATTACCACTGAAATTGGGTATCTAATATACATGTCCCGTCCACTGTCGTATGCAGCGAATAAAATGACTAACAATTTTATTTGTAATTCCATAGGGAAGTCATTGCAAAATTTGTATTCGTCATTCCAGGTACAAGCATTTTTAAATAGCGTCGCGACACCATGATTACACCACGTAATTGCCGAGACAAATCGACGGAATGGGGAGAGGGTTAATTCGAGTGGATTTTCGTATATAGGACAATAGATTGGCTGCAAAGGATTAGCAGCAATTGATAGCCACGTGTGTGGTGGGGGACAACGGGTTGTACAGTTGACATTTCTGTTAGGTATTAAGATGAGCAATTCTGCTAATTGAGATGAAGAATCATTATGGTATCATGATATCCATAGTTCGGACTATAAATAACATTTACATTTAATTTGCAAACATCGCAAAATAAATTGACTATGCAAACTGTATCAGTTAGTCAATTAAAATAATTTCGCCTCGGTTAATTTACAAAAATCAATCGCACAATTTGGGGATATTGAAATGGGAATCACACGTGGTAATAAAATTTGGGTCATCTATATCTGACTATCATTACCGAGTATGTTTTTATTTTTATTCTTTCAAATATCATAATGCCCTGTACGATAGTATGATTTAATTTACAGATACCAATTTGCCGGTAATATACATATATGAATTTCATTTTAATTGGAATCAGGTAATTTGAGCACATGTAAATGTGTAAATTTATGTTCCATATATATTAACATGAGTGTTATTATATATTTGTACAAGAGTAATAAAGGAACATTAAATTTCGCCTTACGCGTATCTATGTGACTAATTGTTTGTCGATAATTAGCTGTATGATAATTGGCTAATAGGCCAGACAATGTTTCGTTGAATATTTAGGTTCCACTGTCTATCATTATGTCAGATGGGAAAAGATTGAATATCCGAGATCATCCAATATTCAATTTATGGTCCAGACTTGGGACTCTCTTCCTAATTTAGATTACTCGTTTCGCAATTTCACGGATAAGAATAACACAATTGCGGTTCCTGGTATGGTAATTCATGAAAATCATGAGAATGACGTAAATCAACGTGAACCTCTAGCAGGGCTGCCAATCATGGCGTTGCATAGCGAAATTCTAATGTAAACGCCTCGTTTTCAAACGTGAATCATTCAAACGAATGGGAGCGCGCCAATCAGCAGTCTGTCACTGTATAAATAAATGACTTGCACCCCCATCACATAGGATATATGTTATGGTCACCTTTAGCGAACTGCGGATACGTTTGAATGGGTTGATTTATTCAACTGATTAGTTGTCATTGGATAGTGTTTGCAAATCGTGTGAAAAATGATTAATTACGATGAAAGACGAGTCAACAAAGTCATAATAATATTAAAATATAAATAACACTTGAAATTGGTGATAATGAAATTGCTATGTGAAAAATCTTCCCTTCTGCCGTTACGACTCTAAAGACTTCGAGCTTGTTTAATTAAGAAGTCAGCCCGCGCAAGCTCCGTTTTAAAAAGTCAATTCGCAACTTCCAAGCCCCGTCGCGAAAAGCTCGAAGGCAAGTTTTCGCGGCTGTTAAGGAGAGAGTAAGAAAAAAAAATCTCAGCGCAAGCTCCTTTCGGAGTCTGTCTGGGTCTCCTCTACATAGAACGAGAGAGGGAGAGAGAGAGAGAGAGAGAGAGAGAGAGAGAGAGAGAGAGAGAGAGAGAGGGCTGGACTTTTGGAGGGTGAGAGATGAAAGCTGTGGGAGGAAGTCTCACCCTGCAGAACTTCCTGCGAAGGCAGGTAGCCACCCCCAAGAGACGTGCCCTCCTGCCTCGTGGCATCCTATCATCACCGCAAGCTTATTCCGCCCTGCAAGCTTCGAACACGCCTAGAAGCGTGCGCAGGTCCCGCCCTATGACCAATACGCTTTCGCGTAAGCTTGCAAGCTCGTCTCCGCAGTTCGCAAGCTGGGCCACCCGCCAAACACCACGTGCCACGCGACCGGGCTGCACGTGTATTGCGGAGCATTCTCTGCTTCCGTACGAGAAACTGAGCGAGACAGAAGGGTGTTGCAAGCTCGGCGGTAGGTAGGGACAATAGGGGGCGGCAGATAGAGAGGGAACTTGCGAAAGTACACTCAAAGATTCCAGTATGGAAACCGCCTTCTGATATCTCATCAGGAACAGTCACCGTGAGAACCGCAGATTCAAGCGACACGCGTGAGCATCGTGAAGACTATAGGAAATTAGGGGATGAAATCTGTGAGAGTACTTAGATACGTTAAATTGTGATCTTAGAATTCTAAAGCTGTTTAGCAAGAAGAGGAAAAATCTTAATCGAAAGGTATTTGAAAAAGCGGAGATCCAATAGGGCTAAGAAGTGCCAAGAGAAACGGTCTACGTGAATCTCAGCAGCGACATCCTGTAAGTACCCTTAGTACGTAAGTGAAAAATGATATTGTGAATATAATTACAGATCAGGTATTAAGCAGACGAATGGCTAGGGTTTGATGAATTTTTTGTGCTATCTGGCAATAAGAGAGAAAATAAGGTAGAAAAGGTGTTTTTCGTGGTTTACGCTTGGTCGATAGAGCGGGCGTACTACCCCACCGCCACTTATCACAGGGGTGGCCGATATTCAACAGTTGGTCCTTCTTTTATCTTGCAAAGCTCCCTACCTACTACAGCCCTCCTCGCCAAATGCTTAGTCCCTAGTTCCTCCGTGCTAGCAGGCAGCCCTTACAAGCGTGCCCTCTCACAAGCCCTCGATCCGTGTAACTTTATTAGGAGTGGCCCTTCATAAGTATGGTGTCGAAAGCTCCTCTATCACAAGGGTGAATTCCCAAGTTTCGCGTTTCAGGGAATCAAACGTACCCTACGCCCTTAGACTCACTTATTATAATTTGTAAAAAAAAAGAAATAATCAAAGATAGTAATAGAGGAATGAAAATTTCGAAGTAGCCAAATGAAAACGTTGTATACAATTTTCCGCAAAATAACCGAAGAATTCAGGGGAATGGTAGCGGATTTGGTGTGGTCATAGGTGTAACATATTTATGTTGTGAACTGGCCGAGTGTGGGCAATAAATAGCGGAGTTCGTGGGGAAGGGGCTTGATGGTAGTAACCAAGGGGTGTTCAGGGGATACACATAGGATATACGGGTGAAAGAGGAACGAGATGCTGGAGTGCCAGAGCGATTACGCTTCCGCCCCCAACGTGGCGTTTGGCCAGAGCTACCCTATTCGTTTGTTTCACCCCGTATGTACTGAACGCTGCTGGGAAGGTATGCAATTTCGGTGTTGGGAATGTCGACTGAATGCCCACTCATATCGCTTGAACTGACATCTCTCTAAAACAACCCCTATTTTTTCTTTTTTTTTCAAAATCTTCCTCCGAACTTTATTCAAAACAAAATTTAACCCTTTACCATGACTTTTCTTTATATCGGTTTACATGAAATTTCTATTAGGCATGGAACTAGACCCTAATTCAACCCTCTGTCAATTTTCCTCGCATGCTGATCACTGGTTATTGCATCTCCATTGAGCAGTCTAGCACTGCTCGGAAGTGATGTAATGCACATATATATGGTTTGTACATGTTAACTCCGTGGACTGGCAGAGGGTTGTGAGGTATGTCGAAATGCTGACTCGAGAGGACCAGTTTCTCATTCCAACAGATTACTATAGAGATACTGATCGGTCCATACCAGCTTCCTAGGTAACCTAATGATGCATATCTCAGTCTGTTATGTCTTGAATGTCTAGGTACGATCGGTCTCCATGGGGGTGGGGATTGGGATGGAGTTTTAGGGGAGGGGGTGTATCCAGGATTTGTGGAAGGGAGTATGTGGAAGCAGGCTTGCAATGAGGTTGAGAGTTTGCGGTCGAATTCCAAGGTAACCATGTCTAGCCTGTAACGTTACTTGCAAGCTTCATGGCTCGAACGGCCGAGGATCATCGCCTATCAGGAAAACTCAAAAGTTTCCATGCAAATTTCCCGTTCAATGTATTTCCTTGGGACAAATGCCAAATAAACATATAAATTGTCACGTAACATTTTTTGGGACATAGAGACAGGGTTTCTTGTATTTTCAAAAGAATTCACAGGTATGCATTAGTTGGTAAATAAATATTTCTCTCACTCTCGTATCATTCTCGGTAAAACCGGGAACGCTGCATAACATTCCACATATGTTTCAATGCTTTTGTCGAGTGCATCCGCGAATTCCCGGATGCCTGCGTAGTCCAGCTACACATGCACGCACATGCGAATCCGTGGGCAACATGTGAATTCCATAGGAGCGAATCTCCCACAAAAATCGGTACGAACAGACCAAACTAATTTAACTGTTTTGAACAATTAATTCGAGGCATTTAATTTAATTGCGAGACCCGACGCTCCAGCGTCGATGTAGCTATATGTATTGGGATTTACGAAATTAGGAACCCGAAACGTTTCGAATTCTTTTGGGTTTCAAATGGCCGCCATGACGTAGGAAGTAACCACGCGTGAATTCTCGAAAATCGACAATTCCAACGGGCATTGATCGATGACCGTTTCAATAATTCGAGAACTTTGATCAGAGGCCGTTTATAGGTATAGGGGTTTGGCAAGGGATAGAAATAGGGGTTGGAATGTTTGACTGCTAGCAGCCAGCTTGACCAGCCGCCTGAATTATTTGGCGATGCAAACACGTAAGTATACGGAGTCCGGTAAACACACAGGGTGCAGTTGTACAAGGGTAGGTGCGGGAAGGGGTTGCATAGGGACGTGGGGCTAAAGGGTGGTGGATCGAGGGGAAAGGGGCCGGCTAATTAATAGCAAACCCGTATAAATCAGACAGGCTGGATGCGCGCTCCTCGTACACCGTACCGTGGCAGGATTATGCCCAGAGGGCCGGTTACCCCCGACCCGCTAATTTTTCAAACGGCCGCCATAATGGTCCCGGCTAATTACTGATTTTTATCTCCTCGACCACGAGGGCCGCGAGGATTCTCTGGCCCTGCCTCTAGGTACCTAGATCATGGTCTGGGGGGGGGGGGGATTACAGGGGGTGTATAATTATTAACCCTTACGCCACAACGATTCGCCAACTAACAATGATTCTACCAGAGATTTCGCGAGCTACCTCTTCCCCAACGACAATTCAAATCCGCATTGGTTATATCGCTTTCAGATTGGATCCTGCCAAATTTTTTGCAATACACCCAAAAAGAGAATTAACTAAAAAACAAAAAATATATTTAAGATAAAATACGGTTGGATTAGAAAAATTGATGAAAATAATTTATTTTTCAATTTATTAGTTATTTAATTTATTATTAGAAGTTTTCGTCGTGAATTTCTGTTACACAGTTTCGGTATGTAGTTAGCTACCCCACTAATATGCCAGTGGATAGAGATACAGCTAACTAGCTCGAGACACCTATGTACTTAACGTAACCCATGTAAGCTCACGCTAGAACAAATTTCACCTCCCTCCATGAATTCCCTGTTACGGTAACCCTTACGAAATCTACCTCTACAACGTACCATCAGCCGTAACCCACCGATGTTATGAAGTTGTGTTGAACTTTTCGCGAGCATAGTTTGCAGAACAACCCCAAACCCCTATCCTAATTCGAGTGACTGTGAGAAGGATAGTGGGGGGATGAGGGGGAGGGGAGGTTACTGCGACACATACGTAATACATCCCGACGTGCTTACAGGAATAAATGTAACGGGTGGGCTTGTAAAATTTTACAAAATTTTAAGCGTTCGATATAATTTCATTAAATCGGTTCGAGGCGGCCCCTTAGAATGAATTTAGGGGTTGAATTCTCGCTTTAAGCCCTTTGAAGCTGGTAGATTCTTTTAAGGGTTTTCGCACAGGTAAATGGCCCACGCGGCAGAAATTCTCGGCATCGCAGTCATCCAGTCAAGCAACCAGGCAGGCAGCCGGCCGCCTCGTGAAACTTACGGGCCAACTTTAGGGAAGGGTAACAACGTTACAACGTTATTAGATTTACCGCAAGCACCTACCCCGAGGCTTTGCTACACATTACACACATACTTCGACTCTATAAGTAACCCTAAGCACTGTATATATGACGGTTTTCCTAAGGGTGCCGCGATACTGCATAGGTACCAGCTACTATACTGCACATAACCTTAGTTAGGTGCTTCCTGCATGCAAGGAGCTTGCAAATCCTCTCAATTTTAATTGGTCATTCACTAGACTCTTGAACATAATGTAATTTGAACGTGACGTAGGAATTATCAACCTTTAGATTCCATCGGAAAAATCATAACTGTCGTAATAAAATTTTACGAAAAATTCTCTGGAAGTCATAAGAAAATCGTGTTATTGTCGTACGTCCCTAAATTTCATGGATTTTACGTAACATGGTGTTGCATATATACATATATATATGTAAGATTTATAAGGGTGGAAATACTCTCGTGTATATCTCAAGGCTAATCGAGCATATGAGAACGCATTGATATAATTCGCCGGGGTTGACAAACGCGAAGGAGTCCAACAAATTTCGCAGCGTGGTTTCTGGCTATTGAGTAGCTACCCTTAAGATAAGGGTGGCTTCACCCTGTCCCTCATACGTTTCCGCTATCTGACGCTAAACGACACTGGGCGCTCGTGGCTTGCCACATATAAAAGGGACGGCTGATGCAGAGCTCTCCTACATAATACGCCGGCACATTACTGTCGAATCCCATGCGATAAGCGGAATTTAGAACGTCGGGACAGAATTTTCGTGGGCAACTCGTCTTTCAGTCTTTGCGAAGGAAATGCGAAAAATATCGAAAGATATGCGGAAAAATTAGACTAGAAATTGACGTTTTTTTTTTTTTATTATCAATACACTCATCGATACTCATTCTGTGATATCCTGCGAATATTTGCCAGTTGAATAGATTTCAAGTGGCACAAACGTTATCACGAATTATTTACGAAAATTTCACGGTTTTTGGAAATACTTATCTGATCAGCAGATCAGACTCGCACGAGTACCGGTATAACACTGATAACGCGTTGACTTTGTACGCGCGACTGTATGACGGACAGTTTACTTTCAAAATACAATAGAGCAAAAGGGATGAAAATAATAAACAATACCTATCACATTTAAATTGTTAACAAACATTAATTCATGTGGTGTATAAAAGTCACGTGAATTTGTAACATGACAGTTGGTACTTGCGTCTGCCGTATGAGGGTTGACGGATATTTTTGGAATTTTAGGGATAATCCTGTGCGAGGGTGTTAACGGGATTTGCAAGGGATGAGGTGGAAAGGAGGGGGGATGCGACGGAAAATCATTTAGAAAGTGAGAGGACAAGAAGCCACAAAGGCTATACAGGAGTTGGGCTCATTTAAGGCTAACTGTCCACAACAAGGGTGCAAACTACCCTTATCTGAGGACGTTTATGCCCGCACCTTATCTAACCACCTTCACGAATGCTTTGCGCTTGGTAACAACTAGATAGGAGGGAGAACCCTACGAGCAAGTACACCCTCGGACAAACAACCCCTTCCACGTTTTCCCGTATTACTGTCCTATTTTTTTTTAAAGTCAAATAAAAAAATCCCCTTACCATTTACCTATTTCGATCGACAATTTTCATCCAATGGGACAACGGATAAGGTCCGAGTGACGTAATTGTCGTTTGGACTCCTTGTAGGACACAATGGTTTTCTACCCTTGTCCACCCCGATCGTCCCTTAAGGTGAATTCAATAATGGCTATGGATAAATAGGGTAGTAAAGAAAATCGTAGAAAGGCGAAGCAGTTTCTTATCTGCGGAAGCTTTTGGATGGAGGGAGAGGAGGGTTAACGGGAGTCTTTGGAAACAGGGGATGTTGTGGTGAAAACAAAGACGTTACTCGCCGCTATCTCAAGGTTGTAAAATAACCGATGAACGAGCCACAGGGGGTGGTTTTCTTCGGGAGAAGACCGCGTTGGTAATAAATGAGATAAGCTCTATAGATTTTCGACTGGTGGATACCAGCAATATCTATATATCTATAGATACATGATGACAAACACGACAGACGTATGGATGATAGATACTCGTACGAGTACGTGCAGAAATGACGTAACTAAAAGTACGTAGTCGAACTCAAAGTCGAGCACTAAACTTTATCCTTACGATTGACCGATCTTCTGATCTCTCTGATGCTGCAATGCCAAAGCGAATCCCTCATTCGATTCGAGAACATTCGATCATCGCAAGGCAGTATTCGGTTGTCGAATTAATTAGAAGTCTTAATAGCACTCGAGGTAATAGGAGTGGCTTGCGTACATATAGGTGCTCGTCATATCGACCGGAATTCACAACAGACTCTCTCGCAAGTTCTCTCTCTCTCTCTCTCTCTCACTCTCTTGTACGGGTAACCCTTAATCATCCCCTCGATGAAACACAAGCAATCCCTTTCAATAGGGAACCAACAAACCTGACTGATTTGATTTCATTCGTTAATTCCAAATGATTTCCTACATTTTTTTGTATTATCCAATATTTCATTTCGCTTACGTCACACGTCTCCCCATATGTCAATTCTAAGCAATTGTGAAAAAAAATGCAAACAACAAGACGTCACTACTGCATATCCGTTCATTGCATAAATATTTGAGTCAAAAGTCGAAGGAGGATGTATGTAAGAATTCTTACATACTATCGTATTTAAGAATTCTTTTTTTTTTAACATGAGGTCCAGCCGAAGCAAAGATGCCTGAAGGGATGTCTTATTGACATCCTATCATACTGTGATTTAATATAAACGCACAAAGCAATACCTTTGATAGGTAAATATGAAAAATTCTTTTGAGTTCCTCCTGATACGTGTATCCCACTATATAGGTAGTCATAAGAACGAGAGAAAGAGAGACAGCAAGAGTCAGCCCTTTCTCGACCAGTGGTAGTCATTCGTATAAATATCAATTGTACGAAAGTTATAATGTATTGACTTGTTTGAAATGGTCATGATAAGGAAAAGATTGTAAAAAATGACGTCATGGCCAGATTTTTATTCTTGATAGAAAATAAAGCAAAGGAAAAATGTACAATAATGTACATTTCTTTCTTTACTGTATTTACTTGATTCTCTGTATAATATCCGTTCCGCAGTTGAGTTTCGGATGTTTTTGATCTTTTTATTAGATTTTTACAACCGATTACATTGGCCAGCCGTTGGCCTAGCCTTGGGGAAAAGTTATTTTCCTTGGCTCCAGAAAGACTCACCACCTCTATCGTCTCGTCTTTTTTTCCTCCTCTTCGTAATCTCCCTCCACCGTGTATAGCCGACAGTGTGGTAACCCTCAAGATCATCCCCTTGGTATGTTGTAGCCAGTAAGTAATATCGCTGGCAAGAACCGGCCCGAAAGTTCATCAGGTTCTCAGCAATATTATTGTTCTTGTTTGTAGTCAACTTAACTCCAGTTCCGTCTTGCCGTGCTCACTCCTAATTAGGTTTAAGGGATTATAGAATTGTTCCGCAAAGTCGATTACGAGATTGCAATGTCCGCGAGGGGTTGGAATTTCTATAGGAAAAAAAAGAAACGGGAGACAATAAAAAAGAATGATTCGATACGCCGTTATTTTACAGAAGAACACTTTTTATGTGAATACGAAAAAAAATCACTCGTAATAAATTACCATAATATATTTCGGAGAAAGGGGTAAAAATCAAAAGAATTGGCCGTTCGCCCCACATGGGTATCGACTACCTATCGATCATTAGAACCCGAGTAAGGGGCTAATAATCGTACAGGGGGTTGAAAGTTAGCCGAAATCTCGAAACAACCAGTCCTACCACTGCTTAACCCCTTTCGATGCGTGGAGAGTGTTTAATAACCTGGAGCAGTGGCCTAGCAGGGGGGTTGATGGGTAAAGAGAGAGGGGTTGCATATGAGCGATCGCCACACACGGCGTGTAGCGCCGGCCGTGGTGGCGGCATTTACGTTAATTAAATTTCCCCTGCCACGCGAATGCCCACCCCGAGCACCCCCTCATCCATACCCCTACCATCAACATCTGCATCAATCATTGCACGCTCAGCCTCACCAGCCGGAGTAGCCAGAGTAGCCGGACGCTCTCACTCTCTCAGGGGACTATTTAAAATTGTTACTCGTACTACGTGATTTCAACGAAGATACAGCCACTCGCTAGATGGTTAAGTATTTGAATGCTAGCATTTTTGTTAACTACTCTGCTATCGTGCTAATTTCAAGCAACGCTTGTGTACGCCGATTCGTATAATGCAATGAAATCGCTGATACGGATTCTATAGTATTACAGCTGTATATACGTATCTATAAAATATAAAAAAGGACTATTAATTTATACGGGAATCAAAGCTGGAGTGCAATTATTAATTCACAAACGTTAATTATACGTGAAAAGCATAAAAGCTGTTACATACTTTCGGTATAATATTACAGATTTCATATATTTAATATAATACGATTAGCACGGTAACAACGGTTTGATTATCAACATTTCTTTTTTTATCCCTCCGATTACGCGATCCGTGGAAATTTCGTTGTTCGATATAATTGAATCGTGAGTATCGGCTGGACTCGCCCGCAAATTGATCGTAATACTCGGATGCGAATTTATCCGAAGCGGTGAGCCTATGCACATAGAAACGTATAGCATGTATATATACATATATAGTGATATTCTAGGAAAAATCGTATGGAGGGACTGTGGAAAGAGGATATGAAAAAATAAATATCAACTTGCTTATTCAAATTGGTAGGGAGACACGAAATCGTATACCTAGCCCTATTTACAAGTGAGTAGAGCTACACGAGATTTGCGTCGCTGATGTTACCGTGGAATGATAATTGGATCGAATATATCCAAAGCGGTTTCGTCTTAATTGAGGCTAATTCAATCCGATACGCGTTCGTTTAACTTCATTATATAGTATATACCCGGCTAGGAATTAACGAGTCCAACTGGCGATGCAGATAATAATTATATATATGCATAGGTATATATGCGTATCAGAACATATATGTATCATTACACGCAAGCGGCATGAATTTTCGCGTGGGAAATCGCGGTTAAATTTGTGAGATTGCACAGGCGAAAAGAAGCGACGATAGTGGGTGCTATGCCTACAGTGCACGTGCAAAGGGTACTAGAAAGGGTGGTATTACTTACTGCCCTTAGTGTGAGAGAGACAGTACCATCCCAGTAAAATGCATTGGAGTCGTAAACTGCACCCTCGGTGCATCCATCCTAGCCGCGGCCAACGAACGTACCGAAATGGTCGGCTGTCAAGCTGTAATTACTAATTAGTCGACATAGGGTTGGTGAAGGGGAAGTGTGCGGGAGGATGGACCCCTTTATTAAATACCTTCGAAATTAAAATTATAATTGCATTCACTACCCCTACCACCCCCTTCCCCACTCTCACCGTGATAGTTCTGTGTAAAATCGCATGAGCGATCTATCCCGTTATACCGTGAAGACTCCCCCGGTCTTTTCTAAGGGATGCAAGAGGGCTATCGTTTTAGGGGTGTATTACATGCCAGTGGCCAGAGGGTGCTTTCTATCTGTAGCAGGATCGTATTTCTATACAGTGAATCAAAACGTCAAGGCAACCTGTCTCAGAGGGATCCTACTGGAATGGTCATGGCGATTACCGACAGGAACCACCCTATTGGCTGAAGGGGATGGTTGAGGACTGATTTCGTAAGGGTTGAGAAACCCGATAACGTTTTAGTGGCTAGTGGCGACTTTCATATTTGCGATTTCCTCATCTGGAACTCGAGGGCAGCCCTTTGAGTTAAAGTAACGGCTGGCTAGCACGGGGGTACATAACCCAGTTGGTAGATATTCTAATTAGGGGTTGTTCGTGAGAGAGCTCTTCGTTCTCTCTCTAGCTGATTGTGAGTAAGGTATAAGCATATAAACAGAGCAAGTGAGAGGGTTGTAGGTCGTAGGTATAGGTATGGCCCCTGTCAGCCACTGTGCCACTGACGGCTCGCTAATTGCTCAACCATCCTCCCTTCTACCCTTCAAATCCAAATCCATCCCTTCGACCGCGTCAACCCTCCCCCTCCCCGCTCAAGTCCATCCTCATTCCAGAACGGCGAGCATACACGTACACCGGGTACGTATGACAGTCACATTTCTGCAGGCCAATATCGTCATCCCTTATTCTGCATCCCTTGTCAGTGTACTGGAGTCTACAAAAATTCTTCGAATTTCATTCATTTCATTCATTTGATCTCCGTGCACTTTCTCGTGCTCCGGTTATTGGATCGGGGTAATTTAGAAATTGTTGTAAATGCTGAAAGAGAAGGAAAAAAATCAAAAGCCCCTGAAAACTCATGGTGTTAGTCGATCGTGCGTGGCTGGTGGGTTAGGAGCCCATGACCAAGGGTTGGCAGGGTCGCGAATTAATCGAGCATATAATCGATGCTTTGCTGTCAATATATATATATAGAGAGAGAAAGGATAGATGTGTATATATTTCCCGCATAGGCGTGGATATATCTGTATGTAGAAGCCATTCGACTGGTCACCCTCAGTTCTGAACCCCACGAGCTACCCCTATCGTTAACTAATGGCGCACTTGTAACGCTAATTTCTATCCTGGGCTTTGCAGTTCAGTGCGAAAATATGTATGGTACTTTGCGATAAAAATTCCATTGTATATTCTGGGCCACTATTATATTCCGATAAGAGAACTCGTGCTACTGAAATGCGAGAGAGAAAGGAGAGAAAAAAGGGGCGACAGAAGGAGAAAGTCAATTGAGAGAGAAGCAGTGCCAATCGAATCTCCAGCTGTAATAATTTTCTATCGCTTCGTGGAAGTCGTATAATGTGAAATTTCAGATCGACCAATCGCATGACGTACGGGCCCAATTCCGCGACACGGATATCGGACGCGTTTCCAATGCCCGAACGATCGGCCGCAAATTTATATCTGATTCACCCCCAATACGTAAATCGGAGAACGCAAAATTGATCTATTCGTTGATTTATTGCTGGAAACTAATAAAGCCTTGTATCGTGGTACAACAAGCCTTCTCTCAATGCGTTGTCGAAGCGTACTGTATTATATAAACCTACATTCCATTCACATGTGTAATTCTCTGTACAACCGTTGCTACAGTTACGCACGACTGATGCGAGTGTCATACGCACTTTACTGGCAAATCGAGAAATGCCAGAATCGATTTCGACCAATTTGATTAACTACTGACGCCACTCGCGTTATCGTTTACGATAAAAGCGCAGGACGCTTAAAATTTCACCTGCATAATTTCCGGAGTGTCTCTGCTAATTCGTCGATCGGTCGGCATCGGCGATTTTTGTATGACGTAAAACGGGAAAGTTCGACGATACAATCGAGAAGCTCTCGTTGCGCGAAGTTGAAGAAATTAGCAAAAAATAGGGGGAAGGTATAAATATGGTAATAAAGGAAAAACGAAAAAAATAACATAAAATCGTGGATTCGGCGTGGAAAAACAAATAAAATCTGCGACGTTCACGGTCGTAGCATAGAAAGGGATGCTGTGAGAGAAACTAAGGCACGATGGTATGAGAGCTTTTTAAACCGCACGTCAGATCGTATTATATTTTTCCGTTTCATTTGCGCGGGACGTAAAATTAATTAAATATCAGATACGAGTTGTACCTTCGCCGACTCTCGACAGCCTGCGGCCAGTAAGCGTCAGGAAAAAACGATTTTTTTTCCCCAGTTGCCATCGGGGAACTGAATGCGACGGTGCTGCCATCCCTCGATTTACACAGATATTGTGATACCGACTTTCCGGTATCGGTTATCGTTTACCTATTGTTTCATCCCCTATCGAAAGTTTCAACGCCCCCGTAGAATATTAGCACGAACACGAACGGCGGCTGACCCGTTGCTGTTAGACTGACGGTACCAGTGCTGCCACTTCTACTGTCCGAAATATCACCGAAGGAAGGTACAACCCTCGTGAAAGCACGTAGCGTATAAATTGCCAACGGTCTCTTCTGGCCACCGAGACAATTTGGACTCATAAACATAATTAATAGACGGCATTAATTCACGGATATTTTTCACCGCTTCCAAACACATGTTGCAAAGCGGTGCCAACTGTCTCGTAATTTAGCTAAATAATGACTAAACTTGGGTTCGCGAATGAGACATTACGCGGCGATGCCAAACGGCCGAGTGTCGTTTGCGCCCAAGTAGGGAAAGACTTCGTGACTTTCTCCGAAAAGGTACGTTGGTTTTACGTATCTTCTGTAAAAAGGTTGGTACACGTGTGGTCTGGTTGAAAGATGTGTTCTGAATGTAAATAAATAGAAGAGAAGATGGAGCGTGTTAAAGGGATGCTGTATACGTGGAAAGGTACTGTAGCATGGCCAAGCCCTGGGACAGCTCCGCCATCCTAAGCCGGCTTGACTAATTGGTAGCGTTATAATCATGGGTACACGGTTAGGTTGGTATTACTGCGAGTTATAGTCCCGTCCTACCTACCCATCGTCCTTCCACGCGACCCCTACCACACATTCGTGCACAAGGGGGCGTTTAATGACCCCACCGTTTACGCAAATTTTCCCATTATGCGACGTGGTTTGGGGCCGGCAAACGGGGCGATTTCAGTTGGAACGAGTGTCATTTTCTAGCACCATAGATCCAGGCTGTGACTTAGATATGAGTGTAGTACTAAGTGAAGATCTAGACGGTATGGTATAGATCTTTTAAAAAGTCTAGATCTATCAAAAGGGGAACGAGAGGAATCGAATTCAATCAGTCGAACAGAATGCTGGAACAGATTCACACAGCATCCTAATGGACCATTGGCCATCCCCGTTAAGCCTCACACGACTGCCCGTCGAGATACTGATAATAAAAAATCGTAGGATATAAAATAATTCAAACAAATGCCTCCACGGGTCCCGCCAGCCAGTCCTGTTTCTGTGGTCATGCGGTTCTGTGGTCCCTGCCGTTCTATCATCCTGTGGCGATATATTCTGCAAGGCTTATCCGCAGCTGGTCATTCATAAACGAGGAAAAAAATGACACTCTAACGGTACGCTATACGTAACCGTTAGCTATGGGAAAAGATTTGTAGAGGGATGCTTTTTTTCTCATACCCAGTATCCCTCACGATAGAGATACAGTTCATTTCTGTGCTACAGAGAACGAAGTACATAGGATGACCAGTGTGGAAGATGAGTCTGATTAAAATGATAACTATTGCTTCGAAAAAGCAAAACAGCGACCATCGAGTACACGTGTATTTTATATAGAGTACAGTCGTAGAAAAGAATTGATCGAATAGCAAAAAGCTCTCAGGAGCTTTCATATCGGTTTCGACCTGGAGGCCATCAGCGTAGTCCCGGGGGTGTGATCAGCGCTAACTAAACTTGTAAATCTCTCGACGTAGAGTTTGTGTGCTACTACCCCCAACTGACCAGGACGCATTCGTCTGTCTTAACGGGGTGTGCCGTTCCGCTGGATATTTAAGGGTAGGAAGCCAATGCCCCGGACGAGGTAGGGGATGATGAGAGGCTATACCGGTGGAATTTGGAAAAGGGCGTATAGGGGCTTTCTCGTGGGGTCGAAACAATCCGCGCATTGGAAAACTTAAAGCTGCGGTGGCGCACGTAGGTGGGACGGGGTGGGCTGTATTTAGCATAAATGTAAAATAAGCCGAGGGTAGGATATAAATCGTATTCCCATTAGGAGTGGGACATTGCCCGGAGAAAAAAGTCCGTGCGAGGGATGGTCGCGGGGGGCAAAGAGGGGTGAGTTTTGTGGGGGGTTGGTGAGGTCGGACAAGGGATGCAGAGAGAAGGTGCATTTGAATACGGATGGATTAAAAATTAAATATTACTGGTGAAGGGGGGGCGGAGGGAGAGGGGAGATGGCGATTAGAGCCGGCCAAATGAAAAATTACGGGGAGAAAAACGGAAATTAGCTGAAACGTACGAAAAAGAGTAAAATAAAATAAACATTAAAAAGAGAGTGGTCCGACGAGAGGGACGGCGCCAGGGGCGAACAAGGAACGTCGTATAGCCAGAGAAAAAAAGTTAAACACTCTTTAATAATTCGACGTGGCACAAAAACCGCTTAGCTACCGGGGTATCAAGTATTTATATTATTACTCGTCCAAACCACCCTTAGTCTCAATCATCCCCCGATGATACGTCGGGCTATGTCAATGCCTATACAGATTTTTGAAAGAAACTAATAAATATCAGAGTACTAAAAGTGTATGAAAAAAAAAATTTCAACCATTCCAAAAATAAAACATCCCATAACCGTATCTCATAATTTTCATTGATAAGACAGAGAATATTAGGGTGGCTATCGTATCTGCAATTTTCTCAAGATATATAAAGCATTAAAGCTGCGACGCCATAGTGAACGGTTAACCGTCGCATCCGTCATAATACGCGAGACAAGACGATACCGACGCCACCCCCCACCCCGGTAAACTATAACGATATAAACACATAAAGGGGGAACCCCGTAACTCCTCGTTTGCACAGCCTTTCATTTCTAATGCCCGCGAGCGAGAATCTCGCGGTTCCTGAAATCTTCTGGATAACACGAGAAATCCGTAGATCAAGTTTATGGAGCCCCCAGCTGCAAGATAAGCAGTTGACGTCACGGGGGAGAATAATTCGCGATCTGGCCGCTGTTCTTTTTTTCCAAGATAAATCGTCGAATCTCGACATAGGTCTTTTCTGATCTGCTTGAATAAAGGAGAAAGACGAGAGTGAGACACGATTGAGAATACAGGGTTGGAATTTTCTGATATCATATTGGATAGTCGAATTCGAAGCACGTAACGTAACAGGCCCGGAGGATCGAACCCTTATAATTAGAGTGGAGTATTATCTACTTGAGAAATTTGGTCAACCATCCACCCCCTCGTGACTTCCTTGGGGCTATAGGAAAACTGAGTTAAGGCTTGGTCAGCCAGGATAGCAGCCCCTGTGTAACACCCCCAAGGCACTGTTTAATCCATCGTTTTTAATCAGGAGACGATTAGAACGTTAATAGGCAATTCTAGGGTGAATTCTGCCTACGACACCATGCCTAGTATTTTTTCTCGTTATCCCCAATCGGCAACCCTTAAAGAGATTAGACATTAGGACCTCAGGAATTGGAACCTATATCCAAGCCTAGTTCCTTCCTCTCTCTAACCTGCTGATATTTCGTTTCTTTTCTTCGTCTCTATTTTTACCCTGTCTGTGGCAACTAACCCCGTCACGTTACACCTGTCACAATGGTGACCAACCCTCTATAGCTCGTTCAGCACTGGCATGTAAGATACGTATCCTCGTAAGGGTTGTTTTTCTCAGTTAGCCAGCTTAATGGACGGTTACACTGATCTTCGTAAATTAGCAAATCGATCGTCAACGTCAATTATGATTAAGTTATTAAATTTGTATCTTTACTAATAATATTTTTAGTTCTTCTACTACTACTCCTAGTATCAGTTGGTTCAAATATCACAATGCTTACTAATGTTCCATTAGTCATTTATTAACGTGAATAACTAAAGTGAATGCAAAACGCATTCCAAAATCGTGCGACGTGTCTGTAAAAACGCGAAATGGAATTCGATAAGACAGTTCACGTTATTCGATCAATCCACCCGAGATGGGATCTAGAAATTTCAGTTGAATTAATGAAGAGGGACTCATCTGGTTGTCTCTCGCTCATTTCCGGTGAACTCTGCTGATGCTAAAAAGTCCTTTCCGGCTTTTAGGATTGTATAAATGTACATCGTAGATATATATATAATTTTTTTCTCTCTCTCTCATTATTCTCAACTTCATCCCTGATGCTTTATTTACAAGCATCTCTAGCGCCTCCAGCATTGAAATCTCTTGCCAGGATTTCTCTGTGTTTTTCTCCCATCTCTAAATTTCCATATTATATTATTTTATCAGTAAAGATATATTACACAAATAATTCAAAATCGTATTTACTCAGTCGGAGGTAAATGTCATATTCTAGGGATCGATAAGATAATCCCCCCCGCCACCCTGGATTTCATGAGGACTATACTTATCCCATAGTTTCCAAAACGACCCTAATCATAGGGCAAATCTTGACTTAATCCGAGCGAACCGGTGACTTGAATAATTGAACGAATCCGTAACCTCATGTCCGGCTATTACCAACCTGGAATATTAGAGTGAGTCCTATTTTACGTTAGAGGTATAACGGAGGTCATAAGACACGTTACAGCATAGTCCAAAAGTTCATCATCGAGGTTAACCTGGCTGAATATAATAATAAGGGATGATATTATCGTCCGATGATTTCTATATCTTTTTTCGTCATTTTTGCGGATTTATTTTTCGCTCGACGTGGACCAGGTCATGACTTATGCATCCAGCTGATGAAGATCCATAAAGACAGCATGATAATTCTAATTATCTTCTAGAAGTCTGACGTCATATCGTTTTTGAAGTGAACTCTATAAGCCACGTGCTATCGTATTCATAGGCCCTTTGGATCTACACGCACTGAGGATAGGCCGATCATACATTATAGAAATGGAAAATAAGCTGCTCAACTGAGCAACTGCGTAATTGAAATCACCTCCAGTACTTGAGAAATACGTACGATTCATAAGGGTAAAAAAATTAGTCATAGAAATTGGAAATAGATATTAAAAAAAGATATATATAAAAACGATTAAAAAAATTATATGACGTCGCATGTATATGTCACGATTCAAGATTATACGTGGACCAAGTCTAAGCGGGGCCAAAGGGTGCAATAAGGGATGCGACAGGCCGGAAGGCGAATCTTAAGGGCGATTTGTAGGGGTTGCAATATTTCACTGGTTAAGGGCGCCGTTTGCTGGTAATAGTTGCAGTATTATTTACTGTTAACGGCCCACTTTCGCGCGGTGTAACGTGCTCAAATTAACTTACTGCTTACATTTACCTGCCAGTATAGTTTATGACCAGACGTCCTGAACCCCTTTGACTTATTTACTTCGGCCAACTCGCATAACTTCCGGTTATCCAAGTCGTAGCATTCGTTTGTGAGATCCGGTCGTTACATTCGATTCGATGTTTTTATTATAATGCTCAGCGGTATATACTATTCATAAAAAAATGATGACACGCCCTGCAGATAATTTTTGATTCAATAATATCCAGAGGGGTTGCATTAATCCTCCTATCGTGCGAGCAAATGATCCGGGAAATTTAACGATGTAAAAATTTTGCAAAATTAATCCCGCGATCGCTCCGCGGGGGTTCTGGTCGTTCGTTCATTTTTTATGGTCCTCTCGTCTAATTGAATTGATAATTATGTACAGGCGATATTGAATTATCGTCCCATTAGCCTCGCTCGGGATAATTAAGCTACGGTTCGTTAAATCTCATGCTTGCACCGCAGAAAGCAGCCGCGTTTTACGACTGCGATTATTATCAGTTTTAATAGGACTTTTCATTTTTTTTCATACGAGAAACAACCTCGTCACGGAAATTTTGAAAATGAATTTTTTGATAGACCACAAAATGTAGATGCACGCCGTGGATGCAGTCAGGAATTATTAAGTGTTCGCACATTCACTTAATCCTGAAGTGAATATCACATGCTATCTCTAAGCCGATCAATCATGGGACCCCATAGCCTTCATCCCGGGCTACGTTCGGTTGGCCCGTGTTATTCACACCAAGTCATATATCATTCCGTTATCATCGACTCTTTATATGCGGTTGCGCTCCATTTTCTGTCTGTTTGCTCTGTTAAACGTTGCACCGATTTGATTCAGTAAAACCATTAGCCAGATTTCGAAAGATTTCCACGCAGTGCACAGCCATTTTGGTTTGCACATAGATACATATTTGTAACCACTGTTAGAGGTATGTTAGGATTATCAACAAAATTCAGTAAAAAAATGACCAAAAAGAATTCCTATTTCTATTATGTTGTTCGTGATAACCTTATCAGTCTGTGTAGTCGAGCGTGGTGGTTGCTGCTACCCTACTTTTTGCGGATTTAAATCATCCCGCATATGCACCGAGATATAGTGGCAGTGCCAAACCGGCGCCATCTTGCCAGGCAGCCATGCTGGTGTTTGGCCAACCGGAAACAACTGATAGTGACGTTACTGATCGACGCCTATAACCGTTAGAGGGTGGTTTTGTACTGATATCAATCGAAATGATTCACTATACCAAAATATATCTATAGATATTCAATAAATATTTTCTCTTCTACACTCGCCATATTGTTATTTACATTATTATTTACATTGGAAAACTTCGTATTCTGATTTTTCCATCGTCGGCTCCGAAGGGTTGCTCGTGCAGCCTCCTGAATCTCTCCTGGGACCGATCCCCTGAAAAACCACAAAAGGTGTTTATACACCGTGGAAAGGGAGAATAAAGAGAGAATACTTACCGAAGACTAGCCGCCGTGAGGCAGAATCCCAGGGAGGAAACATTGTGGCTCCACCGGAAAAAAATCTGAATGAGACCCGTTTTGGAAAAGCGCGTGAGTTTCGTTGCTGAGATTGCCTAGGGGTTGCAAATGGGGGTGTCACTGGCATCAAGGTTGTATTGTCGAGCGTCAATGCTACGGAAACTAACACCCTCTTCCCCACGTCCACCCACTATCCCAGCTCACCAACATCCACCCCTATATCTCTCCCACTACCCTATCCCCGAGATATCACTCCATAGCCATCTTATATCCGACTCACCTCATTAACACATTATCAACTGATAACTCTTCTACAACCTCCTCCACTCTTGCGTACACCAAAAAATTCCTTATCGATTCCAAGGAATCATAAAAAAAATATTCAATCAAAAAAAATTTCTGTACGTCCCTACTCTCCATCCACAACGGATTTTTTATGATAATTTCAATGCAGTGTGTACAGCAGACAAGTTCCACTCGATTAAGGAAGATACGCATGACGGCATTGCGAATAATGTAAAAAAAGGAAGAAAAAATTGCATAAAAAGCATAAAGCCTAGCGGAACAGGCAGAAACGAATGAAAGAGCTGCTATATGCTGGCTGATATCCAGACAGGCGACAAGCTTCACGCTTATACTATGAACTCGTCACTCGATTCGCTCTGCTATGCTGGCATTAACGATCCTAGACCTGTCTCTCCTGTGGAACCGATAACTTGGAACAATTCCGGCTGACCAATAGGCGTATCGGGATTGATCCACTTAGGTTTGACGCGTTTCCGCGTGCACGTCATCGTCGCGTAATTCGCGCTGACGCTTCCGTCAAAAACGCTGACGGTACCTTTGTCTACTGTCGTCAACGGGGAGCCGCACGCATTCGGTATGATTATTATTTTGACGGACACTCCGCGGCCTGTTCCTGCAAAACAATCCTGGTCTCGCGACCAGGACATTGTCTGATTATATATATGCAAACGCGAATATGGATAAGGGATGAATGCTAAAAGGCCAGAGTGAAAGTTGACGATTATATTTAAGTGCAGCAAGGAAGGGGCATTTTCCTGCAAAGGACGAATTAAGCAGCAAAAAGCCGTGAGTCCTAATTAATTGCTAGAGGACCCAGGTTAATCCCACGGAGTAAGGGTGTGCTTTCCCAGCCGATGCCGTAGAACCCGCGCGATGAAAACTCCTGGAAAACTGCGAGAAGGGATGAAACGATTATGTGAGAGATCTTGGTTACTTTGGCAACATCCGAAGGGTGAGTAGAATATTTCTCTACGAAATGTACCAAAAAGGGCTGTGCACCCTGGCTCGAAGCTCTTAAGCGTAAGGGTTAGGGACCAGTCTGGGTCTCTTCTACAACGATCTCCACTCGCTCTAAGCCCTTATTAATAAGCTTGGATTAACTTGACTGTCCGACCCGAGTGGAATTATGTTACATAATTAATCATGACGTAGTAATAGATTTTATTTTAACCCATACATACCCTTATTATTCCTTATCTATACTATAAATAGCAATTTCGACGTTTTTCAGTAAAATCCATTTTTCGTCTTTCCTTTTCGTCGATTTTCACTCATCCCTCTCTCCTTTCAGGAATAATACCTCGCGAAAACGTCATTGGGTCGAATCTTTCGTATCGTCCCGAACGATTTATCATCCAGCTCGTTCCATAGGAATATTGAATACGACAAGATAATCGCTTAGGCAAGGTTGGGTGGGAGGGGGGGGGGGCTCGCGTCTATGTGCCAAGTGTATAGCGGGGTAAGCGTAAACGTCCCATGGCGCCGTTTTGTGGCAAGCGCCATAGCTATGTGCTTAATGTACCGCGAGAGGCCTGATAAGCTGCTACTGTTATGACGTAACCTCTCTAGTTTTTGCTTTGCAAAGGAGTGAGAGAGAGAGAGAGAGAGAGAGAGAGAGAGAGAGAGAGAGAGAGAGAGAGAGAGAGAGGGTAGGTCGGGCGCAGCCCTGGTACAGGGGGTGCGTTCAACCCCTGAGAAGACCATCCAGATAGGATAACCTCGTGACAGAGTGATATCAAGGAGCTTCCATGCGGGTTCTAAAGGGTTAATCAAATCCTATGTTTTTTTCATACAAAACCACCCCTACGATCTTATTGATGCCCGGCACAGCGTTACGTCACGAGGGGCATGGTTACGTGGTAAATTACGACCTGCAAAACTACCATGGATTATTAACTTATGATATTCACTATCAACACAGTGCGTGAATAAGTCTTAACGTTCACATTTAAAGGGTCTAAACTGGATAAAGAGTCGATAAAGTCTCAATAAAGCTTGGATGAAGAAATAGAGGGGATGATGTCAGAGGGTGGTAGCCGTCATCAATAATTCATTGAAGAATTCTCGTAAAAATCCTCATGGACCAGGAGCTTTGGTCCAGACACTGGCACGAGGCAAGGATTTCAGATGGCGTAAAACGGTGAGAGCACATAGCAGATACCGAGAGAAGCGTGCAGGATGGTGTTCGTAGAAAATGCGTTATTGTTTCTCTGATGAATGCACATAAAATAATGAAACCTCAAAAAATACAGAGCTTTGGAGAAAAATATAGCGGGTAATACGAGCGCAGACTCCGTAGGGGTTCCGCACACTCGACGAGTATTCGTGGTGCAAGTATTGACAATACTTAACGGCCACTGAGACCCCTGATAAAGGACAAAAGTATTTCAGCACGCGGCACTTGGATTTATCGCAAGTTGAACATTACACAGAAGTTGGAAATGGCGTGAGGGATTCTGCCGGATATTTATACGGTTTGAATGCACGTATGAGGATCATTCTAATGGTTTTATTATGCCGATACCTTGGGATTTTGTTATCCGACACCCGGTATATACACTCGACTCCTGACGTTCCGGCAATCCCAAACTGCGAAAGAGATAGAACGACTGTAACAAGCTTTAGTGAAAATCATGAGAAAAGATATGGCGTGTATACACATATGTATATATATGTGTGTGTGTGTGTGTATGTATAATGCACATATGTATAATAATCGCAAGATCTATCAAGTGCCTTTCTAAACACGTTAAGGTTCGCCATTAAGGTCCTAAGTAAAGGCTGACTAAGCATTGGTATATCCACTGTCCTCTAGCCAACCCATATACATAATTATCAGGGAGCGCAGAGGGTTGGTGATGTCAGCAATGGTCATTTACGGCTATCGGCAACCTTGCAGACTCGCGTAGTTACCCTGTGCTCGTCTACCCCGTGTCCGGATTCGATACGCTGCCATCGACCCCTGTTTACACGAGCAATAATTGTATATCCGGTGACAAGGGAAATATGAGAAATCTTTAATAAGGACATGGGGTTGAAATGAATGTACCTATAAAATAAGATATGCCTCTAGGACTCACCCCTGTGACAAAGGGATAGTCGGATAGATCGATTACAGGTTGCTGGAAGAATCAACAAGTATCGTAGGAGGGTAAGTTTCTCGTGTCAGAAACAGCGCGGCGCGTCCCTTTCATCCCGCCATCGGGCACTTGTACTTCTCGCGAGGCGATATATCACGGGGTGAGTCGGCGCCCTGACATCCCCTGTCACCGCTTTAACCGAGCACCACTCCGATTAAGTGTTCCCGTAGGAAGGAAATTTTACTCCTTCCAGGACACCTGGATTCCACGACGCACTTTGCACGTTATACTGAAATTTTCAAAGGTCAATTTCAGACGCGTCGAACGTGTCTGGTTAATAATTCAGTGGGGGGTCGTTACTACTTGGGGTGGAGACTCCGTTGGTCAATCATTCATGAACACTTAAGGAGATCGGTACCTGTGGTTGTCTTTGACTGACTCCTAGTTAACGTTCTAGAACTGGAGTACCTCAGGGAGGTGAGTAGTTAAATACTCAAGAGCCTTGAACTGACCGGAAGTTTGATTAAGCGCAAGTCAAGATGGTCTCCGTTCAGGGCACCCTGCAATGCCGCAAACCCAGTAAACCTGCCTTATTTACGGCTACAGATTCTCATCTCTGCGGTGCACCTAACTCATGCCCAACGGCCTAGAATATGTCCCGAGTGTCTGGACCTTCGTCTTACCGTGGGATAACACTCTTGGATGAGTTCAAGAGTTCGCTAAATCAAGCCCGGTTAACTTAATCATCCCTACTCCACAAGATCGTGGCTCAATTTAGTACAAGTTCATCCTGGCGCCTTGTGCGCTGATGCTGCTGGGCTAATATGGTACATGGGGCTATTTTGCGTTTGGGGGTTTGGATCCTCTGTGATGCTGAGGAAGCGGCGAAAGGGGGTACGCGAACGTACGGTCACGTCGATTAGGCAAATTTTTCTGTGTGCTTAATAGGAAAGTTTTCCAAGGGAATGAGGAACGTAATATTGGGGGTGGAAAAGAAAAGAGAAAAAAAGAAAAAAATAGGGTGTGTAGGGCCAACAGGTGATACCACTATGGGAACTCTAATTAATAAGCATTTTTGAGGGTTGCCACCCCTCTCTATAACATTTACCCTCGTTCTTTATTACTTGCTAAGTCTACTTTTGATTTATATCCACTCATAGGAATTCTAATTAAATCATTATTAAAATCGTCTTTGAAACACCTGCGGAGTGTGCTCTTAACTATTCTTATAAAAAGGATTATTATTCGGGCGAAAAGGTAAAAGCACGACCCTTTATATTTCTTGAAAATTCTATGTAAAAGTTCAAGCGCGTAAAATGACTTTTATGAGAATGTTCAATGCTAATGTTAATCGTACAGGGTTGTGTACGTCACGGGGTGTATCGAGTGACGTAATCAAGCATCCCTCACGCCAAGAATTGTTCCAGGAGTCCTTGCCAAAAATGAGCATCCAGAACGCGGGGATGCGTATATAGGTTTTTTACGTGTTCCAAAATGCTATCTTTTCCCGGGCATTAATAATAAAAGTTTCGCGCATTGTCCCGGCTGGGGTATAAATGGGCAATGGCGCGCAGAGTGGGCGGTCGAGTGGATGTTACAAGTTACAAAGGTAGAATGGTAGGAAAGTGCAGACGGGGTGGAAACTGAAACGGCACGTTTTGTCTTTCGTTATGAATGGTTCTTATCTCGCGAGCGAGTCCATCACGTAGTCGGTTTTGTACGGGGTGTCCGTTCGGACTGTCTGCGAATTCTAAGGAGACAGGAAACCGGAAACTGAACGTCTGGATAGCGAGACTCTGGACTGCTCGATATCTGAAAGTACGTAAAAAAAATTGATAAAAACAAGTCAAAGGTAATTAAAAGCAAATACACGGAATAAGATGGAAATATATTTCCTTTATAATATATAAGCGTGGTTCTCCTTTTAGGTGTATTTAATGTGAACCGGTACCCCGATCACATGCTACATCCCTCAGTTGACCGCAGCCAACCCCCTTGGTATCCTCTACAGTAAAGGGGTGGGATGTAAATCAGTCCGGTGGTCAGCCACCTACGTTGGCCGCACATTAACTTGCCTTGACCACTGGAGAATCTCATCCCTTACAGTGAAAGAGCATTTCATTGCTAGAAACTCACCCTTGCTTATTCTTACTACTCGAGCACGATATCAATCCTGACTACTTTGTTTTAATGTAAAATCGGTCACGGCTGATTTAATTATTATTGCCCTAATAGACTTGGAGTCTGATTGGACAGGTTGTTAGGGTGAAACCTTTAATTACGTAGCGAGTCCTGGCTTAGATCGATGGGGGCAAGTCAAGATCGTCAGAATTTACCGGTCACCCGTTATCGGGAAGTTCGCACTAACGACCCTACCTACCCCCCGTCAGTGTGCACGGCGAGCACCCTCACGTGTAGGGTAGAACAATCGATTGTTAAGTTTGTGCCGGGCTGCCGGGGACACTTACAAATTAGCCAATCAAGTTCTAATCCCCTTCCGATTTCCCCCAATCAGCCCGCATCCCACCGCAAATACTTTAATCCCTCGATTAATCCCGAAAGATAAAAGTTGGCCGAAGTAGTTACAGCCCTTTTGTCGTCGCTCTGCTTTTCTGAATTAGTCAGCAGCCAGCAGACAAGACAAGACCTCCAGGAAGATAAAGCTCAGATAAAAGAGTGGCAATTCCGGAATGGTACAAAGAGCAGTCTTGATGATTTCAGATGAAGAAACAAAAATTCAATATTAAGAAAATATTTTTTTTTAATCTCAGAAAAATTCCGTTCAACACGTCGACAGAGGCACCAGTAAAAAAATTTACGTAGGATTTCGATGTTTACATAGGGGGATGAAAAAAATGTCCAAAGGCTAAAGCACACGAAGGATTTTGCGTGGCCGAAAAAAACAGTAAGGGGGATACCAGGTAGGAACAGCACCATTTAAATTTATGTCCGACATCGCAGAGGGTTCACGCAGGATTTTTTACTCGGCAGGAGCGTATAAAACGCTGGACAAACAACAATAAATATATTTTGCACTGCCAGGGGGGTGGGGGGGGGTAGAATGAGGGTGGAGGTTGGTTCGCTTGGTTTGAGGGTGAAACTGGGCTGGTAGGGTTGCCAAGAGGAGTGCCAAGGGGTGGTGAACTTCCACGCAAGCACGTACGAGCATAGCTTAGCGTAATCTGACTGCACACCCCCTATTTCAGAGCCCTACCGAATACCAGCCACCCCCTCAAACTACAGCCAGACTACTCGGACTCTCCTGGGCTGACAATGTCACTATTCAAAGAATGAAGAACAGCAGGGTGGATGTGAATAGAATTTTATCCAAGCTCGATGGAACCTATCCCACCTACCTTGGTATTGGGTTCGATACAGAGCGGAGAGGGGGTAACAAATTACTATTGACTTTTGATGGATGAAATTCTAGAAAATATATTAAAACGATCTGATCGGATTTAGTACCGAATAAGGGGTGAGAATAAATAAGGATTACAAGTGGGTACGTGAAAATTAAACAAATTTCGCGCGGCTCATCCAACAAGGGACACTGACCATTTAACCATTTTGACCATTCCGGCAATTGGATCTGGTAATACGTGATTATAGTGTTTGGCTCGAGGCAGCATGTACACATGAAGTTTTTGTACGATCCTCGTGTGTCCCGTATGTGTGAGAAAAGCTTAAAACGTCCCTTAAATTAGTCCCATTAGCTGGGGTTGAATGGCTGGCAAACGAGGATCTCACTCGCGTTGTTACGTACGATTTATTCCAGGTGAAATATTCAGCACGGGTCATTAAATGATACTGACAAAGGAGGAATCCTTATTTTAGCACGTGACAAACTTTGATCAATTACATAAGTAATATTTTACATAAGTAGAGCAATGACATTCTCCCCTATAAATTCTGAGGATATATCCTAAACATCCGAGGTCGCGTATATCCCACGGTGAAATTAACGGTTTTTCACAGCGTGCTAATCTAATGCCCAGGGATAAGGTCGTTATCGGTCTTATCTCCTTAATTTCTGGAAAGTGGCTAGCACGAGGTCGGCCGGCGGGCAGGAGCGATTTACAGAATTTAAACAGTCCCTTGGGATAAGGCTGCTACGGGATTACCAGCAAACCATTCTCTTCCACCAGTTGGCCCCCGTACTACCTAACGGACGAACGTTCCCCGTTTTAACCCCCCCCCCGGCCCCCGCGACGCCCGAAGCGCCATGAAAACGCACCCTTACCCCCTGACCCACCCCGTTGTGCACCGGGCGGTTACGTCCTTCCTGCGGGATAAAACAAAACACTGCTGAGTATATTAATGCTCGGCTTAATGTGGCCCCGTCTAATTAATGGACCGACTCTCCGGACGCGGAGAGCTCGTTCAGCCGTGCCAAGGCAAAAGATAACAGGCACCCCTCTGCCGGAATATAAGACAAAAGGGATGATCGGCATCCCTGTGTTTCTCCTGTTCGAGATGGTCACCTCAAATTTTTCTAAACTAATGGCCGAAATTGCGGTACAGCAGTTCGATCTTAAAATCCAAAAGACGCTCTTACATTCCATAAATCTTCAGACGACGAAGCCACGGGGGGTGGCAACCCTCTGGTGTACCAGCCAGCAGGGCGGAGTCTTGGAGATTTCGGAGAGACACCCACGGGAATATAGCGACGACTCTCCGTAGCTCACCAAGAGTCACATTCCACTTGGTTATTTTACGTCATCTCAATTTACGGGGCTTCTCATTTCTTAAGCAAATATTTCTCGAATCAGGGAATTCCTATAAGAAAAATATATTTTGATATAAAAATTAATGAAGCAACAAGACCTCAAGTTTCTTGCACGACTAGATAATCAGCTGCTAAGCAGAGGATTTAATGAAGCACGAACATCTGTAGGCAATCCAAGGCGAAGGAAGGAAGGAGCTTGGATGAATGGGGTGGTTGTATAGAAAGGAAGGGTGTTTGGATGCCGGTCCCGATACGCCTCGACACTGATGTGCTTTCTCTAGCAAGATGAACACTGGTGCGGGGGTGGTTCCGCAAGTTCTCCATTATGTCAAAACCACATAACTAACACGTATGACAAGATTACAGGTGGATGAGAATGGGGACCATAATTTCTCTCGACGCAATTAATTTTGGTAAGAATACAAAGTGAAGTGGGTAGTCATCCCTGTTTATATCTTGAAGGGTGCCGATTAACGTCGACCACGTGGAAGACCCAAATACCGATATAGTCAACTTGGCGTATTAACGTATCTTCATTTGAGTAGCAAGTATCCACAGCCACCTAGCCAGTTCACAAAGAGATTGCTCAAGTCCCCGAGTAGCACTCGGCTAGATGCACAGAATAAGGGGAGTGGTTAAGGGTTAGTGGTTTCGAGGGTAGCGGTTGGCGGTTGATGAACGTGTAGTAGGTAATTGAATTATCGTCGCTTTGAGGATCAGAGTCCGTGGATGATCCGATCACGTAGCTGATGGACGGATTGGCAGGGATGCGAGCCACTACTGAAGCGTGCCTCTCGTTATGGAGTTTATGGGGGGGCTGTACGTTCCAATAAGCTGGGGGGGGGGGGCGGATGAAATCAGTATCTTTATTTTTAGTAAAAGAACCTAAAAAGTACCGTGATACTTGTTAGGCTGGTCTCAGTCTGATCGCTTCATAAATGAATATTTCGTCCAATTAATAAACATTCCCTAATTGTTAATATTATTTCACTTCAATTAATTCACTAAGAGATGAAAGTAATACCTGCTACCGTGGCTCTACTACGTATACATATATCCTTGACCCGAAGAGCCTTACGCCTACCGCGGATATCGGTATTCGCCCTCAAGAGAGTTACATAAAAGCAACCCTGAAAAATTCCACCCCAAAGTACAGAAACAAAGTGGAAATTATCTACGTGAAATCCCAGTGGGAGTGGGAGGAGTTTCTGAGGTTACCCTCAGAATGCAAGTACTAGACCCCAGAATGTAACCACAGTAATGTACGACTCATTGTTGAAAGGAACCAAAGTCAGTGTGATAACCATAGTACATACGTGATACGCATATGAATTTTGGAATTTCACTTAAAAATATACGCACACTAGCGAAGCTACGTAACGGGTCTTAATTCGTGGATCAAAGCTGCGCTATTAATATTTGCCTCGAAGTTGAGACCGCAAGAAGATATTAACATCCCTCTAATATTGTCCAGACGTGGTTAGGACATATTGAAACCGCATAAACTTTGTTCATACCATCTGAGGACTCGCCCCCCTCTTCCCTCCTTCCCCAACAAATATACCATTTGTTCACGATCGCATTACAACCAAATCCTGGCAAACACTTGGGATTACGAAAGTCACTAGAAAAACCTAAATATACGATCGAGGGAGGTCACGGTTCGAAGAAATTTGCTCCCAAAAAATCCTTCGCTTTACATAATACATACTTAGCCACGCGTATGCCATATGAGAAGAAAGTGCGACAGTTTCTATCGAAACTGGCCTTTATCGTAACCGCAGACACAGCCGTTACCCTGACAAACTGCAGTTGTTAGACGTTTCAGGGGGTTGAATTTGGCACCAAGTAGAGAACAGCGGCGGTTGTTTAAACGCGAAATAGGAATAGGACAGGGTTGACATAGGTGATAGCAAGTGGAAGGGGTGGGGTGGGAGAGGGGTCAAACTAATTCGATTCTAAACTCTGACCACACCGAGAGGACACATCCCACGCTGGACGCAGATGGCACTAACCGCGGTTAAATTCTGGAGCCGTAACTCTAATTACTCATAGACAACCCGACAACCCCGGGATCGGGAGCAACAGCTGCCTGAGAAACTGGTTAAACGTCCCAATGAGGGGTGGGATTTCTCTTATGATTTTCGCATTAAGATCGTTCGATTACTCTGGGTGAACCTTGACCCTACGTATAATTCCTTAATAATGACCTATGAAATTTGTGTGTTGCAGGTAGGAGAATTTTTATTAAAAAAAAATGACTATGGACGTGAGCAAGACCGAGCCTAGTAAGAATGGTGCGACTCAACAGGAATGCGCTGGATGCGGTAAAACGATAACCGAAAGGTACGAGTAGTGATATGAATACGTAAATACATATATATACACATAGAGAAGGATACTCGTATGTTACATATGCATATGTTTAAAAGGTATCTGCTGAAAGCACTGGATATGTACTGGCACGAGGATTGTCTCAAATGTGGATGCTGTGACTGTAGACTTGGGGAGGTTGGATCGACCCTCTATACAAAGGCCAATCTCATTTTATGCAAGAGAGATTATCTGAGGTAAACAGTCTGTCAATCTATCGATATGTCAATAGGTATCGGCATCGATTGAATTTCATTTCTGGTATCGAGTGATTTGATTAGCCATGTGAAAACGGAAACGGAAAGTTTCTTTGTGCAAATATGACAGGACTGTGCGGAATAAAACTTGACTCTATAGACTTGATATTCGAAATGTGAAATTTTATAACCGAGAGTCAATAGCGAATCATGTATGTGCAAAGGGCGCGGCGCGAAGGCAAATCGAATTTTACAGATGAGTTTCTCTTATTGAATATATATATCTATATATATCTGTATAATATATACGTATATCCAGTACGTATAGGTAAGCATTATATAGATATATGTCCTGAACAAACGTGTCGTGCAAATAAACCGTGTTGAGATTACGAAGTCCCTAGGGGAAAACGCAGGTGCCATCGGGAACGCAACGAGCCATCGAAACTATGCTCTTTATTAATGGCCCAATATTTGATGATGATATTAGCGCAACCCCCGTGGAACGTTATTGGTTCTCACCGCAATGCTTCACCCCTAGCGGGAAAAAGCAATGTCGAGTAGCCTCGAGGATTTTTTCAAAAACATTGAGCGAACCCTGTATAACGTAAGAATCGAGAGTGGATTGAATGAAATATAATTTTTTTTTTCATTCCCTAGACTATTTGGCAATACCGGTTACTGTGCGGCATGCAGCAAAGTCATACCAGCCTTCGAGATGGTGATGAGAGCAAGGGCGAATGTTTATCATCTGGAATGCTTTGCCTGTCAGCAATGTAATCACAGGTAACTATGCACTCGAGAAGGTATTAAATAAATAGAAAAAATGGAAGGAGGCTGCTCTTTGATCATCACCGGGGATAGTTTAGTGGATGCGAATAAGGGCAATACAAACGAGCCATGTCTGCATTAAGCACTGGACGTTCGTTTTCAAAGGGAAGTTGATCCGGGTTTTTGATATTTACTAATAACAATAGGTCCCATAATTAAACATTCACACCCCCTAGCGGGAACAGTCTATATATGTATATATTTCTCGTGGCAGCTCATCCGCATAACAATTTAATTCTTCCCCCTCTGAGCCCCCACGCTATCCACAACCAGCATCTACTCCTGACTCTCACACCCACCCATCCACCCAACCAGTTCATCCCAACCCCTAACCCAAACTCTCCTTTGCTTATACATAGGCAGCATGAGCTATCAGCTCCTCGGGCTGCTACTAACTTCGCAACACTTCGCTTACTTATTCGCAACAACTGAGTTAAGCTGAAACGCCTGAAACTCGTTCGAGTTCAGACTTAAGGCGAAACACCTCGCTCTACCGGTTCTGCAGTCGAGAGATAATTTCCGTGAGAATCAGAGGGACTTCAACCCTTTTCTAACATGTAGACGTCTTCGTGTCTTCGGAATTTAGAGGATATATATTGTGACGACACGTTTTACGATGACGCACAAATGATTGGCACCGATGGAAATAATTATTAAAATACTAAATTATTGGGTGTCAGGTATAACCAGAATTACACCGCTGTCTTCTAAGGACACCCGTGCCAGCTCTTATGCGGTGGGGTCCTGGGTATGGGTGACAATAATCACAATCTGAAATCTGGGGAGGTCTCCTCTCAAAACTACAAAGAACAAATACTAAAGTTCTCCAAATCAAATACGGAACTACACTCTGGCCCGATTTATTCACCAAAACAAGAGAACGAGATGGAACAACAGTTCCTGAACAAAATACACAAGAGAAAGAGATGGAACAACGGTTTCTGAACAAAATGTACACGCTTTACGCAGAACGGGACCGTAGATTCCTCCAAGGAAATTATTAAGCTGGCGGTCCCGAAGACCTATTGACAAAATAATATCTACAAGTTTACAGGACCTTAATGTTCTACAAAAATATACATCGCACTCCATACGATACGGAAGTACCCTCTCTGTAACATTTCCTATAGAATATATAAGCAAAAGAATATTATAGAGAATTTAACGTTAGCGAGTGCTAACGGACTCACGATACCCTGGCGCTAAGGAAACGACTCCGCGAGGTGTGGACTGTACAGGCGGTAACGCAAAACCCCAAAATATGACCCGTCAACGATATTATATAGCACCGATCCTCCTGAACGCCAGCGATTAGCAATCCGCGGATCTCAAGACACAATCTCTTTGATACTGGGTCCCTCAAGCGGTCGCAAAATGACACGGTAGACTATACAATACTATACAAATTCGACAAAACTAGAAAAAAAAACAATACGATACTATACTAAATTTACCACACGAATACACGTCTGTTCCTAAGCTCGGCTACACCGTGAGTGACATTACGAATTTCAAAAATCGGGAACCTTCCAAAGAGGCGCGCTGTAATACATCCCTTAGGCTAATCTGATTGGCGGACACCGGCTTCGCCAGAGCGGTCGCGATCTTCGATTGGTTTCTTCGATCCCGATAGAGTAGATCCTAGCATCTTTCGTTTTTGAGATGGCTGTAGTGATATTTTCAGGAGCCGGGAACCCCAACCACCTCTGCTCCCTCGATGGACGGCTCCAGGCCGTTACTGCAACTTCCTTATGCCCTCTGGATCGGAGAGACGGTCGCTGAATGTCCCACGTAGCTGGCATCTTAGGGTGTGTGCGCCGGTCTGGCTGTCGCGTCGCCTTGCCAGCGCGCTACGCCAGGCTCGTAGTTGGCACTCTCGGGGCCCGTAGTATTCAAATTTTGACCAAGATCCTTTCGGATCCGCTTGAAAAATATAAAATACAAAAAAACGTTCCCACGAGGGAAATAAGTACAAATTTAACAAATAATATACAGTCCAACGCAATGAAATCCCTTCCCCACGCATGGGGCCCCACGATGTAACCGGAAATCGCAGAATGTTACGTTCTGTGGCGTGTTTGTCGAAATGCCACGTCACAATATACATATATATATGTGTGTGTATACAGGGTTATTCAGCAGAAACGCACCACCTGAAATTAGCTCATTCATTTGATTTTTATAGTAGACCTATGTTCAGGTGGTGCGCTTCAACTGAATAACTCTATATGTAGATACCATAGGATTCCTCGGAGGAAGAGAGGGGAGGGGGGGGGGAGATAGAGAGAGAAAGAGCTAGAGCGAGAAGGAAAGAGAGATATAAAAGTTTGCTAGGTGATTCAATAAGGAATAGCCAAATTAGGAAATACGTATATGAAAGCTTCTTAAAAAGAGTTAAAGTAGATTATATTGAAGAACGAAGTATTTATCAAAGAAACGATAATTTTAAATGGTACAGACTCTTATGCAGGGCATTGCACTTATGTTACAAGGGGATGAAATCTATGGGAAAGGTCGAAGGGGTTGGCTCGAGCGTGGAGATAATGCCCTACGCTACTGAACTCTCCGACGTATAATTGACAGCCGGCAAACCAACCGAGCGAGACATCTGGCTGAACAAAAGACGGAGTTGCGAACATTGGGAATTATATGCGTGCTTCAGGGTTTTGAGGGATATGGGAGAGGTGCGCGTCAAATGCAAATTATTTTGACTAATTTCGCGGAAAACTCGAGGGTCCGTCTCTCTCTTACCGTCGTACGTTAAAGCGAAGCGAATTAGAGGGTGTACAAGTCTATCGAGTAGAAGGGTGAGATAAGTACATTTACTCAACCCGAGAGGGTGAATCTTCTAGCTTTGTTTTCAAAATACGTAATATACCCCAAGGGTTGATTTCCAAGGAATATCACTTATAGATATGTTTCATATTTGGTCATCCAGAAGAGTTTGCTATCATCCCTTCCCTTATCAATCTCACGACAGCCCTCAAGTATCCAGGGCGTCGATAAGGGCTCATTGAGGAATCCATAAAAATAAGAAAAGGGTTGACTATAAGGGACGTTACTTAGCGAGAGCGATGGGGGTTGATGGCATTTCGTGCGGCTAATGTCAGCGGGCCTACGCCTCTGGCTCCTATGGCATTTCCCTGACCTTTCCAAGCCCTCATGCTTTCATCGAATTAACATCAATCCGACTAGGTATAATATTCTTTCTGAATTAATTACGTGGGGCGTTGGCCCCGGTAGCTGTAGGATCGATTCGCAGCAATGCAATTGTCATCGATACCAAGACCAGGGACGATTCAGCGATTCGATATTTTGCTCTGGGACGCATTAAAGAAAAGTGTAAAGTGTGGAGAAAAAAATGGGAACGTTGATAAAAATCACGACAGGTTTACCCGCTCGCACTCATTCTTTCCCTCTCGCTCCCACCCACGCGGTTGATACTACCGAGCAACCCTCTCGGGCCTACAGAGGCAAGCCATTGGTTAGGGGTCAAAGTGGTTGACCGTAGGCAAAGCCGGAAACGGATGTGGCGGTTGGGTCACGCGATCTCCCACGAGTCAAGCATAAAACACCTGAGTTGTTTAATCATACGCTCTCAGGGTGAGCCTTCGCGAACGAAGCTTACCCCCGTAACACTCGTAAGGGTAAACCACCCAGATTTATTCGATGATAATACACCACAGTGCCCTCTTACACTTATACCTAGACACCCTTAGTTTATCTATTAACAGGCATTCCGCATTACGCGTCTACATTGTTGGATTTAGTTACTGGAAACCATCCTTAGGTATTAAGCTCTCGTTTGGTCACACGGAAAAGTTCTTATAGTGATAACGATAGCGGCGATATAACTTAGTGCAGCTAGTAAAAACCATACTCGTGGATTGAGTAATACGAAATTGGGGTGGTGCAATGTTTATAATGATTCTTAAATAATTTTTGTAATTTAAATTCAGCGAGGAACATGTGTAGGCTAGAGCATAGAGCACCTACGGTTTGTTGGCTTATCACCTTCTCAGTGGGGATGCTGAAAGTCCCTTCGTTCACGCGCAAGCACACTGGTCCACTTTTCCTCCTGCTTTACTTTTGTCTCAATTTCACATCGGAAATACATTGATCGTGTTTAAAATGTGCTTTGGTAACAGAAGTTAGAGCGGCTTAATTGTCGATACTCTAGGATAGGCGCTTATCAAATTATCAGATATGCCCTTATTATCAGGTACCAAATATATCTGATAGCAGTGGTAGGTAGATATCCTTAAAAGTTGAGAGAACTACCAATACCCTAATTGACGGTTTACGTTCCTCCTCACGATAAAGTACCAGAACGCCATAATTCTCTAGGGTCTGTTAAAGGAGGTAGCTCAACGGATATGAATTCCAGCGAAGTAGAATAAGACCAAGACCCGCGAGCGAAGTAAGTTGGGAGTAAAATTCACGTAAGAGTCTCTGAGTCGACATTAGCAAGGGTGGTAGTGGTGGTGGTTAGCACAATGCAAAGTCAACTTCGCACTAGGTATTCACACCCAACCCCCTTGGCTCTCGTCTCGGGTAGGTGGGCGGCCATTTTGTTTCCGGTGTCCCGGGGCCACTTCCGGTCAGCGTCACGCAGTCCCGAGTCGCAGAGTGGACGGAGCTGCCGGAGTAGCTACCTCTTGAGATCTCCTTACACGATTATATTCAAATTAAATGCAGACTCTAACCGGTAATATACTGCCGCCAATTTAGCTACAACCCCCTGCGGTCCGTGGAAAGGGATACAGCCTGTTCTGGATGTGGGGCTGGTTTACCTTACTTGGATCACAACTGTGTGAAATTCTTCCGGGGGAATTGTTACGTTTTATCTGGCAAGACACGAGACTCCCTACTCAAGTTCTCGACGCCATTAATTTATCCTTTTACACCCTCATTTCTACCCTTCATCCCTTAACGCTCTGAATAACGCGCCCGATGATAATGATTTTAATAACGTGATTTACTGCTAGTAATCACAAGTTAATTCATCTCCATATTCCAGGATAAAGGTGTTGATGCCGCAAAGGGGTATCGCGTTCTTTCGTATATCGGCGAAATGGTAGTGCGCCCAAATATTCGTATTTTGCACGTTTTCGAAGCTTTGGTTTGATTTCCAATTTTAATGCAAAACGAGGCGTTAATGCAAGGCTGACGCCAAAGTCCTCGTTGCATCAACAGGATGCAGCGGCTTTGTGTCACCGGATAACCTAGAATCGCGTTGCCTGGCTCTCTGGTAGCGATACACCTTTTCCTCCCTTCGTTCGTCCCTGTTGGTTGCTGAACCTTCGTATACCATAGCTGCATACTACCCCATAGCATACTAGACTGTTAGCAATATCAAATCCCTTTCCAGCATCCCTATCGACGTTTTAATCATTCCCTCTGTTTCATACGATACTGCCCTTCATACGAGCTCCTCGTCGATTATAAATTAATACCATTGAATATCGTATTGCATTGGTGAATTAATTTCTCTTTTTTTCATCGTTCTTTAGCTTCGTCTTCCCTATGGCTTATAGGACAAAAACACGTAGGACAATTCAACCAGCACTGAGTCGAACGAGTTAATAATATCTGTAATGTACTTTGAAAGGGAGTCAATATTCAGAGCTGGATCTTCATACTTTTGATGCTGACAATACTGCAATGCACGATTTGCCCTAATAAAACTGTGATCGCTGGATAAAACAGTGCAGTGCATGCTGGTAATTAGCGGTATACATAAATCATTGGGAACGGTGCACGTTAAATGCATACACACACGCCAGCACGTAGCCCATTACCAGCCCTCACAAGTCAGGCAAACGAGTATCATATGTAGCGCAAACGTAACCACAAACTGCCACAGGACGAGTTCTTCTACGTGCCACCCTGATAGGCAGGCAGATAGGAAGGTCCTCAGCTTCGATTTTTCGACAGCTCTGGCGCAGAGAGTAGAGGAAGTGTAGAGAAAGTGTTCGTACCAACCAGAAGCTCCCAAGGGTAGAAAACAAAATGTGCGTAAGACAGACAAAGGACCTTGGTAGAAAAACAACCAGGAGGAAACAACCCTTAACGTCGGAATTAATTCATAGCCGACGTCCTAGCTAAGCTCTTGGGTTTTTGAAGGGCCGTCACGCAAAGTGATAGTTTAATCTCCAGTTTAAAGCCGGGCTAGAGAATAGGCACGCTTAAGCCACGCCATATTTGACAGAGGGAGGGTTTACTGCTGCTTTATAATAGCTCCTACCATTATGAATTATATCTTCTATTGTTTTCTCTTTCGGTTTAACGTTCTGACAGTGACGAATTTGCCGAGTAGAAGAGAGTGGGAGAAAATGAAACACTTGTTATAGGTCGCCGGTAGATTAGTGGCGATACGTGCTCCAAGGACTGGCAAATGACGTATATGATATAACCATGCCGAATAATCGAGAATAATCGTGGATAATAATTGGCAATAATCATGGGTCGTGTGCGTAGTAGATATTTTCTATTAGAGAGTATCGTGCAAAAATGACCGTTCATATGAAACGCGCGCGACAGAATAATTAGCGAAACATCAAATTCCGTTAAACACTCGAAATTAATCGAGCAAATACAAAATTAGCTGAGCGTTACTCGTATAAACGTGTGGTCGGTACCGAATTTCTGAGTGGTGGTTTCGAAAGGGTAGAAGGGAGCGCGATATAAAATCATGCTAATATTCGCGCCGCGGCCAAATATCGTTAGAAACTAATACGATTGTCCTGCTGACGTGCGTCGTGTCACTTGAATCGAGTGTTTATAAAAAAAACGGAACGCGTGCAATTTACAGCCAGAATAGCAAATCTAAATTAGCCTACAAACAATTATTGACGTCCAGTAAAATTCCTTCTGCAATATCCATAATGGAAACACGTGAAGATTTCAGTTGTATGCCTGACTGTATATTATATTAGGACCTTGTGAGTTCTGCAATCAAAAGAGAATAAAAAAGTTAAAAATTAATACCAGTTTACCACGTACCCCTATTAAAATTGTGTCCTCTGCATATGTTTGTATCAGGATAAACAGCACGTAGAATTTTTTGACAAAAATCCCTGACGCGCCCCACTGCTCGCTCTTTCATTCGTTCAAACGTTCACCAGTTCGCCCGTCCGGGCGTACATTTAAAGAGCGTCACGACGTACAGCGTCCGTTCTGTTTACATGTTTTATTTTACCCTGGTGCCTGCATGTCGCAGCATAAACGTGGCCAATTATAAAACTGGGTTTGTTTCGGACCAATCGTGTTTACCCTTGATTCGCAAAGCAATAGGGTGAATGCAAGAAGGGTTATCGAATATTTAATGTATGAAAATATTAATACAGGCAAATTATATTTTCTATATACCTACAGAAAGAATACATGAACTGTATGATATTTATATATTACTGTACAGCAAGTCTATACAGTATCGTAACATAATGCGCTGAATTCGAAGTACACTGCTGTAGGGTGTCCACTTGCAGATATTGGCAAATATCGTTAGGGGATGAAACACTAGGCGTTAGGTTTGCAGTGTACCAATCCGACAGTATCATAATTTTCTGAAGAAATTTCGTGTTTCGAATCACGAGCATAACCAGTGATTAGCAAGTTTACCTTTGACCCTTCCAGGGCAATCGGCACGCGCCGTGTATGTGATGTATATAAGAGATTCATTATACAAACACGATATATCGTACGTTGATAAAACACTCATTATTATGAATAATTGCCAGAGGGTTGGTGTAGGACAAATCGTGCGTTAATTTTTACCGATAAACAATAGCGAGGAAATGCGGATGGCGATCGAGTGAACGAATGGAAAATAGGGACGTGCGTGCATATAAATAATCGGATAGCTCGTGTATCGTATGAGTGAGAGAATACGTAATACAGGAAAGGGTGGTAACGCTGGTGGTGGTTAGCCTCAGTGTAAATAGCGTCGAATAATAATTTTCAATGATTATTAGCGATAATAAAATTTCAATTTATTGGCTACGGTTTATTCTGCTTCTAAATTTATAATCAGTCCTCTCTGTGCTATGTCACGACTACCCATATATCCAACCAAGCAAATATCGCTTTTAAAATAAAAAAAAAAATAATAATTCTGATATTCTACCAGCCATACGATAATAACAGATACATATCATACGTGCCAACAAAAGTATGGTATATCGATGTGAGAAATAAAATGAATTTATCACTCCAATAATTGAAAAATTGAAATGTAATTATTTTTAAAAAATTCATATTTCCACTAACATACCAAACGCAATAAGTTGATGAGAAGTCATATATAAAGGCAATCCCCATCAACGCACCACTTGGTTTCATCCGCAACGATTCAGCGTCTTCCAGGCAACACAAACAATTTGGGAATCTGGTTCAGACAGTTCACGGTACAACGGCGAACAATCTGAGTCCTCCGTGACACATTGGCTTCTGAGTTATATAATATCTGTGGCAGACACCCGGTTTCTAGTCTGCTAACGGAGCCAGACGGGCAGATATAATATCTCTTGTCACGTCTGACGTCACTTCGGAACCCACTCTATTCATAGTTACTATAATACTCGGCTTCGCTGCACCCGTTATAGTTTCCCTGGAAGCAAACAGTGCATTCAGTCGTTGCCCTCGTTCCAACCTAAAACCCTCCAGCAATCTTAGCACCTACCTTTAGTGTACTCCGATACGAGGAAACCTCTGCAGTTACATCTAGGGGATATTTTTGCTCTTGAACATTTTCAAAATGTTCCTAGTCCATTTAATACACTTGCCCGCGGAAGCCTGGCAAAGCTTCTAGGTAAAGTTTAATAAAGTAGCAGGAGCGTGCTTGCCGTTGGGAAGTCCCTCCCAGGAAGGAACCGTCCAGTGCATCAATTTCAAGTTTCCCGGCTACTCGACTATTCTTAGCCACCACATTTTCTTCCACTTAACTTTCTGCCGATAACGTAGACATGGGGTGGCTCACTTTAGCATCCCCTTTCTCTCTCCTCGATGTAACCCCCTCTGACTTTTTCCCTGGCTACGAACGCATGCAAGTAAACTTGTTCTTTAGTTCGTTAGGTTAGGTTCCAGTCAGACAGGGGTGGCTTTACCATGGAGTTATGAGACTCGAGGTGAAAAGATAACCCTTGAGCATTACTCACGGAAAAGGCAAGATATCGGCCTTGAGATCCTTCTAAAATCGAGAGCTCAGAAATACGTTTATCTGACTCTTATTCGTAAATAAAGATGCGTAATGCATGGCTGGCAGGTGGGTCTCGGCAAATGCAAGAAAAAAAAAACATATGATTAATTGATAAATGACTATTGAATATATACATATATATATGCGTATACAAACGTTGCGTACTCCTCTTGCACGCAAGGCTAGAATCTAGTTACCAATATGATAAGGTTCGAGAGTGGGCAAATTTTGCAAGGATCATCGAAGGGTCCTGGGGATGCCCAAGGGCTATTCTTGATGTTCTTCTCCTTGGCATAGGGCTCGAACTCCCAAGGGTGAAATGGCTCATTCCAAGGCACTTATCCGCCGCACGCCGTAGATAACCATAGATTAATGGGCTAGTGAGTCTCCAGCGGAAGCAGAGAACGTCAGAGTGAGAGATCCATGAGTGAGAGTATAGAGAGAATGAGAACGGGGAGGTTATATCAAGAAGGAATCCTAAGGCGTCCTATACTGATATATCGTTTATTGAGAAATATGGGAGAACCTTTTATTGCAGCTCTCTTAGCTCTCTCGAGAAAGACTACTGTCCCTCCGCCATCTGCACAGTTTTTCGCGGTATAAGCCTTTTCCGGTCTCTGGAAAAAACAACCCTTGACTAATAACCCAAATGGGCGATCGATATATATTGTCTATTGATTCACACTAACAAATCTTGCCCTGAAGGAAGGACCGGATGTTCCCTATACTATACATATGTCTATAAGCAAGTGATGTCTTGTCTCGGTGGAAACTATCTAAGGTGTCCCTCAAGTTCCTGAGACTTTGGTTAACGTAAGCCAACCCTTGGAAAGGATTAGGGCAGCTAAGCTCGGAGGTGGCAGGATATTCAGTTATCAAGTACATCCGGTCAGACTAGACACCGCCGGAAGTCAAACAAGCTGCCGTACCCAAGATAAGGCTGCCAACTGGAGAACGAACAGAGTGTCAAGGGGCAGGCTTAAATTTGAGTTAAAGCTTCGTCTAATGAAAGTACAATACTAGGACAACATATAGTATTTACTTGTTCAGTTGGATCACTTGCATTCTCTCTCGTTCTGATTTAAGCATCTCCTCGTCGGTGTCGTGAATTATATTTCACCGAAGGTATAACCATAGAGGCACGGGTCGTAGGTCAAAGTTCTCTTGATACGGCTATAGGAGTTTACTACAAGATTTGGTAATTAGACTGTGGCCCATGGAACTTTGAATTATACGTGGCGAGGAGCAAGTCCTTAGGAGGATTCGCAGAATCCTTATGGGGCCCATTCAAAGATCAGCCTTGTGTATTCGCTCGAAAATTCCTTAATTAGGTATTCCGTGTAACACTGGTACAGTAATAGACGAATGTGGTACCTTAAAAAAATGACTAAAGATATATTTAATCCATTTTGACATTATCAAGCTCCTGTTATCCATACCGCTTGAATGTTAGGGATATGTCAAGTATTAGCCTCGAAGCTATAGGGATCTTATCAAACCTCTATAAAATCCTCATGTAACGAGACGCCGCTTATTTCAAGCTCACGCGTTAAGTTATATTGATGAACCTCTTTAATTGCCAACTTAGTCCCAGGCTTTGCACTCATAACCCTTTAGCGAAGATAACGCCAAGAGATAATGGATATACGTACTACCCTCTGGATACCAGCACCCTTCTACGTACCAGCATTCAAGCCTTCCACGACCTTACAAAAAAAATATTCTAATGACATCCTGATAAAAGTATCTATATTTCCTTGAATATTACATAAAAACGAGTACAGGCGTAAACTCAGCGTATGAGGAAAGCTCCTGACAATGCCCGCCGGCCCTGACAGTATTCTCTGACAGAAGCAAAAGCAGAGGCAACTTCCCGTATATCCAAGCATCGTCCCGGGAGTTTCTACGGAAGTTTGGCTTCGCGAGGAAGGCCGGCTAATGATGGCAACTTAAGTACTAAGTCATACTTAATCCTCCCTTAGGCCCCGCTCACACCGAACTAACTTGCCGGCCCTCGACGGACTAACATTCACTAGTGCCGCCATCGGCGAGTCACCCCTTTCATGTTCCCCCTCCACCAAGTATGCCTCTAGTAGGGTAGTACATATATACATATAGTTTCTTCGGCCTAAGCGGCAAGCTAGGATTATACAGAGTGGCAGCTTATCGTTAGCTCTTCTAGGTCCCGGCTAGCATAACGACTATGAAATTGGCAGACTGACGTATATATAATCTTGCCAATGTATAGATAAGCCAAGAAAGTTAAGTCGAATATATTTTTTCTAAAGATGAAACATAAGACGTGAATATTATCCCGAGGGCTAGTGAACTCCTGTTATATCAGGACTGTCTCGAACTGCGATCACTTGAACTTCGGAACTGATAAGTGTCTGCTCCGGGCGACCGTAGATTTATTGCCAGCTCGTCTTTCGAACCCCTGGCAAAAGCGCCGTCGAAACCTTCTACCTACGACTTCCATTTTATTGCCGGAAATAATCTTTGATATGATTGCGACTCATTTTACCAGCTCTTTCTTCCACTCATACACAGTCATACCATCTTTCCGGAGCTTCCTTCATGTTTCATCCCCATTTTCCCTTTACTTTATACACTTCAGCCTCTTCTCGGTCTGCACTTCTATCGATCTATCTCCTTGAGCCACCGACGCCATGACGTTAACGACGCCTCGCGGACGCCTCTAGTTCCCTACCGTACAGCCTCTTAATGCAGAAATATTGCATTTTCATCCGCAGACATTCAACCCTTCCCAGAACGTAATCTACTCATTGCGAGAACCTCCTGGACCACTGTCACTTTATGCTTAATCTATATCATTAATAAAGCTTACTGTTGCTCCACGATGAACCTTAAGACTTGTGATATTAATAGAACAGACAGGATTAATATCAGTAGGAGGATTCTGCCATTAAAAATTGAAATCCAAAACTGTGCCCTGCTCGCAGATCCAATTAATTCGTATCACGAATGCACGACAGTCAAAAGGCTGTACGATTGTTTATAGAAGAGGAGGAACGAAGTGGAGATGTCTATGAATCGATAGCCAATCGTTCCACATGAGAAGACAAGGCAAACGCTTCGTATAATATTCAGTGGCGTTCAGTTCAGACGCAATTCGGGAATGACATTTAGATAGTGATGTCAAGCGTCTGTGGGGTAAATCTGTCCCCGTTTGCGTGGTCGATGGTAGGACGTGGCAGCCGCGGGATGAGTAACGTGCTTCTCTGTTTCTCTCGCTCCTCTCCGCGCCGACTCTCTTTCACTGACTCATACTCCCCTCGGCATCCCTCTTGTCCCAGCATCAAGAGTGAGTTCATTCCTGATCGAATTAGCGCGGCACGGTTCCCTGATACCCTGACAGTCTGAATTAATTAACAGGAGAACGCTTGGTAACCAGCCATTACCGAAGCAAAGGCCGGCTTCGCTTCGAAATTTGAGTAGAATCAAAATCCCAGTAAACCTCATTATTGGCATGAACTTTCGATTGTGTGAACTAACGCTGGTGTATATGCAGCAACAGTGGTAAGCGTCGTCTGGTACAACCTGGAATCAAATAACGTTGTAGTTTTTCATGCGACATTTTCATAATTTTAATAATAAAGGTAAAATACCGTCAGCCGCTTTCCCTGTCAGCTTCAATTTCCCTGAAGATCCGCGGCATCTCTCCTGTTCGTAAATAACGAAACGCTATTCCAAGACACGACGGCGTCTATTCCAAGAAGACGCCAGAGGTCTATGCCGAGACGACGTCTTGACTCCATTAACTTCACACTTAGCAGCACCTTAGCCGCCAGCAGCATCCCTGTTCTCATCCAGGAGCCAAGTCAGCCAGCCAGTCAGTAAGGGGTGGTTAGTACCAACCCTCTCGAGCCTGCGCAACCCCTTGCCTCACCACCTTCATCCTGTAGGAAGATCTGATTAGGGGTTCGACTCTCTGCTAAACGCGTTAGACTCGGCGACGGGGAAGACTCCGTCGTGCCTCTTGTCTCTACGTGGCGTGATGCAAATTGAGTAAGAGCACCAGCCAAGTACCAAGGCTGGATCCGAGAATTTGCGATCAGACCAAAGTTTATTCGAGTACCAACCTTAGAGAGGGAGGTTAAAGTGTTGCCGTTTGGGGTTTCTCATATTTGCCAAAGAATCCCTAGAGTCCTGAAGTTGTTGCAGTGTACTCTTAGATTATGCTTCTCGAGCCTCTACGGCTATGAACGCACTCGACTGTATCCATTGTGTATTGTTTTGAGCCAGACTCCAAGTCTGACTCTCTCTGGCTGCATCCCCTTACAATCCTTATACTTCAGCAAGGGACTCCGCTTCCTAACCATGGCTGAATTCACTAATGTTCGAAACGTTTAGCAGCGCGTAGGCAATGCCTATTCCACTACGTTATCGTGAAGCGCGACACGTATCTTAGCGCGAAATCATAACACCATTATACAACGGCGAACCCTCTAATGCTTCTTTTTATGACCACCGATATTCAACGGCGCTGCCGTCGATCGATTTGACTTTATGCGGAGCACTTATCGTACCCCGTTACGAGCTAACATTGCTTTTTATAGGACGGGGGGAGAAAGGAGAGACTGATCTTCGACTGTTCCGATCTCTGAAAACGAGAGAATTAACGAAAAGAAAAAAGAAAGGAAGAAATGATATGAACCTAAAAAATATGAAACGAGCTACAACAGAGGGCGAATCCATTTCATACTCTACTATCGCAGGACGTCGAAGAATTTTTCTCCCGCAAGATTTGCTGCTCTTTCTGTATTTTTTTTTTTGTAAATCGTCAATGTTTAGTATACCCAGCAGGTGCCGAAGTGGCGAAAAAATCACGTCTGCATTTACATAAGCGTCGGTATAAAGCACTCGACAGAAATCCCAGCATAAACCCAAACAGGATCTCCGCACGGAATAGTGCGTCAGTTGAATACGCAATTGGTCTCGCAGTACCTAGATACTTCTGGTACTCGCGTTTCGAATACTTTTATTGCATCAAAATATACACGGCAAAAGCCCATAGTACTTTATACGCATGCATGGCCAGATTTCGTTATCTATTACTTTGTTCCTCCGCTATATCACGGATACATCATTTTTCCATATGGTAGGCAATAAGCGATACGACCTGACTTAAGCCCTTCCTTTTTTCCGTCTAAGGGAGGTTTTAAAGTCATTTCTGAGACAAATCGTTCGGACACGCCTATAGCATGATGCAAGCGATGGGGTGTTACAATGGTACTTTACGCTGTCCTACGGTGAACGGGAGCTACGAGACTCGACAGGAATTTCAAATGTTGACGAAACGATTTTTGAGTCACCTCAATCTTCGTGGATTCCGAATCGCTCGCGGGAGTCACCCTTGTTGGGCTCTTTGTCTCAAAAGATCCCCATGTGGCTGCTACAGTCGACCTGCGTGAAGCTAGGAGAGGAAGAGAAAAAAAATCGACTTTTAAACCGGCAATAAAAAGGGAATGTGAAATCTTTGATTTTAAAGGCTCGCAAGGGAGAACGACAGTTGGCCGATGCATATAACCCCCTGGCCCCCTAGCTGACATTTTATGTACTACATCCACAGGGATCTATGTAGTGTATTCGCAAAATATTGCAATCCAAGCACGTACCGTAACCTCGCAACGCTTGAAACTTCTTTCATCGCGTATACAGGCTTCTCGATGAAAGAGAGAATAGAAGAAAGAGTAAAAAAATAAGAAATGGAAACTGGAAGGCAAACGACAAGCAATAACTGTGGACGAGAACAAATGGAAAGGAGTCCGTAATATTAGGTCCTGAGCTGGTAGCAGGGCGAGAAGGCCAGGGGGGGGGGGGTAATAGAAAACAAAAGAAACGCAAAAGATTGCAGATGCTAAATTTCAAGCAGTGCGAAGTCTTCGCGAAATGCTTTACGAAAGCTGGAAAAGGGACCCTCTAAAGAGCGGATGCCATTATCCTTACGATAAACTCAGTCCGAAACATCGTGCCCGGTTTATTTCCCGCGAATCGAGCGTAGAATTAGCATTTAAAGGACCTCGAAGATTTTCAGCTGGAAACCGAGTGGGAGTCGCCTGGTTTACTTGTTTTTATTTTCTCGCAATTTCCTCGACGAGCTACAGAACGGAAAGCGGTCTTAAAGGAATTAGCACGCTTTACTGCCTCGCTATCTTGTGTAATTCGCAAGTCCAGAGTTTTCCTGACTGTCTCGAAAATACTGGTACTTTTAAAAAGTACCCTTTACTTGTAGCATTCATCTTCCAAGTTTATCTGCACTTCCTGCTTTTCAATTCCCATATGAATTGCCTCCTTCGTCATTTTACCGTGCATCATATCATGTTTTTGTGTCCGCAGGTTTTGCGTAGGGGACAGATTCTATTTATGCGAAAATAAGATACTGTGCGAATACGACTACGAGGAGAGGCTCGTCTTTGCCAATATGGCTTTGCATCCACCCCCCTCAGCTACCCTGGCGCATATTAAGAGACAAGTGACACATCTTCAATCACCGGTAAGTCCATACATAGTATATTTCATTAATATATTATTAGCCTTGTTACGAAAAATAACTTTAACCATTTCTGAATTTCAAACATTTCAATTTCAATTTCCCTTTGGCTCGACCTTCTCAAAATTTTTACTAAGACTCACCAAGGCTTCTTTATACCCCTCCCACCAACCCCTCTCGATAGTTTTCTCATACTTTTTTTGATACTTGAATCACTAACAGGAAAAGATACAATATAGAAATTGTTAGGAGACTTGTACCACTCTATAGAGATAATTAAGATATCGTGGATAATCTAATAGTGAAGAGTAGTGGTGGAAGCCGTAAGGATAGTTCTAGAACTGAAGACGTAACCCCTTAAGACGGGTTAAAGTGACGGGCCTGACCCTCTTGACAACAAAGGACTCCCTTCAGGCTTCAACTATGCTTTACAGCAGGCTGCCATCGTCTTATGAGTAGGATATCGCGTGTCCTTATTAATTAAGCTTGGCAGCTAAGCAGGGCTTCTAGAATGCCTGGAGGATCCTGGTCCTCTTCGATAAGGACAGTACGAGCAATAACTTGATATTCACGACTACCTCAAGAAACCAGAAGAATTTGTAGAAAAAAAATTAATTCCATCGAAAGGACCTCAAAAATGTATTAATCCATTATTGTTAAGACACCTTGGTATTATATCCTTTACTATCCTAAAGCAACATACTCCTATCGTTGGGCAGGATAACATAAACCCAGTATCCTGCTTTAATCTTGCTCTTGAACACCTTCGTCTTGGTTTCAATCAATTTAATCCAGGTCCTATCTCGAACCAAGATCCTTGGAGCAGTCTTAAGGACGCTTCGTCTCACGTAGAGTAACGTTTCTATCATAATATTAGCTATGTTCGCACCGAAATAGTTTTCGGGTTAAGGAGATTATGCAAGAAATTTCAAACTGACCTGCGGGGGTTGCAGTCTTCGAATATCTCAGAAAGTGTGCATGAAACCATCATAGGGAACATTCGTATCGTCATCGCTTCTAAGAGTGTCTCGAATGAATGGGCAACTCAATGGGGAAAATTTAAACCCTACTAAAGGGGTTAAATTCATATGAAACACCCGTTGAATTTTCTTCCGGAGAACCTGAAACGTCATATAAAAAATTACTATCACACATTTTCCACATGCTAGAACTTTAGGCTGTTTCATAGTTTTCCATAGGGTGTGGTAAACTAACGGAATGAGGGATGACGTCCGTGTATATATATGTATGCACTGGGGGTGAGCTAGTGGAACACGCTCGAATCATACGCATGCATAGAATAACGAGGTCCTGAGGCTGATCATATCGGACTCGGTAACGTGTACTACTTATAATATGCAAATGTTCACTCTGTCCCCTTATATACCCTCGTCCTCCTCGTTGCGATTGTACCCACCCACTCCCTCTAATTCAAGGGTTGCTAACCCTTGTGACTCTATTGCTACGCTACCTAGCTATGGGGTGACTCTGTATACTTTACTTTAATTAATATTAGTTACATTAAAGCTATCAAGGACGCTCTCGCGTATTCAAAAAAATGAGTCTGCACTGTCCTATACATATATTACCAGTTCCATAAGCGTCATCAGCGTCCCTGGTCCTCCACGAGAAGTCACCCCTAGAGTTAACCCAAGAACTTGCTCTTAAATATAGAGTCGGCTAATGCCAATAATCACCGTAGCATGCTAATACCAAGGAAGCATCCATCACCCTAAGCCAGATGGATCTCCCGAGACACTTTCACAAAACTCGGCAGCCTTCAGCTATCTTTTCAAGCTTCCACGCAATATTTCCTTTTGTTGGGCATCATCTTGAAAGCTCTACAAGGTCTTTCCGTTGATGAGCCTCTGCACCGGGTATGACGATTTACCAGGACGTCTAAATTCATTGGGTATTTATGTAGCTTCAGTGACGTCAGTCGCTGGGCTTCTGGAACAATTACAAAAATAAAAAAGGTTTCATAACAAAAGCAAAGTCTATTTCGTATCCACAGGGAGGAAAATGAAGTCGCTATTGTGAATCAGTGAGAAGTACCAAAGCAGTACGACTTTCGATTGTTGCCGATTCAAAGGCAGGGGGTTGGTTTTGAGACGACGAGAAAAGTTAAACGAGATTTAAAGTAAGGGGTAGGTTATCTGGTTACAGAATCGACGTTCTGACGTCCCGGCGTTAAGATTCTTAAAAAACCACCAAGAATCAGATGCTCCTAATACTATCCTTAGAGCTCGTCAGCGAGAGTCCATAGTTAACTATACAACCACCGGCAATAACACCCTCTCGGAATACTTCTTAAGCTTCTACGGAGGGTGATGTCGTAGCTGGGGCACCATCCCCCGTAGGAGGGGTAGTTTTTCTGATTGCCTGGGAACGGACAGCTGTCTCAATCTTTGAAGCGCAAGGTGGAAACTCCGCCGTCTAAGGCATTTCCTTCTCCTAAATAACGGCCGTTTGTTACAAATAACGAGAGTTGCTCAGACGATAAGTGTTCGCTAAGGGGGGTTACAGGTTACAGGGCGTTTCACAAGTAATAAATACGGAAAACAGAAAAAGAGTTTCAGGCTGTTAATATGCACAACATGCTTTCCTTCACTGTATAAAAACAACGTAGGTATTCTGAAAAATTAGATGAAACTTTTATTTCGCACTAATTTCCCTCGCGGGAGGCTAAACTAAGCGCCGGGAAGATGGTTGAATTTCAACGGCTGACGAGGGGCGTGAAGGGACAAGAACCGAAAGGATCGTGGCGACGGGGGTGCAGGCGGCCAAGAGTTCGAAACGATTATCTGAGTTTTAAAACAAACTCTCAAGTGTCTGCAAAGTCCTCCGTGCGAATCGAGGGTTTGGGGTAGCAGAGGGTTACTGGAATTCCTACGGGGAGGTGTGGAGACGGGACTCCCTAAGATAATATGCTAATTCCAGTACCGAGTTACATGGGAATTTAAGAGGATCAATGCATATATACACGGGCGAGGAGGCTTGTGGCTCGCTTGGCCATTTGAGCTTCAAGAATATCGAAATCTGTTGAGCTTTGATCAGCTATCAACGGTCTCTAATGATTTCAGTCATGATCAATCCACCAATCCATCAGCCGCTTCTATTCATCCAGTACGCTAGACAGTACCGTAAGCTACGTATAACGAACATATTATTAGATACGCTGCATGACTGAATTTCGTGTTAAGCCGCATAGCTCTTGGCGCGAATGCACGCCCTATAGCATCGGAGAATGCTTCGACCATGGGAAAGCCCAGCTTGCGAGCTTATGTGAGATTATGAGTTTAGTTGCGAAACAACTCGCCGCCCGGCATGTTCGCTCCTCACTTTTATAACGATTATTGCCCGTGCGTGGTACCTGCGTTTGTGTTTTGCGTTCTACCTGCCTTTCGCCCTTGCCCGACGTATGCCGCGGAAGACTCTGTGCAAGTTCAGAGCTTAATTGACGTCGGCAAAATTAAATGCAATTAGGATCTAGATTACTATGATCTGCGCAGCTCCCGTTCGATGAGCTTTTTTTGTGTATGATATTTTTGTAGGGAGGGATGAGGGATAATATCATTTGGAAATAAGTAAAGCGCGAGATATTTTCATTGAATGCATTTGACGTAGGGCGGTCGTAAATTGTCAAAAAACTATTTTATCCTTAATAGAGTATTCGGGGTTGTTTTGAGAAAATGCTTACTAAGTTAGGGAGGCTTTGGATTATTGTACATGCTAGATCGCAGCGGGGGTGAGATCATCCCCCGAGTTAATCTAGGAGGCTGCTTCGTGGAAACGAGCTCTTGGGGAATAATGACGTCTTGCCTAATTCTCTGCCGGCTGGGTGGGGTGGCAAGAGGACTGGCCGGAGAGGCATTGAGGGTTGAATGGTGGGAGCGTCGGGGGTGTTAATTTTTGCGCCGAAGAAAAGCCGCGCCAGCGGAAGAGAACACCTGGCCTGTTCCCAGCCGCAGGAGATCAACAGACAAATGACACGCGATTCCCAACCTTCTTCCCCTCCCTCCCAGGTACACCCTCTGAAACCCACTCACCCTTGGCTCACGGTTACAAACTACTTCCAGCATTCACCCCCGCCGACCGGGCGATTAATGTCTTACTTGCGCAAATCTCGCGAAAAATACCCCCCTAAGTTTTTCCAGCGCGTTCCTAAAGCTCGTTAACGATCCGAACCACCGATACTCAGTTAGTTTCTACGAGGGTGAAGATATCAAGGGCTGCGAATAGCGAAACGAGCCGCTATCAACCTGATATATTTTCAAAGGAACAATACCACCCAAAAAAGAAAATGGCGTATACTTATTCGAAGGATAATGAAAAAAAAAGAAGGGGATGAAAAAATGCACCAGCGGTTTCCGCTGGCTTCGCGCTTTACCCGAGTAATTAACTCGTAAATAATTACGATAAAAATGACAAAGAGTTGGGTAAGAAATGCTTTATCACAGTCCAACCCCTACTGTCAACTCACCCTTCTTATGCACCCTCTCGCTCTAACGCTCTAAGTCCTCCCGTCTAGCCCGTACAAGAATCCCTAAATCTCGACTGGGGGTAAACCCTTCCCCGTACGAATCGGCCAGGGGGGTAGGTACACCACCACCCCGACTACCCTAGTCGCCTTGACAGTACAGAACACCCCTTCTCTTTCTTCCGTTTCGCAAGGACCCAACGCTCTGCGTAATTAAGAAATCTCCAAGGAGGAAGTCAGCCACCACTGCCACCGTTACTACTGGCTCCTGTCGCTGCTGGCAGCCTCGCCCATTTCGCGGGCATTCCGACTAAATTAAGTCTATGACTTATTCACGTTTTATCTACAATTGCCAGAGGAGGAATTACCGGTGGGGATATACTGGGAGCTGTCGTAATCAAACACGCTCGCGCAAGACGGTTCTGCCTTCCAGCAATGGGTTCTGATGCTGCGTGCACGTGGAGCAGTACATCTTCTCCTGGTCTCGCAGTCGTTGGTCATTATCGGACGAAAATCCCTGTGTTTAAGGGTGCTGATGATAATTTTTGCAATCGCACTGGATAATGAAGAGCAGTTCGAGAAGGTCTGACAGTGATTATCACACGTAGCCACTTTGCCATGTTCCGTCTTTTCGTGTCCATCACGAATCGCACATACCCTTCAAAGAAAGATGGTTATACTTACACAGTTGCATATAGGGGATGAGTTAGGTACCTTTGAAGAGAATCCATATAGCCAAAGTCGTTCTGACTCAGTGGATTTCTCTCTGTTCGGTAGGAGGTAACCCTTGCGAATTATAAACCTGTATAATTTAACACCAGTGAGCCATGGGAAGCCAAGGCGCCACCCTGAGAATACAACCGGAAGAAGGGCGAAGAAGGGGAGGGGTCGGTGAGAGTAAGTTTGAAGTTTTCAACAGTTTCCACAGTTCCTGCATCCTTCTATCGTTTAGTGGGCGCTACTCGGCCCGGGGAACTCCTCTACATAAATATGGCTTCGAGAGGGGAAGAGGCTGCTGTACCTAAAGGAACGAAGAGGACGAGGGGGTGGGCTCCTTAAGTAACTTCGACTTGAGATACAAGTTCTCTAGGCTTTTGTTTTCGAGCTCTCGGTATGGGGATGCTATGGGATGCTGAGGGCTCGATGGAGGGTTAAAGGTAGCCAAGGAGCCGTAGGATTTTCAGTGTGAAATTCAGAAGGAACCAGCCAAGTATTCTCGCTAAAATGAATTCGTTAGTAGAAGCACCCCTAGAGCTGTAGTCGGTACCTATAGCGTCGAGGGTGGTGAATTCTGTGCAAGGGAAAGTTTCGGGCCCTCGCACTTACCCCGGACCATCTAGACTTTCGGGAATACTTTAAGCTCGTTATGGGGATGATTATTAAAATTAGATCAGCCCATTATATGGCTGATCTAGCCTAAATTTCGTGAAGATTTCTAAAAAAATTCTCTTTTCTCTGTTACAGACAGTTCCCGGTGGTGCTGCTCAAAGGCAAACCAACGGTGAGGCACCCCAGAACCACAATGGATATCCAGCACCCCCAACGTCTACTGCCCACAACGCACTCAACCCTATGAATAATTTAAACGGTATCAATGCACAGGCACCCTATGACACGAAATGACAGTCCAAGTAAACACAGTCGAAGGCCATGTGATCCTCGACAAGACGTCAATTCTATAATCTAGTCGATAATAAATGCAATTGACGACGTGAGAAATCATCGGAGGGAGGAACGATGATAGCATGGCCATTAAAATTTGTTAGATATTAATTAGATAGTATACGGAACTGGATATGTATATCTCATCTGGTGCTGATTTAGGTTAACCTGCAAACTCGTCCGCTTCTTCAGTCCCTGTCACGGTGCTTCCAATATCATTTCGAATTCCCCAATGAATTTTTTAAGTTTTTCAGGAATACATTCGACTTTCGAAATTCTTCCGTTTTTCAAAAGGATTATATCCCAGGGAGAGGAATTCTCCAGAGGCAGAGTTGGCTGCGACTGATAGGTTCGGCAAACGAGCACCCTTAAATCCCATAGATCGGATCCAGCGAGTAGTAGGTTGCAACGACCAGGGGGGTGGTAACAACCACTCTTAACAGTCCTAACCACCCCAGGGACTCGTACGTTAGGGGTGACTTAGCATTGTTTCAAGTTGGAATCTTCGCGAGGCCAGATTGATGTTTGTAACTTTTACGTAACCTTATTTGCGAGTCAGATAACGAGCCTGAGTTATGCGCAAACTTCAGGCTGGTTCTATCGGCGAACGTATCGGCCATCCTTTATTTTCCCCCATAAACAATTCCAACTTGCTAGCTCATATCAGTAAGAATCTATTGGTTATCGTTCTTTCAGTGCATACATATACGTACGACTGACGTCACTTTAATTTTTTTAATTACTATGGAAAGTAGCGAGGAAATGCTTCCACGATATATTTGTATCGTTCCACGAGTACACGTTAACGTTCCTAATTTAGGTGTATCTAACGAGGTACTATATCAATAAGTAATTAGAATCGAATAAATCAAGTGTATCCTACAAGTTATTATCGAATGTTTAATACGTTCTAGAATATAAACATATTAGATTCTGGATAAGTATTACAACTTTATTTATGATAACGCTGTCTATTATACAATGTTATCCAATAGAAGGAGTCTGTCATATGCTGGATTTCAATAGTTTATACCAACGTGAGTCGAGAGGGAGCGAAATGAATATGAGAGTGTACGAGTGTAAAAGTATGAAAATGAAAATAAAAAAAAATAACAGGTGTAATAACCAAATACGGATTGTACGGATGTACCGTAACGGTTTAGCTATATATGACGAAGTCTGTTTTTGTATTATAGCTTTATTATAGGTGAGAAATAACGAGTAATAAAATTATTATTTCAATGTTAATCCATGTTTCAAGTTGTATCTAATATTACTCTTTGAAATCTATCTTATCGGTTTCCATTTCGCAAAGAAGAAACATCCTTTTCGCACGTCGATTCGTATGTTTTAGGTATCGCATCCTTTACGCCTGCTCTCTAATATTTAAGAGGTATACGTGATTGGCCCGACAATTCCAACGTGCCTCAATAATTTACCAATCATACACGGTCCTTTGTGTTTTATACAGCGCGTTTCGAATAAATCGCATTGTGTATTCAGGAGGGCGAAATCCAACTCTATCGGAGTGTGAATACCTTGGCAACCCGGCTAACAGGGGGGGGGGGGGGGCATACGTGAAGAACGAGAGTGAGCGAGACGGAAATAATGGTAAGAGAGAAACTTAGTGTAGAATTGGGTGAGCCGAACAGAAAGGTGGTTACAAAAAAGTAAGACTGCCAAAAGGCGTGAATATTCGCACGAGCTGTCTTGAAAATTTCGTGCTGAACATTGCGAATTTATGTGGATAGTTCAGGAGCTCGTTATAGAGACACTTTTGCCAATAAGGGCCATTTTGCCGCGTTGCGAAGACTGTGCGGAATTAATCGGGCGAGAGGATCCCTTTTCAATTTGGCACTATGGGTGTGGGGTGTCACTAAGAAAATTCGCGAATTCACGATCCCAACGCCATGAGTACGAGCAGTTAGTGAAACGATGACGAACGGTAGAGCATTCAATGCAAATTGGCAACTTTTCCTGCTCGCCTCTCTCGGTATAATCATTGGCAATTAGAGCACGGGCCACCGATAAATGTTATTTATGACCGCGATTACCTTCGGCACACCTAACTGCCAAGGTAGCCCCCGTCCGCCATTTCTATACCAAACCCTCCTGTCGGCCGCATAATTGCCCGGCAATTATCCTTCGCTTACGCAAAACCTTCGAAATATCGTTTAATTTTACAAACTTCCAGCAGACATATCATCCGAAGACAAAGCATCAATCTTAACCAGTCTATCAATCGATAAGATATTTTCTTCGGTGACTCCAAATAAGATTTTATTTCTGTACTACCGTCGTGGTGCAGCATTTTCGTGAAGTCTCACTAACCAGGGATAATTATACTGTGCTCCGAGTCTTTTAAAATAATATTATAGAAAAATTTGCGACAATTTCATACAGCGAATTTGAATTAACGCGATGCCAGGTGATGACCGTATAGATATGACGTATACGAGTAGGAGCGCGAGGTCGGCCGCGGGTTTAAAACAACAATTAATTAAAAAAGTAAAAATTGTTTTCATAAAATTAATTTACGGAAATATGCGCTGACTGAAATAATATCCGGCCGGCTGATGTGTGTCCCCTGCACTCGGTCAAATAAAAAGGTATAAAAGCGGGTTGGCCAGAGACACAAGGGGTGAAACGGTGGAGGAGTGGGTATGACGAAGGCGAGAGGAGGAGTGCTTTCAAGCTTTCCCAGTTTTTTGGGTATGGCCGCACCGTACCGACTGTGCCAATCGACGAGCTTTCGGTGCTTCCCGGCACTTGGCTATACTCGGCAAAGTTTTCGCATTTTTTCATTTCCATAACTCTTATGAAAATATTCCTATTCCAGTGTTGTCGCTGCCCGAGGCGGCTTATTTTTTTCACGAGCCGAACCACCCCTTGCCACACCACCTCCTCGCTCTTTCAGCCCTCCGACCAACCAGGCGAAGTGTGATTTAAGCGCACGTAAAACGGCCGTTAAAGCAACAAAGCTTTTTAACGCCCGTCTTGATTACCTAACTCGGTTTATTAAAACGTCGCAATATTATTCTTCTACCGGATGCCAAGGAGTTCTTCCTGCAACGAAGCTCAGCAATCTTTCTGGATATTTTTCTCATCTCGTCGGGATCTACAAATAAAAATATTAAGGTCAAATATACATATATTACGTTCAGAAATACATATATCTACATGTTTTAACAATGCATCACCTGCAGCCCTGAAAAATCTTCGTTCTTTTTCATCCCTTTCAGTGCCGACGCCATTCATTGACAATCACTGTCAATTTATTTTCACACAATCACCACTAGTACTATCATCATCTCCGCCATCATCCCGTTAGCGAATAGTGATTACAGCCGAGACAGCGAATGACAGGTGAATACGACCGACTATCAATTTATTGTTTCGTTTCACCCGGTAGATTTGAAAATTGCCCAAGCAAATGAAACGACTCGCCGTGACAAAGGGGATAGCGCACAAAAGTCCGGGCTTTCGGATTCAGCGGCTATATCGGCTCCAATCTGCTTCGGGAGGGTTTATTGAAAATTCTAGGAGGTCAAAGTTCACAGGAGTGACACGTAAAGAGCGAGAGGCACAGGATCTGAAAGAATGAGAAAATAAATGGACAAAGTCTCGGAACAAGATACAAAGGAAGAGCAAAGTTTAATAATAATAATATTAACCCATTGAGGACCAGACACTTTATTACCAATCATCCCCAGCAACCTATATTTTGAGATAAATAGTATAAATACAAGATATCTCGTCATCAGCCTCCAACGATGGAATACGAAAGGCGAGATATCTCGTAATCCGTCTGTAATGTGTTGATAAGAGAATTCGTCTTGGACAGGATGCTCAGCTATTAATTAGAAAATACCTAAGAGGATGCTACTCTTCGTTGGCACGCTACTTTCACGTTATTACACAACTCCCTCAAAATTCTAAGGCTGCTGGGTACAAAGCCACTCAGTGCTTCGCAAGGGGTAGAAAAATAAGATCCCTGAAATTCCTTTCTCTCCTAACGTCCTTAAACGGGTTAAACTTAATCTCCAGCCAAGTTGAGCCAACTGCTAAGCTTTTTATTATGCTAAGTGACTGAGGAAGTAAGTTCTGTGCGAAAAGGTGTCTACCTTCGTTAATATCGAAAAGCACCCCACTTAAGAACCTTCTTCTTATTCTACTTACTCCTCTTATTCAACTTCTTCTTCTTCTTCTTTCTAAGTATTGCCTAATACCAAGATGAACTCCTATCCTCTTCGCCTGGTATCGCGTTACCTCGCATCCACAACTTTCTATCCCTCGTGTACCGTGATAATTATCACTGAGTGGACCCTACAGTGGAAACAGCATAACTTCAGGATGTTCCTTTGGAAAAAGGAGCCTGAGATTATTACAGAGGATCTGCGAGAGTTGTTGTCTTAATTTGACGTACGATAACGCTTGTCGTAAAGTGTAACGGCACCCGTGAGAAACTCCTAGAAAGTCTTAGCACGACGAGGGAACGTGGGGTGGCGAAAAGAAGGGTGACGGTATATTGAAAATGAAAAATAAATAAAATTAAAAAGTTCAAATCTCAAGAATAAAGTTTTATGTTTCTGAACGAGTGAGAGGGTGGTAGGTCACTGGCGTGGACAAGCTACTACAAGGAATAACAGCCACCCCTACCACCCCTCTACCGACACTGAAGCTTTTGAAAGGCGTCAATTAAAAAAGAGCCGCTCTCGGAATTTCCATGGAGCAACGTGAAGTCCGCGTTTAACACGCGCAAACCTTTCTTTCTGTAGTTTTGTCTAATACCAACCCCTTCGCCTGTTTATATACATATATATATATAAACGTATATTTATCGCTTTCGTTCGTCAATCTAATTTCATTCGCATAATCATAATATAATACGCTCACAACCTCCTCGGCTTCCGTTCATTTTACCTGAATCAGAACTTTTGGCTTTGCAACCCTTACAACTTTCGGAAACTTCTGGCCCAACGGATCCTGGAATTTGTAAAAACTTTGGAAATTCAGCAAAGGTAGCTGCACCCCCAGTATCTTATTATTGCTCCTAAATGGTGAGAAAGAGGGCAAAAAAGGAAAGTACCTACATATATTCGACATAAGAATACGAGCTTGGAAATATCGTAGGAAGTCAAAGCATGCCAACTATCTTTCATTTTGCTTTGAGTCCAGTAGCGCGAGTTATGAGGATGGTGTCCACATTGAATAGGGATGACGAGGAAGTGTTGTCAAAATCAACCTGGTTACTTTATTAAAAATGGCTGCACCCTTTACGGTATCGTGAATTTAACCGACAGCTTACAATATGAACTGCACTGTCGTAAATATTAACAATTTTTACTTACGAGTTATTGACCACTGGACAAAAATTTTCAACCCTTCAACCATTGGACAAGAATTTTCAATTTGAGACAGATATTTTCCAGGCGGAGAGATGCTGGCTGGACCGTCCGAGCCCATTTCTTTTCATGCTCTCCTTTGTCGCGAGATTTGAAATATTTCAATTTCTCTCGATTTTCAGAACTCGCAGAGGACGCGACCCTTGTTCGCGAGCGACGTCACGACGCGCAATCCTTGAGAGGACGAACTCTTGGACTTCTTCCTGGAAGGTAAAAGGGTGGGTAAAAGAATTTCGAAGATAATTTTCATGAAATTCCTTTGCACATCCCAACAGGAGCGATACACCCTTCCTCATAGGGGTGTAATAATTATCCCTCGAACGATCGTCCAGTTATTTAACGCAGTCATACTATGTATCTAAAGAATGTAGAATTTGAAAAAAAAAACAAGGATAAGAAATTGAGATTCAACCCTCGATGACGATGGATTTATTGACATTACCCTCTCTAGGGTTTCCGCGATGGTGCAGGAATTGGAAGCCATTGGAAAATCGGTAGTGAGCGAGAAAAGTCGTTACCTTCAGTCGCTGATATTTCCAGGGTATGTGACGCTGTGTATTACACGTGCACGAGTTCATACATATATATATTTTTTCTTTCTCCCGGCAGGTAATTCAATTTAGGGGGTAAACAATTTAACGAGTATGAGACGCAGGGAAGGCAAATTGCTTCGATAGAGAAAAGGGCGCCTGGATAAAATATTATTTGATATCCGAGTGGAAAGAAAAATAAAAATAAATAAATTTTTCTTCTTTCGCACACACGTGTATTAGATTTAACATGCGCACGTGCGTTTATAGAAACGCGAATTCGTTACTTGAACGACGTAAATAACGACCCCTAAACGATTTTACATTGGAAAGGTATAGAAAGATTCGAGAGGGATGATATTGAGGCATGATATAATGAGGGGGTGGGTGGCGGACTCGACGGGTGAAATTGGTATAATATACATGCATATATATATATATCTACATACATACGTATATTTAGCACTAAGTACGCGCAAATAAACACAGAGTAAAAGGCAGTTGAACGTTTCTGAAATCTTCTAACGAAATTCCCAAACAATTTGATAAAAGATTCGACAATACTGAGAATAAGTCCTCGAATGAATTGAGCAATCTTCGTGGCTTTTGTTTCATCGAACTGCCACTTGTAAATATAATTACAACTGCCTCACACCACCCTCCCACCCCTAATTTGATTCCGCGGTTGTTTTCGCCCGCCCACCGCACCGCCTAGCACAGCCTTCGCCCACGCATTGTCTCTTGTCTCTTCATTCAAATTACCCTCCCGCATACCTCATCCCACCCAAACCCTTTCCGCCACACGCTCTTCTCGTCTCCTCGCCACTCAACGCGACTCAGCGGCAACCGACCCCCCTTTACGCCCTTATTGTTGCGGTTTTATTGAATCCGCCTGTATTGTCTACGCTCGCCCGAGACAAACCGTTGTCAAAGAAAATTGCCGTACAACTTGCAGCATGTACCGTGCTTTAATGTCTTCTACCTTTTTTTGAGTATTTAACAGTAAAATGTACAATGCTTAATTTGCGTATTTTTAAAACGAAGCGTGAATTTGAAAAAAATGAAAAAGTCGTATTGGATACGAGAGAAATATGAGAAATACGAATACTTATATTTTCTTGTTTTTCTGGTTCTTCTTTCTTTGTATGCCGGGGTGATAAATAAATAAATAACAGTCTGGAAACCACCCCCTGCATATTTAACACTACGGAGACTCATAAGGATCGCGAATGCGAGGGTTGCCTTTTGTCATGAATTTCTTCTTTTTTTCTCTGGTTCCGAAAAATTGCCTGTGCCTGTTCCCTTTACTACAGAAACAGGACTACTGGGTTTATGATCTTCCTCCTGGGCTTCGGAAATATCGTTGTTATCATTTGTGAGAGTAGTATTTCAAAGTGACGAAATTTTCTGGAAAACAAAACTTTCAAAAAGTCAGACTTATAGTATAGACGATGATGATTTGCGGCTGTTGACTCGTAATGAAATTAAGAGTAATCGAGGGTAACAGGAAGGGATTCCCAGTGGGGGAGGATTCGTCGGGGGTCGTATGAATTTTCAGACTGGCGACCATTAATTATTCGAAATTAAATATCTTTCACGCGGTTTAATTAAAGTGTTTACAGTGTTGCGTCCCATTATCCGCGGGCGTCACGATATTTTATAATGCGGATTTATTAAATGCCGAGAATTCATTCATCAATCGGGTGATCATTCTTCTTTGCTTTCGCTCTGACAATATCACAGAGACAACAATTTCTAGCGGGCAGTCAGCCAACATAAATTACTTAAACAGTCGATGTAAAGCATATACCACCAACAGCAAGAATGTCCCAAGTAAAAATACCGGCTGATTTCGACCTGGGTCTATCGCTCTTTGAAAACGATTCAGGTATTACAAATATTTTTCAAATGAAAGAAGAAGCAAATAACATAGCGCAATACAAAGAACTCACCTTTATAACGATAACGACTATTATTAATTCCGAAATCAGGTAATGTAATTTAACAACTTGATATTCGCGTAATTAAAATTCCACCCCCTTGAATTCTCTCCTCACCCCCTCGTCAGACCACTCGGGAGCAAACGATTCTTGTTTGTTTTGCAAACAAAGGGGTTTTGCGCTGGGCAAAGGTACGCAGGGGACGTTACGGGGCTGAGTGAGAGTGTACGGGGAGCGACTGAGGGATAGAAAGGGGTAGGAAAGGGGACCAGAATTATTACATCTTTTGTTCGGTGGCTCAAACCGCCTCATTTGCGGAATTGCGGATCGCGATCCGACTGCGATTGCGGCCATTGAATAGGCCAGGCTTTGCCAAGGCTTTTGTTGGTTTTGACTAATTTCCGCTAGGTAATCTAGTTCAATTGGAATTACCACCGCGTAACACCCTCGGCCAACCTTCGAATTAACCCTCGTCTTACCGTGAAAGTGCTATAAGCATTTTTTCCGACCTTCCCGCAACCCCCTTGCGCATTCGTTTTTGGGTTCGCACCCATTTGTGCTTTGGATTCGGTTTAAAATACGTCCGGGAGGAAATATGAGAATGAGAATGTTTCTACTGGCAATTAAACGGAAGCAACCCTTAAATCTTCATCCCCATTTGACGCTAGGTTGCTAGCTTGCTAGATAGCTAACCAACCACGAGCCAACGAACCACGGTATGCCATGGATGGAATGAACGAACCCCTTCAGCGAATTTAATTCTTGTGGGTCCCATCGGTGACTTTATCGCAAGAAATTGCTACCACCGGAAATCAGACCGCCCTTTATTACAAGATCGTTACCGTAAGAACTTACTGCGGCATTGTTACGGCTAATGTCGGCGAACTTCCTTAACTTTCAGTTTTACGTTAGCCAGATTCGAATTAAGAATTGATGTCAATGAGTCTTCCTACTGCTTTCGCCGCCAGAAAACTCTTCCCCTTAATTGTATCTATGTTAACCATTTATTTTCATTGTTGTCGAAAGGAGTTCTTGCATGTTTCTATAAGGGTTTCCACCCTTAGAAACCACCCCTGGGAGTTCGTACTTTGGATGCTTACCACCTGCTTGCGATTCTCCTTATCTAAAAAAGACATTTCTTATACTAACAAATCTGTACTAGATACATATAGGTACATACATATTTTTGGTTCTTCTACTTGTCCTGATCTTAATAATTATATACTGTCCTATATCAGTGAATTATATTTATGACAGGATGATCTGATGACGCTCATATTTTATCTGTTCTGCAAAGTCAACACTTTCATCGGATATCCTAAAGATGTCAACAGTCCCTAATGAAGAAACAGGAGTCGACAACCATGTCGGGCGTTACTCATGTTAGCTAAAGTTCTAACTCCATAGTCTACTTTTTTTGCTACCCTTCTTTCATTCCACCCCAAGTAGAGGCAGCACTAGCGACAACACTGCCAACAGCACTAGCATCACCCTGAAGTAACTTCTCTTAGAAAACTAGAGAAGAGAGCAAAGGAAATAAAAGGGAGAATAAGATAGAGTTCTCGAGAGCACGGTGTGTAACTTCCACTAATAATGGAAGAACATTAATTTCATGCGATTGGGCCCAGCGGGCTACTGGTAAACCCGTGCCAAGTAAAAGCTCCTGCTCTCTTTCGGCGGGACCCTTCGAACGTTGTGGGGGTTGTTTTAACCCTTTACACCGTGTAATCGGAACGACTCGTTCTGTCGCCCTAGGGAGCAGTTAACTACGACTTGTATTCGTTGGAATAAAATGTCGAAAAGTTGAACGGACCCGTTGTAAAGTCTTTCCTGTATCTGATCAGAATGCACACATTGCCGCCAGGGAATTATTGTCCATTCTAAAAAAGAAATAAACGTTCATCCACATTAATTAAAATTCTAATCCCTAAGATTCCATGAGATCTGCTTCATTTCTCGACAACTTCTGTTAAAAGTTCAAGTGCGAGAAGCCAAGAAGCTCGCTTGATTGTCTCGAAGCATAAACGCTCAGTCCTAATGGCCCAACTCAAATATGTAAGACTAGCCTGCCCACCGGGTAGCGGGTAATAATAAACTAACACTTAAACACCCTTCAAGGCACAATGTAAAGTCGCACCCTTGGCGCTAACGATCTCACCTGCTACTTCAACAACATCCGTCACGACTACTGGAACACTTGGCAAGCGGCTGACCGGTTTACAGCTGCGACAGCAATACAGAACCGTCGAGGATTTTCTTGAGAGATCTGCAACATTCTCTGGCAGAGGATAACAAAATTGTTGGAATCTGTTATGAAGTATTATGAGTATTCTACTTGTAACGATTATAAATCTTTACTAGACTTTAGAAATAATATAGGCTAAGAGAAAAAAAGTGTACTGTATACATTTAAGCAGGAAATATTCTCAGCACCGTATTCCAACACGGTATCTTACGATTCGCATAGTAACGTGACAATACGAGCTGGAGGCATAAAAGCTAACAATGATGGAAATATTAGCTTTTAAAGCCGCACGGGGTGTCGTTAACCGCCGTGTGCTTTTCCGCTCGCGAGTTGAGAATTACCTACTTGCCGTTAGGGATTGCTTTTCTTCCCTAAGGTTGACGATCCTTATTTCTGCATAACCAGATTTTTTCAAGCTTATTCCTATAGGAGAGAACGTGTTTGTCCCTGTAGTCGATTCTTAATTTTGACTGGAAAGGATGCTTAGGATATAAGTAAAGATTATTTTACTGGCGTTATGTAATAAACAAAGGTTTAATAGATATATATTGAAATTTTATTTGCATTTTGAACTTATTGGGTAGTGCAACTCAGGAATATATTTAATTTTGTGAAATGTAAAAAAAAGTAATAAAAATAAAACTACGTTTTTAGTAAATTATTATTATGAATTTAAAACTTAATTTCTTTTGCTGAATCCATTGAATATATCAAAATATTGATATTGAAGCTTTCCATAGTATAAAATAAGCTAGGAAGCTTTTTTATGGTGGAGGGTAGAGAATAAGCCATAAAAAGAGAATAATATCTCACGTTCGCATGGACGGCAACCTTGCCTGTAAAGTTACATTAATTATTTTTTTTTCTCTCAATGGAATCGTATATTCTTGCGCTACTAAAAGTCCAAGTATTCGTTAACGTTAATCCCGCTGAAGGAGCAGGACACTCTCTATCCTGATTATTCACTTTTGCTTTGGTACACGTTATGTTGATTTCACGTACAAGCTACCAAGTCAATATAGACTTGGACTAAATAAGTAAATGATTCCCTCTGTGATTCTGTTTAGTAGCATTAGACAGGAAGCTGACAAATAGCACACGAAATATTCAACGTCTAATGAAATTGTACGTTTTTAAAGATACGCATCCACGACGCCATAAGAATTTCGCGATTATCGGTTCATTTTCATATTAAAAAATTAGTAGACGTATAATCACTTATACGCCCGATCAATGAATTAAACAGCCAAATAATTAACTTATGATCATTGAAACTGTAAAAACTACACAGATATTAACGCGGTACGACGTAACCGTTATGTTTCGTTCCTTTGAAAGTACTGGCTTCAGTCGTTGAACGAATTAACACTGTCGGAATACACAGACGCATTTGATTAGCAGTATCTACAACAAGCCCGTTGAATCAGAAAAATACAATAAGCTACCAATCAATACTATCAAATATTTTCTGCAGTGCAGACTTCATAAAGTTAAAACAAATATTGGAATTGACTCGCACGCATGACCAACGACTTCCGTGTACAGCTGCTATCAGTAAAGATGGCTGCGGTTGAGTAACAGCATTCTTAGTTGATAACGTCACTGCGAACAAGCTGCTTTATCATAGAAACAGTAGTTCGTAATAAGTTACCGACATTCATTATAGCGTGACTACTTCGTCGGTAAACGTTTATTTACGCGTTGACTGAAGAGGTAAGTAGGCTGTTATCTTATGGGATATGTCACGTGAGCCTGGTTATAACGAGCACTTACCATTGGACTTCATCTTACATTGAAATGCTGTATATAGATACATATTCTACGTACCAAATCACGAAGCCCGGAAATACACAGGCATGTCTGGTCTATTTATATTCAGTTAAAGATTTTGAGAAGGTTATAATTATTAAAAAATCTTGTAATAATAATACTGCTCGTAATATTGACATATGAAGAGTAACGAATGCGACGAAAGTGTTGCTGCTAAAGAGGAATATACCGTGTACCGGAACAATGGTCCAGATTTTTGGTAAGGTAAGATGTATCGATATACTTTACTGTTTTACGTGCTATCAGTATTTTTTTTTTATTACAATCGACAGTTTAATAAATAATACTAGCAGTTTTTCAGGATACCATCATAATGGACGTAGATTAAAAACGAAAGAAATAAAAAGAGAAATAAAAAGTTTACAATTTTGAAGAAAACTGTCCATAACTATGAGAATAAAATTGGTCCTTAAGATGAAGGATGAAATAGCTGTTGTTCCTCAAGCTCTAGTTCACAGATCGAGTATGCCGTTTTTTTCGCCTTCTTAAAGTGGAGCTATTTCTTTACTTGCAAGTACAGGTCTTGCAGTTGCATGTTCCACCAGACTTGCAGGAACACTTCTCTGTAAGAGGGACAAAAACACCTGAGTTAGTTGGATGCTGCGGAAGACTAGTGCATTCCATGAGGATAATAAACTCTCCCGGCGGAACAAAATTGTAAGATTCGGTCTTTTATGTATTAGGTCTATAGTCATGGATGCAGGGCATTCACCATGGTGGTAAAAAAAAGAGCCTAGTCATTTTATGGCTGGCCTTCGGAATTTCTAACCACGCGCTTCACCGATCACGAAGGTTCGAGAAACTAGCAACAAGTTGCATGAACCCAAGTAACCTTTTACATAAATTAAGGCTACTCCTCATGGTTGCTTAAATTAGCACAAGTACTGTCTAGATGGTGATAACTAAGTTGACAGGAATATTGATTAAAATAATGCAATACCTGCGCTTTCGGTCTCACAGCACTTGCAGTCATCTCCGCAGTTGCAGTTGGTGCACTTTTCTGTGAAAAAAAATAAAATTTTCAGAATTCGACTGTACCGCTAATAATAACAATTTATATAATTACACAAGCGAGGAAATAATTAATTTCAATCAATCTACAAGCAATTTTATGGATTAATTTCAAATTGAGTGCATCCGGCATCAGGATAGGGTAAGCCATTAGCAATTTATTTAGAGTGAGTATTTAGAGTATTAATGGCAATTAAAGTTTTTAACTTACCGGTGCATTTCTCTCCGCATGGTCCAGGCATCTTTTTGATCGATAGGTTTCACTGTACGTTCACTAACAAGCGTAATACTTCGACGTCTGTAGACTTCTTGGTCTCAAGCAGCGCCGACGCTGGATTTATCGAGCGTCCCCCACTCCTACCTCAACGTTGCTAGCACGGCGTGTGCAACGGACGTGGAGAGTGCCATGCGCAACCAGCCAATCGTGATTGCCAATCGTTTTACAAGGCGTAAACGTTATACGTTGCACGCCGTGATAATGATATCAATATTACATATGAAATTCTCACACGGCACTTCACAACTTTTGTAGGGCTGATTCATTCGGTACATACGACGCTGTGCTTTATATGTATTTCGCAATCCCTGTCGGCGTTCGAAGCATCCCCATAGAAAATTTTTTCTTACTATTGTATATTTTGAATTGATCCATAAGACTAAATAAGAATTGGCACAATGCCTTGTTGTGAACTGGCATTGTCAATTGATGATTATTCTGTGTTTCTCTTGGAGACTTTTTTTATGCAAACGGACATTTCTGGAATTCAATATCTCAATGTTATTGTGCATGGGAATCAGTATGAAAGGACACTATTGCATAAGACTGATGATGTTTTTATTTGATCTTAAAATCTGGTACATGGTTATGTTTTCTTGAACAAGGACAATCTTGACAATTTAGAAATTAATTCAATAAGAAGTTTACTTTTTTGTAATAACTGATATCGTAGTAGTGGATGGATAACAGAAAAGACCTATGTATGTTATAGGGGTACCCTCTATTCGATAAGGATAAAAATTAAGAATTATATAATAGGAGCAATCACTGAATAGTTTTCCTAATTACACAGATGTAACATTTTAATGACATCCTAAGGAGCTTCACCGGCAACTGTTGACATTGGCTGTGTGACTGATGAAAAATTTGGTAAACTCATTTCAGTACAAATATGAGGGGAATGAATTCTTCTTGAAATCGTCAAAAAAAGTCTTTATAAAATCAATTCTCTTTGTAGAACCAAGTGTAATTGTTTACTATACAAATCCAGAAATTGCGCGCCATTTCAAATGCGTCTCAGGCAGAAAATCTAGAAGCATCTACAGCGCCTTATCAGCCCGACTACGTGGCGCAACCTGCTGTCCGTAATGAAGCGTATCGTCAAACGATAAGTTGTTAACAAACAATGAGTGTTGGTTTAAGAGGAAATTAACTGGGGATCTTATTGGATATGTTGATACATATGTGAGCCCGGTATGCCGGATACCAAAAAATAGAGTGTAATCATTAAAATGGTATATATGAGAATCGCAAGATCCAGAACTCACAGGTAATATTTAGTTTACCTACACTCACTCACAGCAATGAGTAATCTGAAGATAAATAAATTAGAGATTCTATGTGCCCGTTACCGTTCGAGTTTAATGTACTGACAGAACATGTTCAGTCAATGGACGTACCAACGCGACATCGAGAATGCTGCCATCTGTGAGTTGAAATAGTTATAACGACTCAATCGCGGAAAAACAGTGTTCAGGGGTTGCTGATCTAACGGACAGTAAATACGTGGTCAAATGTAAGAGACTGTAATCTTACAAGGCTGAATATTTTGTTGGAAACGGTCCTGTTGTAAAGGCATTTCCGTAGTGCTTTGTATTTCAGAATTTATCTATTGTGCGTCGTGTTTTATACTCCAGGTAACAAAGTAAATTTTTACTTTTTTTATCAGCCAAGTGCTATTTCGGAATATTATTTGATCCAATATTTTATTATCATATTACAGTCGCAACTCAAAACTTAAAGGACTCTGATGTTGTGTATTATCTTGATTTAAGATGACTGCTCGCTGCGAAAGTATTTAGTTTATATGGTCGTGCATTTTATGTCAGAGTCTGTGATCGTTATAATTCAACTGCTCGAGTGCTTGCATCAATTATAATAAAAGAAATTTTATTGAAAATGAAATTGAGGAATTTATTAATTTAGAAATTAGAGATATTCATTTTTTTAGATTAGAGCAATCTAATACTTTTTAATGTGATTAGAGCCATTTGATGCTTGTATTATTCGACTCGGTAGCCATCCAAGACACGCGATTAATTATGTTCACCGGTTCACATGACCATTTAAAGGTTAAAAGCTTCATTGACCTGACTTGAACCCCATAACACCAGCTTAACAGTATTATGAGTAACATGTGTAAATGTTGTTATTTAATGAACCACGTAACATTGAATCTCTTAGTGGCTTTCTAATAAGAAATCCGCTGGATATGTATTCGTCATCTATGGAAATCGCAGAAAATAACATATTCAGCATGTTCGGCATATGCTTGATATATACTATAATTTTGAATGCAGTTAATCATCTTGTGGGATTACTCTTATATTTTTGAGGACACAAGTATACATGAAAATTATTTAGTTTAATTGCTACAAGTTTCACCATCTGACAATCTTTTATGTTCTTTTTGATTGTATTCGAAACGCATTTGTTTTAAAAAATGGTATCATCGCAGTAAATATTGTACCTTTGCACTGCTGTAGATTTTTATGTATATTGAGCATTTTTCGTAAATTTTTTCTATATACAGTTTAGTCAAGCATTCCAAGTGTTGCGTTTACAGATGGGAAATCATGGTATACAATGGAACGGTGTGCAAGGATTTTCAATTTGCCTTCTTTACATTTTCTTTCGATATCATATTTATTGTTTTGTAGTTTTGCGTATCAAGTACAGGCAACCGGCTGTACAGGGCGCAGCTCGCCGAGACTCTTTACTCGAGTCAACTCCTTATCCCCCAAAAACACTTACGTGTAAAAAACTACGCCAAGTACAGGAGTGATGTGAATTCCTCTAACAAAAAATATTGAAATCATATTATTGAGGCCAAGTACTTAAGTCACTACATGTTTGCCAATTATATGATCTAGCACTGGCCCAT
>JARQTJ010000479.1:610008-620879 GCA_030142635.1 Trachelus troglodyta
TATATAGAGAGAGAGAGAGAGAGAGAGAGAGAGAGAGAGAGAGAGAGAGAGAGAGAGAGAGAGAGAGAGAGAGAGAGGATTTATCAACAGCTCATTCCGCACTAACTAGACACAGGTTATGTAGGAACTCGAAAGATATTACATCAGCGACGCGATGATAGGGCACGCTGCATTAAATTGCATCCGGCCGTTGCTGGAATTTAACCCCCATTACATCCCACGAGCTATGCACTATCGTGGGAGCTGTGCCCTAGGCGCCATCCGAAAACTCACCGTTGTTTGATTAACCCAGTGAAATCGATTTTGAAAATTGTTCCCGCCCCCAAGAGCGCATCTCACCAAAGTAGTCCACCGACTGGAACTACCCTTTAACATCTTTAACCTCTGGAAGATGCTTCCCTTGCGAACTATACGGAGAAATAGTGAAGAGTGGGAACCGCTAGGGACAAAGGGTGGTATATCTTGGAATTGGGGAACGATAGGGCTGGGTCCAAGAAAGTGAGCTTGTTAATCAAGCGATCAAGCACGCGAGGCTGAGTCGAGTGCGAGATAAAATTCATTGTGTTGCTTTTAGGCGTATACGACGTACCTAGAACGAAGAGAGGCTGAGGAAGGATAGGTGCATCTTGTTAAGGTTGGTTTTCACGTGAAGTGTGGTGTAAGGGGAAAATTTAGTTATTTGATGGTTTTGATCAGAGTAAGTACCCTCGAGGCAGAAGTATGGCCCTACAACTTTTCTAGACAATTTTAACTTTTCTTTATATATTCCTTCTGCCCTTATTTTATCATGAGTCATGAGTCTCTCTCTCTCTCTCTCTCTCTCTCTCTCTCTCTCTGTCTCTCTGTCTCTCTGTCTCTTTCTCTGTCTTTCTGTCTGTCCACTCTCGCTACCTCAACCTTGATCCAAGTTCTATCCAGCATCTGTCCATAACTCTTCCTCAAACTCCACAGCATCATCTCTCCTGTACACTTCTCGACCTTACTCTTCTTTGCAAACGTTCATGCGATCGTCTTGGCATCTCCGTATAACGACTTGTACACCCCGAGATAGACGGAATGAACGAGCTCCTATCATTTACATTTACATTGGACATTAATTGAGCTGATATTCATAATTTTTCATTGTCAGAATTTTACCTATTCCTTTGTATATCCAAGATTACCAACTGTATCTCAGTCAAAACTTTCTCCGGGCGACTATATACATAGAATCGTAATTTTTTTTTATTTCCCATATACCCTCTAGCGTCGAAACGATATTCAGTTGTCCAGCTGTACGTTCACCTGATGGCGGGTTCCCATTTTGGAGACGGCACGCGATGCACTAATTTGTATTTAAAGGTTTATTGGACGGACCCGTAGCCGTACGACAATTTCACGCTTCACAAGAACCCACCCTACACTCAATTCCTACTTCCTCACCCTTTACAACCTATACTATACCTATATTATATAGAAGCCCATAGCCATAGATACCCGGTTCTGGATACCCGGCCTCTCCCATCTATACCTAGTGCCTACCTATGGGTTTCTTATTTTTTCATCAATTCCCATGGTGGCGCCCACCCCTTGCGCTATAACAAAATCAATGGTGCGATTTTATCCCATCGTATCGGCCGAGCGAACTTCCCGGCCTTTTTCCTTCATAAAACTTCGTGAGACTTTTCTTTTTTTTTTCTCTTTCGATAGACACGCACCTGCCTCTGCTAGCAGGGAGATACACGGCGTCCTGCTTTAGAACCTTTAGGAATAAGGGAAATGACAATGGAAAATTATTTTTCTTCCTCTCTTACCATTCGCGACTTAGACGTTCCCCTCTTTTGGGATCAAAAGAATGATATTGCCAGGCACCTCTATCACCTAAACATGATCCTCTCCTCCTCCCCCTCGCGGCTTACAAAGGAAGCCGTGGATTCAGGGATTTTTCATCTGGCGTATATTTCTTATTCAGCCACTGCTAATTCGTACTCCGAACCAGTTCCCTCTGTTAGATTGCCCTCCCTTCGTCTTGGCTCACTCTGGTATAGCTAATGGTACCACCCTACCCTTGTTCAGCCCGCCGTGTTTTTTACCTAGCCACACTTTGTTTCTCTTGGATGCAATTTTAATCTCGAATTCCAAGAAAATTACCTCCCCGTCAGACCCCCTTAAGCGGCTACTAGGTGAGATTGCTTCTGCTGGCTGTCAGGGCACTTGATGTATAACGGAAGTGTTCAACTTTCTGCAAAAATTCTTTTCTCACAGGCAGCATAGAAATTTGCTTCTTAATCTTAGGTATACTTCGAGAACGCGTTTAACTCACCTGCTCGTGTACTGAATAGGACACGTTGGTCCAGTGAGAATTCAAGATTGTCCTTATGGTCCGGGTTGGTATACTAAGGCAGACGATAATGCTTGCACTGGTACTTCTTGCCAGAAGTGGAAACTGGCATTTTTTGGATATTTTACTTTTCTGGGAGAAAGTATTGGGATTTACCAGGATTGCTGTAATTTGGGCGAGAGCGATCGCTCGGCTTAGCATGTAAACGTGAAATTAGAAGTTTAACAGTGAAACCCGGTGGCCCCTCTTCTCAATTCACCCTTATAATATATTTACATTCGCGAAGCGGTAGGATCACCATTAAGGTCCTGAATAAATTATTACTTCCTTGGATAACGGTAATCGCATCTTTTTATTGATATACAAGATATACATCGCTTGGTAGCGTCGGCGACATGGCTACGTACACAAAGTGATAGGCGCGTCTCATTTCTGACAATGAGATTCGATTCGTTTCTTTTTTTCATCTTTTTTTTCCCTTTCTTTTTTCCTTTTTGTTCTGAATAAAAGCCTGATATCATCAGAATCGTGTCGATGAATTTCTCTCCAAATCAGCCAGTCGCGTTGGACTACGAGCACACACTTCTGTCGTCAGCCTGACAGACTCCTTCTGGCCTGGCGAGAAAGAGCTTTCCGTTTGCGCATGCGCACAGCTGGTAGACCGTTATCTCATGGGATGATTGATGCGATCTTGAATGCTGCTCAGAGCCAGTATGACTCTGTCTTGGACTGGCGGTTTTCAGGCCTTTCAGGAAGACGGACTTGGCGTCGATTTTCACGGCGCCGGCGACGCTCTGCAACATCATGTCCCTCAGACAGGATGCTGTGATCTCACCCGCCCACGATTCGATCACGATCCTCTGTGGCGCTCTGACCTCCAGATCTCTCGTTGAGGATTCTAACCTGAAATTAAGAAAAAAAAGACATTATTAAAAACAATTTTATATACTCCAATGTTAAATCTGTGTTATTCGATATTATAGTCGGTAGCAGCTGTGAAATATCGTTAAAATGCAAAAATCCGTTAGTTATCGCGTACAGTGGAAATGTGAAATTTTTTATATAAAATTTCCTTAAGGGTTTTGTATAAATTAAAAAAAAAGGTCTGACCTCGATAACTCGACCTGTCTGCGTCATAGTAATCCATTATATCTCGTATAGGCACCTTATTCCGTCGATACTACAGCTATATCGGTACTGGTACTGCTCGTACAAGTACTATCCCAGTACCTTACCTTTACTACAGTAACGCCGTTTCTCCTCACGCGCGATATTTCATATCTGGCGCAAATCCAATCCTATGAATATAATTTTCCGCGCGAGCAAAGTTTTATTGTAATCGTAAATCCGTCTGTAAATTGGCTTGCGCTATCAATAACTGCGGTCCGTTTCCTACTATTCCTTTTCCGCCTTGGTCCCTTGTAATATGGAATGGCTTTTCGAGAAGGAGAAATCGAGGATTGACTTAAAGATTTTCTGATCGAGAGTTTTTCGATCGCACTGTCGTATTTTTGCCCGGAAGAATTGAATGGCCGACACTAGATATATTTTTTAGAAGGTCACTTATGCTTGTATTATTATCCTGCAATTCTCTTTTATATACAAATCTTATTTACTTGAGCCCGTGACCGGATTCCGCCCTGACCACTGGCGTCTGGACACTTCCTTGGAAGACAGCACCACCGACACCTGTTACGCGCAGCACCTTCGCCCCTACGACGACCTGATCCTCGTCCGCAGAGAACAGGATATTACCACTAGGATCTGTTATGTGAAAACCCTTGGAAATGCAGTCGAGTTTATCTTCAGCTGTAATAAAAAAAAGTAACGAATAAAATTGATCATAATATATCGATAATCGATATCAATATTTATTACTAAGTTACCTAGAGTGAATCTGGTAAGAAGACGACCATCGTGCGCTCTGGCTGAGGCTGTGAAGTTGCTCCATGATTCCAAAATCAAATTTCTACCCCTACGGGATCGCACGGACGATGCCACCAGAGCGCCCAGGACTGCGGCTTGTCCTCTTAATTCCACACCTCCTGGTACTACCCGTAGGGAGCCGATACCCTCCTGAAAAAATTAAAGAAAAATAACTGTCTTGAATTTGTAAAGTAAGAGGATTTCACGCGCGCGTGCGTGTGTGTGTGTGTGTGAGAGAGAGAGAAATCGATTTATTCGATCCAGGATCAAAGATCTTGTGGGCCAGTGTACAGTTTAGTAATTATATCACAGCAAATCCCACAATTTTAATCATTCTAGACAACAAACAGTAACAGATGAAACAAAAAGGCGAGAGAGAGAGAGAGAGAGAGAGAGAGAAACTGAAATAGGGGTATTTCGCAGGATTTTATGACTCTCCCCTTCCCCTCCTCATCCACCCCAGCTTCCATCCCCACGCGACTAACAGAATGTCTGAAAAGTTTTCGCCGACAAGTTCGTTCAGACTTTCTAACACGGAGAGTTTCTAAGCTTTGTAATACCAGCGACAATGCAGATATAACTAGTAAAAAGAAATATTTTAGTCCTAAGAAAGGGTATATGAGGCCAATGGTAGTAGGGAGTATACGTGTTTTTGAATTCGAGAAAATTTCACGGTATATAAGATAGCTTTTATCTCAAGAGAAGGGAGAGAAAGAGAGAGCGAGAGAGAGAGAGGGGGGTGGGGGAGATGTTGTGTTGTCTATATTGGTTTCCGATGATTGGTCACTCAATCGGAAGCAATTGCCACCACACACGAGTACACTGGTAGACTAGCAATGGATGAAGTTACATTATACTCAGAGTTGGGATTTCTGGAACCTGGTAATACGCCAGGAAAACTGGAAACTGTTAAAGTCCAGGTTGTATTTTCTCTTTGCTGTTATTCGCGACCCTTACACCATTTTTAACCGTTGAAAATCGTAATAGGGGGATGATACTGTGGGTATGCTACTGGTAAATACATTGTGGAATAGTTGAACGTTAGTATCGGGCCACTCGATTAGCCAAATCGTTTAGAAAATTATACCCACTCTTCCTTCTACTTAACGTTACCATAAAGTTAATGGACTCGCTCTTAGAATAGCAGCTACGGGTAGCTTCTACTACCTTTTGTATATTAAGTCTATTTACACTAAACGACAAATACAGTTTTTTGACTTTGATAACATTTTCAGAGTATATAATAGCACCCTCGTAAACTGGAATTCTATCTTAGGTAGTACGTTAAATTTTTTTTTCATAGACTATAGGATTATTAATAATAAATTATATCTGATAGGTAATTAATGAAATTGAAATAATGGAAAAATATATAATTATATAAGGGTCTATAGGGTGATGTTGGATGATTATACATTAATACATGAATCTCATTATTTACATGGATTAGATTACGATTTCACACAGTGACCACCGACAGTTTGAGCAGTTGGCTTGAATAATTTTTTTCATCCCCTATTTTCCTTTTCGCATTATTATTTTGACCTTTTTCATTGAGTGAATCCGTAACCAATACAACTACCGAGACTATGCAGCTTTTCGATTTATTCCGACATATTTATCGGTATCCGGGATTCCGGGCTGATCGTGCGTCGCGACGCCTAAACGCCGATAGGACGTACATGAATTTTCATTAGGGGGAAAAATATCGTGCGGGTAGGATTTGAATGATTTGAACTCGTTACATTATCTGTCTATTATATTAATGTGAAATGACGAGGTGCGTATAAGTTAAATCCCTTGAAAGTACAGGACCCACGTTAATACTGCTGCGTTTAATCCTAGTGTCCTGATGAAATAAAAATACTTTGGCAATACGATAATAATGCATGGCTACGAGGCGGCTGCATTATTATCGCATACAAGTTCGACGAATTTCTGCATTCGGCGGGGAATAATAATTACGCGTATACCGAAGCGTATTAGCCCAGCTATTAATGCTGTACGATAATTAATCTCGTCGAACGTCATGTACGTGTAGTGATAAAATAAAATAATACGTTAAAAAATTGTTTTAAACAAAAAATAAGAAAAATTCTTTGTATCCATGAGTATGTAGAAAAGCAATTTTTTTAAATAAGAGTATCAGTTTATTTCGTTAATGTGGATGAAATAAAGAATATAGCCTACTGAAAACAAGTAAAAGATTTGAAGGATGGGAGCGCTCTTGATTATTTGAAGAATTATTTATTATTTTTAGAATATTTATATATATATAAACGACTGAAGATCTTTGAGACGAGAAGCCTTGCGGGCATCATTAATGTGCCTTCCCCTACACTTCTTTTATAATATTCCGTTTACACTCTGTCTCTCTCAGCTTCTTGTACTGGAGTTCATACCCCTTATCATCCATCACCCGCGCAGCCTCTTGCCGCGAAATTCTCCTCGTTTCATCGACATTTACCATCCACCGCCTAAGCAACCATTAATACAATAATTTGTTGTACTCCTCCTCGTCTAATTAGTTTCTGTATCCAGACACCAAAGGCCACTGCGAAAAAATCAGGGGTACGTTTATCCAAGGTTCACAAATACTCTATACCACACATCCCTGTAGTATCATCTCCTATATATGTACATATGCAGTTACCTCCCAAAATTGAACGCGCCCTCATAAAATAATTTTTCATTATGAGATATTTATCCTGTAATCCTTTAACTGAAAAAATCTGAATTTGATAAATATATCATTTTCGTAACCAATAATTATTTATTAATGTTAATCTATAAGGAAATATAAGTTTTATACGAGTGTAATACCACCCGATATTAGTAGTGACTTTATATTGGCTCAACCACACATAACCTAGTGTTTCATATATCTGACTAGGATTATCCTCTGTTTCCAGATGAGGAGTAGGGTTGTACCCTGTGTCCACTTAAAATTCATGCTTCCGTTTCTACTATATTGGACTGCATCGCTGTGCTCTATAATGGATATGCTTTAGTACTGGCAATATAGGCTGGATAATCTATAGATAGTGTGCTGGATGGAGGATGCACCCTCTAGCAGAGGGTAGTTATGGGGATCCGGATGGTGCACGGTATTAGGTAACCCGGGTATCCGTTCCCTATGAACATACGTGGAAGCCGTTAGTGCCAATATACCATGCTGTCCACCGTAACGCTTCGGGTTATTTCCTTATAACTAAAGCGTCTCTTAAGTACCCATGGATTTTCTTTACACGCTTTTAGAAGTCATTCGAGGCGTCATTGCATAATGGGATACGTAAAATATGGGAGGTAATCTACATGGGTTATACGCGTGACACGTATGGGTTTTGTTGAAATATTAGAATCTGGTGGTCGGATGATATGAACTTTAACAAACTTTTTGTATCATTAAGGGTTCTGTGCCGTTGCTAGTAGGAGGGGTGGGGAGCTCTTCAGAGTCGAGAGTGCAAGTTTTGATTCGTAGAAGGGATCGATTGGAGTGGTTCTCGATCGACGGTCTAATTAGACTCCCCGTAGAAATCAGTCCCGGAAGACCTGCAGAAATTCAATTTCCATCAAATAGGTGTGAGTGATGACGAAGGGCGGCTGCGGAGGTGTTCAAAGGGAGAACCTGTGAAAGTAGGAGAACGCGAGAAGAGATAACCTCGATGACTGGCAGAGAATTCGAAACCGGCATTGTTAATTGATAATACAAGGTCCTCGTTTTAAGGTCCCTTCAATTAATTTCACCCCTTAAGACTCTGTCGTCGACTTGACGCAACTTTTTTTTTAATGTCCAAGACACTTCTCCTCGGTATATTTTAATGGCCGTTTTTTAAGTTTGATTGAGAAAAGTTTTTGGATACCAAATGTCATTTTTTTAAAAGAGTGATAAGCGGTAATTGCGTATCATGATGATGTATACGATCGTAATAGGTGATACTGGGGTAAAACAATATGGTGTTGACTAAAGTAAACGGGAGGGTTCTGAGAAACCTAGCGAGAAACTGAGGGATGAGGTAAAATAAGAGTTGGAGTCCCTACATTTCCCACGGGATATTTTCTTCCATCCGAGTAACACCAGACTTCTCGCTTACAGATTGATACTCAATTTCCATCGAATTTAGACCCCATCGTGGGATCATCACGAAAGATCGGGTGAATCTCAGTAAGTAAACTGGATAATGGCCAGCCAAATATCTCCCGGCACGATTCTATGCCGTTTCGTATTAGACAGGTATACACATATAATTTTGCAGTTACGTAAAAGATTTTTCAATTTGTACGAGGGTAGAATATATTTAAAAATTTGACTTTGATTCACGAATCAATGACGAGTATTCGTATTTTTTCATTTTTCAGTAAAAACGAGGACCCTGAAAAATTGGCGTAAACATGTAGAAAGTGAATTGTATAACAAAAAAAAAAACTTTGGTAGCGATCCCGGGAATTATGAGTGAATTGTAATAAGCAGTTCCTCCATCCTAAATTAGCACACTCCCATCCTCCAAGAAGTAGTGTTTGGAGTAAGGTGAGAAAACGGGGGTGTAGAGACTGGCGAAGGGGGTAGGATCGCTGAACTGAACTCTCGCGAAACTAATTTTAAGCCGCAAGACAGAAGTCGACTTTAATGGCTGTCCAAAACTTACAAAGCGTTTTCACGTAGCGGCGCGTTTACCGTAAGCTACGAGATCCGCACCCTTATCAGTAGTTAATCGGGAAGCAATGGAATTATCACAGCGTAACGTTACCGATAAAATGAATCTACCACTTAGACAAATTCCCATTAATATTTTGTTCCGATCAACCGGAAGACACTACGCGTTTGGTATTAAGGAGGACGCGTATTTCTAGTCGTGCAATTTGCTCAACACACTCGTCAACGGTTGCGGAACCGCTGTCGGTATTTTCACATCAAAGTGTTTTTCGTCATAGAATAAGCCGAGCTTGGAAGCTCCTATAAGAGGACTTTTGAAAAGAGAGCACAGAAGGAGAAATCCCAGAGAAATGACTGAATGAAGAAAGAATATAAAGAGAGGAGATTGGCGAGGGGCGGGGGGGGGGAGGAAAAAATGACATTCCTTTCTCACACTAGGAAGCATTAGCAACCTGTTAGTACTAAGAGGCAATATCAGTGTAGCTCATGATCTTTTGACTCAGGTCACCAGTACCAAAAATACCGGAAATAATTTGTTAAACGTGGAATCTAGCCAGAAGTCCAAGGGGTGACTCACTTGGGGAAATAAGTTTTTCCCTCCTCAACCACGAATTTGCTCACTCGTTGTGCTCTCCCAGAAAATCTTTTAGGGGCGTTTCTCTCCCCTCCAGCTACACCCAATCCCCCATTCCCTGTAGCCCACCTAACGTAATCTCTAAAACGTCTCGCGAAAATGACACGGACTCAGATCGCAGGAGGCTTGCTCGTTCCCTCATCTCAGCCCCATGAGGCGCAGGAAAGAAGTTTAGCCAGCCTGGTAAAATAACATTTCTATGAGTCCCAACTTTTTCGTGATTTATTTAAGCGCGAGGCACGAGAGAGCTCGATCTCGAGCTTCGACGAATCCTGCTCCTGAGCATTAAGATACTTCAGGATGGAATGGGTTCACTCGCGCCGAGATAAATAAAGAGAAAAATGTAGTAGGGGACTTTGTGACGGAAGCCAAGGCCTAATGAACTGTTAGGTTTGGTTGGGTTTAATTCGTGTACTCTATCTGAAGGAAAGTCTTACCGAACTAAACTCCATGACCTTGAGGAGCCAGAGAGTAAGGGCGAGATTAAGGATGACCATGACCATGAGTCCCAGGACGAGAGAGTAGAGGCATCTTTTTCGCCAGCCGTAAACTCCTAACCTGAACCCGTTGCAGGAAGGCGATTCGTTGTTGGGTGGATTGCTCCTGGAGGATGGTCCAGGATTCTGATTTGGAGTACTCTGCCTTGGTATACTGTTAGAATTACCAGCGTCGTCTGACCAGTTGCTCTGTCCACGTGGCATTCTGCGAAAGCATAAAGATCCAAAAATTATAAAATTGGTTGGCGATGGAGGGGGGGGGGGACTATTTAGAAGTGAGCTTTTCGACGCGCGAAAAGTATTTGCAAATTAGCGGGGAGTAATCAGTGTTAATCCAGCGAGGTGGCAGGTTACGAAATAGTAGCTAGTTAACGCGGACTGCGAGCGCGATGGAAAACTTATGCAAAGCTGCCCACAAAATGCCCGACATAACTTTCCTCAAATCCCTGGCTATAGCCCGAAGCCCTCTCGTTCTCTTTTACTTTCATTCCCTTTCTCTCTCTCTCTCTCTCTCTCTCTCTATATATATATATATATATATATATATATATATACATATATATATATTTATATGTATATACCTGTTTGTATATTCGCCGTGACTAAGTTTCGCATGGATGGTAGGTACTTGTTTTTATTTTTTAAAGGCCTCTTCCTTTTTTTCGGCAAGGGGCATACGGGCTAAAATATTCAATGACGCCAGGCTCTTGCCCAGCTAATTATGCTGCGCGGCTATAAAAGCTTCGTCACGAAATTAAAAGTTTGAAGATAAACCAACACGGATGACTGCTAAGAGAGAAAACAGAGAGAGAGAGAAAGAGAGAGAGAGAGGGGGGGGTG